>JAAAKM020006971.1:88658611-88673616 GCA_010016025.2 Alatinidae sp. Z8VKAUB7J3
TGTAACGCTAACTGAAGAAACAAGCGCGGGGAAACATGAAGTATAAATGCAAAAATAATAGCAATAGAAAAGAACAATTCAAGGAGATACGAAAGCAAAGTGACTATATAGAAACGACGGCAGTTCACGCATGACACAAAAATAAGGAAAAGAAATTGTGAAAACAATTAAACAAACAGATTGAGATCAAATCATAGAATCACCACGAAGAAAGCTAACAATAGCAGTTGAAATATAAATAAAAGGAAAACTTATTTACGATTATTTAGAGGACAAACAAACAGATCAATAGAGAAAAACAAGAAAAAGAAAAGCGAGGAAAATTATAACCACATAGAGAACAAAGTTGCAGAAAAATGATTAACCAGAGAGCAAAACAGAGAACAACAAAAAAGCAATTAAAATTATTGATCAGAAAAACAATTTGGTGTAACGCTAACTGAAGAAACAAGCGCGGGGAAACATGAAGTATAAATGCAAAAATAATAGCAATAGAAAAGAACAAGTCAAGGAGATACGAAAGCAAAGTGACTATAGAAACATGATTCTCAATTAATCAGAGAATACGTAGAAATTATAAGTATAATACCTTTTGATTTGACTGCTTTATTTTTGCATCCTCCTGACGAAAGTAGATGCAGGGAGTAAGAGAGCTTCTGTGCAACTGCCAAACACTGGTCGAGAGTCATTGTTTTGCACTTTGCATCCCTACAAAGAACGAGCAGTGAAATACGAAAGCCACTTTCAGAATCACGATCTGTACAATATAAAAGAAAGGAATAAAATATTAGGTTGCTTTTACTTTTGATAAGTGAGACTAGTTATGCTTTGACTGCTGGGAATAATTAGCTAATGCAGTCAAGCATACTAAACATGATCAGACAATGATTGATTCAAAAGCGCTCAATCAAAACTATGAAAATTACCAAACAGACTAACAAATAAATAAAGGAAAGCTGGAGCGTCCAAGGGCAACGCCCCTCAATTTATGCTACTGGGTAGAGAAGAAAGCCATGAAGCAGGCTCAACCACCCAGCATGAGCGCCTCTCGTGGATTATGGAAAGCATCTGTCATCAATGAGAACAGATACTACATCCATTCCTGGCCAAAAGGCCTAGAAGCGGCCTTATACATTAATTATACCTTAATTCGTATTAGCACCATCTATTTAGAAACTCATTTCATGCAGTATTGATATTTTTTAACACAAAGGGACATATATTGTAATTAACATAGAAATCGAATTGTGTCAGAGCTGCATTCTATGAGGCACATTCTTCTTAGTTCTTGTTTAATATACATTCTGATCAAAGCACATAAAATTCCAATGTAAAGCCTATATTCTAAGATTCTATAACTCCATAATATTCTGCTACTCAAGCTTTTCCTCTACTCGACTCTGACCCTCAGGTCAAATGCGATACAAATTTGTTTTAACATGGGCGTGACTTACCCTACATCACTCATGCCCAGACTACTTCCAGAACAACATGACTGCTTTACTGGCATTTTAGTACACTTTAAATTTACTGACGAGTTAACCAGCTATTCACAAGACAGGGACGGGGGAACAGGGGGCAGAGGGGGCCATGACTCCCAAAGATTTGCCAAATCTAAATATTTTCCATAACCACTTTTCAGCTTTATCAAAATTGAAATTGTGTGACATTGTGTCACATTCACAGAAAGATAGGAATATCGACACGAAACACTCCTTTCAACGCAATGACAAAGGTACCTTAGTGGAATGTGAAAAAATAAAGCCTATTTGCCCCCACGTTAGCCCTGACCCTGAAAACCGAGTTGCTTATATAAAAATAATGTGTAGTTAAACAGATATTTAACGTAGACAGTTGACTTTGCTTGGCAGCACAATCTTTCTGATGTCAATCACACAAGACACAAGTTCAACTACAATGAACTTAATACCTATGGAAGAAAGAAATATGGTTAGCAGAAAAAGAGCTTCAGACTTGGAAGTTGCTGATCAATTTGCACAGTTTTTGCCAAATTGTACACACCAGGTTAAGCAACCGTATTTCTTATGAAAAATACTTAGAAAACTCTAAGAATAAGGGCAGCACAACGTTTTTCTTACCTTTACATTCGGAATGAAGACGGCATAATTTGAATAGCGTCCTTACTTCAAGATTTCAGCGACCATGTTCTAGTCATCGTGTGGAGGAACAAGAATGACCTCGCCAGCGACATCCTTTTCTGGAAACCAAAACATGGTCAAGGATCCATGAGTAAACCTCAGCGGATCTATACGTTCATTTACTAGACGATACTGGACTGCATTTGCAGGGCATTCCCAGAGTGACGGAGAATCGGCAGAGTTGGATAGAACTTGTCAAACGAGTCCAAGAAAACTCGACGTGACGATGACGAATGCTCTCAGATGTTGGCCATTTAATTGTAAGAAACTTTGACAGCACGTCCTATTCACATACGTTAAAGGGTAGATATAATAGCTTACTGTTATACATTGCCGGTAACAGTTGCCATAGACATCGCCATTAAATGCCAGAGTGGTTTTTGGAGCTGTTTGGAGTTACTCTCAGTCTTTCGGTAGCCATTTTCTTCCAACGAAGAGAGTCTTTCGGTAGCCATTTTCTTCCAACGAAGAGAGTCTTTCGGAAGCCATTTTCTTCCAACGAAGAGAGTCTTTCGGTAGCCATTTTCTTCCAACGAAGAGAGTCTTTCGGTAGCCATTTTCTTCCAACGAAGAAAGTCTTTCGTAGGCTCTTCATCAAACCAGCCCGTTTTGAACGGTCGAAAGGAGAATAAGGGAAGTCTTTCCACTATTTATACACGCCAATCGCAAATTACAGACTTGTTGACGCGCACGAGTAAAGCATGAAGCATTAAATCATGAAAAGATGCTAAGAAAAGCGCGCACTGCAGATAGCAAGAGACACATTAACGAAGAAAGGGAGAATCGGAATACTTATCTGCATCTATGAGACCTTAGGTCTTCTTTTCGATTTTGAAAACAATTTTAGTTAATACCTCTATGAAGGGACCATTACGGAAAGAAGGTCTTTTGAAGCAATAAACGCTTGGAGATTTTTCCCATGAGAACATGAAATGAACTTAAGTCAAAGAAAATGGATTTCCCAACCCAGCAGTCTTCCAATCGAAGACCCCTGATGACCAGTGGGCCCGATATTGACACTGCCCTAGATAAATAGTAAAACCACCAAACAGACTAATAAATAAAGGGCAGATGGAGCGTCCAAGGTCAACCCCCCCTTAATTTAGGCTACCGGGCAGAGAAGCAAGCCTTAGGCAGGCTCAACCGCCCAGTACGACGCCTCTCATGGAAAGAACCTGCCATCAATGTGTCATCATTGAGAAGAGATACAGTACATGATCCTAGGCAAATGACCGAGAAGCGAGAAGAATCACTAGGATCGCCGGTCGCGGATTATCGAAAGAATCTGTCATCAGTGAGAACAGATACTGCGTCCATTTCTTGTCAATAGGCCGAGAAGCTATCGCTTCATACTCGTATAATGATTCGCTAATTCGTTCGTGTGTTTATTCATTTATACGTTCGTCCGTATATTAATTCATTCACTCGTTCATTAGTTCATTTATTCATCCACTCGTTCATTAGTTCATTAATTCATTCACTCGTTCATTAGTTCATTTATTCATCCACTCGTTCATTAGTTCATTAATTCATTCACTCGTTCATTAGTTCATTAATTCATCCACTCGCTCACTTACTTATCCACTCATTTACTCAACAACTTACTCAACTCACTCAACCAACAACCCACCCATTTACTCGCTGCCCCACTCCTGCCCTCGCTTCTTTCCTTCCAGTCAGTTAGTCAGCCAGCCAGCCAGCCAGCCAGCCAGCCAGCCAGCCAGCCAGCCAGCCAGCCAGCCAGCCAGCCAGCCAGCCAGCCAAGAAATAGTGTATTTATATCTTTTATTAATGTTAACAATTCTATAAGACTTCCAAAGAACCTCTTTGTATATTTGGTACAGTTAAACTTTGTAAAACCGGCGGACCTTAAAGGAACGGGGTACACTCGATTTCTCTTAAATTACACAAACCAAAAAAATGGCTATAAAAATGAATGGCATGGTATATAATACATAAAAGTTTTTTATGAGAGTCTTTTTTAGAGATCAGTGGTCGTAACAGGAAACACTTCTCAAAGCGAGTTAATCACCCAATCAAAGTTAGATAACTCAGAAGCAAATTGATTTTTGCCTTCAACAAGTCTAGGCAATATGTCCTTTGTCCTTAATAGGACAACGAGTCTAGACAATAGGTCCTAATGACTTGTCTTGACAATACATCTGGCAGATAATTTTCACTCTCTTCCATAAGGTCAATTAAAAATGTCAAAGGTGATGAGACCTGACAAGCCTTCGGGAGCTTAAGAGGGTGGTGACTGGATAATTGTTGCCCTGAGTGTAAATTTTCTAAGAAAGTATAAATAGAATACAATCAGCACTATTGTAAGTTCGGTGTCCCTTTGGAGCATCAGACTTCAAAACAATTTTAAGTTTAAAACAATAAACAGCATTTAGTTCTCAAGATGCTATTCAGATCTTATGACCCTTCTACATAATAGCATCTATCGCTATTATTTAGAAGTCCATGTTCAGATCTATACAAAAACTAAATCCGATAAAAAAATATTTCAATAGATAATCTGCAATCTGTCCTTAATCCAGCTGAAACATTGGTAAAACCATCAGTATTGTTATGTGTGAATCACTCAGTTTAACAGTGATTTAGAACCAAAACGAATCAGCCCCCCTTTTATGCTGCTCAAAAGTGTCGCTGCAATGCCACCATCTGCACTTTCCCTCGAGTACTCATAAAAATTACCAGCGGTACACGCACATACAGTTGTCGAAACCGGGCTTGACTAGGTGCTGTGGGGCTTATGCATTATCAAACGCAACAATCTCTCCTCGCTGCTAGTCGTTGTTTATACAACATTTGGAAGCGCCCCTGGGAAGACTAAACAAAGGTGCGAAGAAATGGTAAGCATAGATTGCTTAATACAAATGGTCAACCACTACTTCGCCATAAATAATTTACAAAACATAATTGGATGCAGTGATAAAGTTTATCAAAAAGTACGGGTTTCTTTTCCCAAATTGAAAGGCGATAGATGGAAAAAATCTGACAAAATACACTTCTGCTACCTTTGAAAGAAGAGAGGTGGAATAGGTTTTCATCTGATACGGGGTTAACATTGTGGAGAAAGCTTGTACTCCTGAACTGAATAAGACTGCTTGACCAAGGGAAGAAACTCCCTTTCGAATCGCTCAACTAATGCTTCTAAACTTTTACTAACTTTTTGACTTGCACCTCCAACCTTAACCCTCTAGAAATTTTAGTTTTGGTATGGTACTGTACATGAAAGTGGTTCATGTTCAATGACGCATCGCAGCAGAGCCTTCCCTCCCACTTTTGGGCCCCGATATTCTAGCTTACTCCAAATATTTATCAAGGTTGTCCATCTTATTCCCACAAATGAAATTTTTAAAACCGTCCAACGTCCGAAAGTCTGCAAAGATGGTACCATAGTCCATCCCATCTTTGACTTCTCACTAACCTTGCATACTAACCTATCTGTATATTTGTTTTTGTTATTGCAAAAGGTAGCAAACGCTTGGCTGGTTTATGAGCGGCCTTCACACTAGAAAAAATTTTACTGATGGAGGCGCTGTAAGAAGCCACTCAGTGTAGTACACAGGCTTGTCATGTTTTAACAAAATTTATGGCGAGTAGAGGAAGCAACGTTGCCATATTACAGTCTTAAATTATGCTTTATATTACGCAAAATCTTCATTCTAAGGACTCTTATAGAACCAATTTTAACCCATTCAAAACCTCATCTGTCGACAGTAAGAACAATACTAATATCAACAAGGACAACTTTTAACATCTTCATCTCGTAGACACGATCATAGTGTCCAGAGGTTAGCATGATCGCCAAATTTTTATAATCTCAAGGAAGTTATTTTTCAATTGATCTCCTTTCACTATCGAGAGAGATGGATGGGATAATTGCTGACACTCTCAAGTAGTGACTAAGGTGGACTTATAATTGATTCATCAAAATTGCTCTCTCTTTCAGGTATGTTTTCCTACAGAACGATCGTTGTGCTGCAAGGAAAAGGCATGAACAGGTTAAGGTATTACTTTATATACTGCTATCCAAGACTACTGAAAATATTAATGTTTTTGGCAAGGGAAAGTTAAACAGAAGTATTATTAGCTAATATTCATTCAAGTGTCAACAATTCTTTGCTATTTTGGATTTAGATCAATGACAAAGACGGTAAGCGTTCTACACGATCAAACTTTCGTAAGACATGATTAGTGTTATCTCTTTGATATTTAGAGTCTTATGAATTATCCACGTATTATCCAAAGTCGTAAGGTTTTACTGGACAGATAAGGTAACCAATTAATAGGTGCTGTCAGGAGTTGTACTAAAGTTAATGTTTGAGGTAACAACTAAGTAGATGACGTTAGTGGGACACAATTTGCGAAAATAGAGAAAGCAAACCTAAAACTGGCGGAAAAGATCGAAGGGAAGAGGAAAAGACCGTTACTCGAGGTCCCTCGTTGAACTAAGCGGATTGGAGAAAGAGGGTGGCAAGAACCCAGAAATAGCGGTGACTGCAATTGCTAAATGATGAGAGAAGCAGCATTCCACGATCACCGACTTCGGTGAAAATGGTTCTTAGGACAAACACTTACCTCGATGTAATAAGCATTGTATCCAATATGGGCGTTTAGATAAATTGACGAAGATATAAACTCTGAGTTGTTGACAAAGGCACAGCTATTTATCATTGAGAAATTGCCTTCAAGAATTAGTTTGAGAATGGGAGGAATGTTAAATTTGAGGTATGATAATACACGCACACACACCTTTACCCTGCACCGTTCACTCATCATTTGCCAAGCTCATAATTTTCTGTTCGTAATATCAATAATCTTCTTCCGCTAGTGCTGCAACATTATCGTGGTAGGGAGGCTTGAGAACTTCAAGGTCTTGGTAAGCTATATGGGTGGGTACCTGAGTTTATCTAGCCGACCAGGTTGCAGATAAGAATTCAAACATAGGAAGCACCTGGCTCTTCCGATTTGGGGTTTGGGCATGAGGCTAAAAATTCCATCCTCTAATAAAATACATTTTATAACAGAAATTGTAAGAATGTTATGGGAATACAATGGGTTAGACTGGAGGCTCCAGCAAGATGTTGGGCACTATTCTATACTACCAATTTTTTTTATTCATAAAAATTTAATTTTTTATTGGAAAGAAAGAATGTATCCAGTGGGATAGCCTTTATTCTGAGAAAACAGGTATCCAGATCTGTATGGGATGAAAACAATCAGTAAAAGGTTCGTCAAAGCAAGATTTAACTCGAAATCCTGGAAACGTACTGCCCTAAGGTGTTATTTTCTCACAAACGATGCAGAGAAAGACAGCAAGGATGACTGGTATGAACTACTGTAACATGTAATCTATTAAGTCCCACAACATGATATGATGGTACTGACAATTGGAAAGCTTAATGCAAAAGTTGGACATGAGAATAGTGAAGTGGAAGTAGCAATAGAAAGACATGGGTAGAGGACTAACAATGAAAACTGAGTAAGATTTGTCGATGTTTATTTTAACAACAGTTGTGTGATAGGTGAAGCCATCTTCCCCATAAGAACATACACAAATCAGACTGACCAGATCATCATGAACAAGAAGAGGCAGAGACTCCTTTAGGGAGGCATAGTTCAACAAGGAGAAGATGTCAAGAGTGACCATGACTTGGTGGTCGCGGGGCTGAAGCCAAGAGAAACTCCTCCTAATAATTAACTAAAACTGAAGCGTTCCACGTTTACAAGCTAAAAAGACTTGAAATACGAAAGGAGTTCGAAACAAAGCTTAAACACGACCTTAAGGTGTATGACAATGAGGACGGAGAAGACCCTATCAATGTGGGTATACCCAGGGGATATTAAGAAATTTGATTCCGAATCCCTGCTTTAAGCTACCTTGTCAAAATTGCTGCAAGTATTATAGACACACAGTTTTCCTTAATCGAGCACTAGTACTACTATTTTGCTGACGATGCAGCACATTTTCAGCCTTAATAATAATGACGATTTTGTTGTGGTTGTAAGGCTACTTGTGTAAAAGCTTGGAGCCCATAGATAGACCTGCCATTATCTTTTTGCCTGCTTCCATCACGGTTTTACACTTCTACTTGGTGGGGCGGTTATAAACCTAAAATTTTCTTCCTGTTAACCACAAACTAACGAAATATGTCTACAAGCAAGCAAAATGTACATACAACCGTTTGATTTTGAAAATGCTTGATAGTAGGTGGAAAACATTTGTGAAGGTTTTCTATGGAATGAAATGGCTGCTGTTACTCTACATACTACCGTAGGGGTAGTATCAGCCTGAGATGAGCCGAAAGCAAGGCATATCTGGCACCAATAGCGGCAACAAGAAGTGGCAGTATTTTTCATATTGCCCGGCCAGTCAGCTTATTTCTTTCAGGCATGTGCTTTTCTGTCTGATGAAATTAAGGCAGACAACACACATTTCGAGGAACGAGAGAGATTCGAAATCGATTAAATACATAATTATAATCATATTGGATTTTCTTGTCTGAACATTTGTGCCGTCCCGCGTATTCGTCCAAGTTTAGGCGATTTTACATGACCTCAACTTTGATGTTCCTCATGAAAGATAGAGTTAAAGTAACAGACCATTGAGCTTACAGTGGGTCTAATGCTGTGTTCGCTTAAATGCCGACTTGTCCGTTAACAGCATTGTCTACATCAACCGAAAAGCTCCATCTAATGATATCTCCTTCATAACTGGGACCTAAGAACTAATTAGATGTGTCGGTCTCTTCATAATAACTATAAAAATAAGAATAGGGACCGGGTTACCCAAGGCTGTCGTAAGAGTAGCTTTTATTGGCAACGATTGGCGAATGGGCCCAAAAAATACTATAATATGAAAATTCCTCATTTTCTTACTCACACGATAAATAGGTCTAGGATGTTCTTCTTTTAACGATCGAAGACCCATTTTCCTTACCTCAAGAGTTCATTTATAATTTATAGTATTTTCCCAGATCTTCATTCTTTACCTTACTGGACCTATGTGTTTTCTGCAACCACGCGTCTTCAATTCCGTCATATCTTTTGCTCATCTTTGGCATTAGAATAATTTTTAATGCCAATTTTCCAACTACTTAGAGGCAAATAACGTTGCAACGAGAGTTTCATACAAAATCCATATATTTCAAAAATGTACGACGTTATATTGATCTTAAAAATTAAAACGTTCAAGTATTAGGCTGGCAAGTATGGTGCACCTATGTTGACATATGTTGCTCCTCTATTTTTGCAGGACGACTGAGTACTTCGACGTTTTGCTGGTCTCACAGATGCATAGTTAATCACAAAATGTTTCTACTGCCAAAGACGTCTCTCTATAGGTGTTGTTTACTACTATTCTAACAGCAAGGATTGCCATTTGGTGACTTCTTTTAATTGGTTTACTCCTCACAGCTACCTACCGACCGACCGTCGAACTAAGCAAAATCATACCGTACATCTAAATAATGCAATGATTTGTACAATTCATTCATTTCTTGACAAAATAGCAAGGCTGTTAAATGGTGAGGGAGGGCGTTTACATAAGGGTGGCGTTTATTAAAATATTTAAATTTTTAATATTTGGCTGTCAACAATATTTTTAGATACGTTTTTCCTATTCTAAACAAATCCTTTGGATTTCCTTGGCTGTAGATTTTTATTGCAAATTCATAATTCAACGAAAATGTTGCTTTTCGCGCAACATTATCATGCTTTCCGTAATGAGTGCATGGGTGTATTTGGGGGAATGGGCGCTTATGAATGGGAAGTGTATTTATCTTTCAAGCAAAAAACGAGGGGCGTCTATTCCAGGGGAGACAGTTACTTAAGGCATTACTGTATCTCAAATAAATGCCGTCTCCATTTCGAACATTGGACGCAAGAAAAGTATCTTTGATATCCTAAATAAAGAGACAAAAAATTGAAGCAACGAGCGGTGGCACTACTTGCGAAAGAGAAGTAACGACAAAAGGAGCCACCATAAATTTAAAGAGAACATTTTTTGTAAGACAATAAAGATCATTAACAATAAAACAGACATCCAACTACCATATGTGAGGTTCTTAAATGCACGTTTCACTCAAATCGTAATTAAACAATAGAAACATTACTATATACCATTAAAGGACCAAAATATTAGAGGGATCTTAAACCAAATTAAAAAGGAAATGACTTGATTAAATGAAGTCACTGAGGCGGTCTGATGGCATGCGTGATTAAAATACAGAAAATTGAAGCGACTATCTCAACAAGATAGAATTTTACAAAGAAAATAACGTAGACTGGAGCCTCATAGGGAAGGAAAATCAGATTTTACCTATACTCGACGCTAGTTCTTTCGCTGAAAAGCTGAAGACCTTTACAAATCATTTTCAATAATGTAAGTAGATACAGGACAACATAACCTATTCTATGACCTATCAAATTTCCACAAAATAGTTGTTGAATTTACAGCTTGAAAAATTCAATTGATGTTGAGTTTTGGTCATCAAAATATTTACTTCGATTTTTGCAAAGTATCCAGATAGTAACGTGGAAATAGTTAACCCCTGTTTCCTGGGACAGTAACGATTGCTGTGGCAACTTAGAGCAATCTGTTGATTATGTAACGAAGATCACTGATCATTAAAATATCGCAAACTATCTCCCTACCGGTTTTTGAATACTTTACAATAAATAAACTTGAAGCTCGATTTCTACTGCTCACAGAAATGTACAGCGTCACATGACAAAAATTATAACAAACTTTAGGGTCAATTTCTTGCAAAACGGTGGTCGTTTATCAAAAAATACACGATCACATCCTAGTAACGCAATTAACAAAGGACGCAATGACAGAGCGAAATCCAAAGAGAAGACGAAAAGAGATCAATTTGTCAAATATATAAGATGATAGATAATATAATTAAATATTCAAATGTTTACTGTCACAGCATAATCACGAACTGCTTAAGTAAACTGCTTAAAATGAAGAAAATGCTATGGATTCTTTGACAGAAGTAAATTCGACAAATAGTACTCGTTGTAATAGGAGGATTTAAAATAAGAAATGTAAAATATTATTTCCTACATCGAAAGACGCTATACTGCCATATTTGTATTGAGAAGCCACTTGACTCTATTTTCACACAACAACTACAGGTACACGAGCACACCAATTCATGTAATAACTCATGAAAAACCATGACGACGGTGGTAATTTAAGTATGGGTCTTTAATCGAACCTCAAAGAAACGCTTGTTTACATTAACACCAGGTTTATAGTATCTTTTAAACTTAAAGAACGTATTGGCCACGCCGCAAGCCACCCCCGTAACACGGAATTGCCGAAAAACAGGAAGCAAAGGAAACTTGTTTTCAGAGGTTGTCACGAAAATGTCATAAATATTGCTTGGTTAGTACCGAGTTTGTGACTATTCACCGACACTCATCGAGATTGTTTGCGCAAGTAAACTTAATTAGGCTATCTTATTGTGAAGTAAAATTCTATTTTGCACCTGTTTGGATAGTTCTTAACAAAATTACCTATTTTAATATCTTTCAAGCTGACGACAACTCAGACATCGAAGAGCAGTGTTACTGTTCCCCATGCGAAGGCTTAGTGTACGAAGTTGTTTGTTTGTTCGTACCCCCTACCTCATGGTAGAGGAATATGACTGTGTCGTATGATCAGGTAGGACTTAACAAAGAGACATGTCGTAAGGAATTTACACATTTTTATACCAAGAGGTACTTGGAATGGATTGTGGCAACGGCTTTCATAAAGAAGCTCATGAAACTGACGATTTTGCATCCAGGAAATCTCCTTGCTCTCTCTCGTTAGAGGCAATCGCGATACTGTAGCAGGACGGCTTACTATACATTTTAACTATTGAAATAGGAAGTGTTGGAGACCACTATCTCGAAGAACATGCTCTGCAGTTAAGTTATAATAGTTCGAAGGTAGCTATTATTTGCTGCCGATTCATTGCCGATTTTTAATCCAGGAAGCTTTTCGGCTCTATCTCATTTAGAGCTAGTTTTTATACGATAGAAGAACGACTTAGTATTTTAGATTTTGTAATAGGAAGTGCTCGAGAACATTATCGGAAAGAACACGCTATTCAATTAGATTATATTTTTTTGGAAGGCAGCTATTTTTTGTTTCCAAATCTGTGACAATTTGCATGTCATGGAATGGTTTTCTCGGGAGGAATTAGAAGCAATCGCCATTTAGCATCGGTTATGCTAACCTTTCAATTTAACTTTCAAAGAGGAGATCTTAATTTTGAGGTTCCACTATCACACACAAGACCAACGCTACGTTTTCTAGCTTGGAAATGGAGCATAGCTACAATAACTAATTGATCAGTTCCTCATCCAAGATATTTTTTGCAGACAAATGTGGATTTGACAAGGAAGTTGTAAGGCTACATACAAGAGACTATTACGTCCATCTCAATGATCGTGATTTCAACAGCATCATTTTAGGGAAGTGGATTCTTGGTACTTCGGTGTTTATGAATTTGTCTTAGTTTACCGGTGAAGTGCAGTTTACTCATAGAATATCTTGGAAATTGTTGTTCATCCACACGTGCAGGTGATTGCTGTTGAGCGAACGGATTCACTGTCAATAGACCAAGTATTTGATTTTCAAGGCTGCCTCTGGGAGTAGCAGCAGCTGTTGGTGGAACGCTCTCCGAAGTTGGTGGCGTTCTCTTATGTTCTACCTCTACCGAGTTGTTCTCCGTTCAGGTGTGCCCTAAGAATCTGTTGGGTGCCAAATAGAGCTGATTACTACTGTAATATCTAAACTGCCTGTTGTAGTAAGCAGATCAGGAAACTTTATTTCTATAACGCCTTTCCAAGTAAAAGAGCTTTATGTTGAACGATTTCATATTTGAATACATCTGCTCGACTTTATATGAGGACAAAAAGTTTACAAATTTCATAGCCAAGAGATTTAGTTGTGTTGTACTTCGAGGTTATTTTCATTTAAGGAGCAGGTTTATTTAATGCAACGTATTCCGTATCCCACGGATTCGATACCCAACTCTAGCACGTGGAGTAACAATTGTTGGTTTGACCGTACTTTGAAATTTACAGACTATGATCAGTGTTAACGTCTAAGATTCGATTTGCTCTGTGCCCGACAGAAAACGGATTGCCGTCGAAACAGCAGCTACCGTGCAACCTACATACTTTCAAACCAAGAGCGTCCACTTAGAAAATGCTATTCGAAGTAACTAATCGAACATTTTAAGGAACAAGAGTTTTATCAGATATGTGTGGAAAGTTGTGATTCTGTCTTCCGGGAAAGTTGATTGCGGTCAGAGTTACAAGGTTTATTATAAGGTATATTTTTGCAATCTTAGGCATTAGATAAAGCGTTTGAAGCAGCAGTTATAGTTTGGAAAGTGGTGTCGTTGCCTGTAATTTTTACGGGTGCAACGAAGGTAACAGATTGCATACCCGCAGAACTTATCGTCGACGTAGCCGAATTACAGAAAAGGGACGTAGTGCCCAAGGAAGGGTATTTAAGGTATGGAAATGGAAACAACTGGTTTCGTTTACTCGAAAATTAAATAGATATTTCACTTTACTGAGAGGGAGACGTTTCCGTTATTACAATTATGTTTCTACAAGATTTTACCCAGCTGTACGTGATGGCAATTGAAGTATTGGAATAAGGGAGTTCCTACACCAGCCTCCTTTCCTCAGCAATTTTCTTTGAAGAAAGAGGTGCTGTTTTAGCATACTTGAAAATGGATTAAGTTTACTCCGATCTGTTTCCTTTCTAATTGTGTAACAGGCAATTTTGTATCTTGACGGGATGATAGTTGTGCCATTACATGATTTTGTACAATGGATTCTTAAGTTTATAGCAGTGATACTGGCCCTGCTCCATTATCGTACTTGGAGGTGTATCACCTTTGCATAATTTTTAATACCGATCACCCATCAATTTTAAGAGTTTAAATTTGGAACCAATGATACGTTCAGTTATTCCAAAAGGATTAACGGGAATAAATATTACAAAGCCCTATTTTTAAAGTAGCAACACTTGTTCTTCCACCACTTCATTTTAAGTTGACGTCTGTATCGATTTAACGTACTTTGACTTCGATGACGTTAGCTCCCCGTATATCACTGATGAGTAATTTCCTTATTTAGTACTCACGTTTGTGGTTAGATACACATTGTGTCTGTCAAAAGTAAACGAAAGTGTCATCTTCTGACCCAAAACATTTGTCAAGGGCTTCATATGAAGTAGTACTGATTTAGCGTACTTGGAGTTCGATTGCCGGAGCTCAAATTTTACTAATCGAGTAACTTGAGAATTGGATTTTCGGTTGCGATAAACTGGACTTTGGATGATTGAAACTGAGTGAACAGGAGGAAACTAGAAGTTATACAGCAAGAACAGGTCTTTAAGGGCATTGTTTGGGATATTAAACTAAATTGACTTGACCTATGTAGAGATTGAGTACCTTTGGACCATATTGGTTAAAGCTGAAGGTTTGCTGATTAGGTATTGCGAACATTGGTGTGTACAAAGTTGATGTGATTAACAGCGCATTTCAGGAGTATCTGTCGCAAACGGTGATATAAGGAACATGTCAGGCTTAAGGATTCATATTTGTGGAGTCGGGGGCATCTCCCTCTGTGTACTTTCGCTTGTATCTTCATTTTTGATACCCCCGGCATCGAAGAAAAGCTTTCAAGACTACTGCGGCACTGCCGATAATGATTTCAATACCACGCTTACAGACCCCGCCATGAATGTCGTGAACAAAACTTTGGTAGCCATGGATAATTTTCAAAATACAAATAAGACGATGAGTGAAGATG
>JAAAKM020006971.1:88674923-88701871 GCA_010016025.2 Alatinidae sp. Z8VKAUB7J3
CTTTGCCACTTATTTTACAAAGCGAATTTCGACACTCGGACAAATTCAAATGATTCACAAGTCGTGATGAGCAATGTACCGTCGAATCCGACACTTACTAGTTTATCGCAGGAAAAGGCGTAGGCATTGAGAAGAGAACTTGCAATGTGTGAACGGATGTTTTGTAAACCGACAGTGCAGTGCACGAAGGTCATTCCCAGACGGTGACTGTAATTTGTGCCCGGCAAGCTCCGCGGATACCAATGAGTGGTCCGTTCATGACGCCTGTGTCACCGTTGATGGTAGCTTACCGTAGTGTAATGGTATCGCGTCTATACGTGCTCTCGTGCCCGCTTTGACCATCGAGAATTTTTCACTGTCGCCCCTCTTTCTTTACAGTAACATGCCATGAGTTCAATGTTGTAAACGACACTTTAGGCATTCACTGATCTTACATGATAATGATAGTGGCACATGCGCACTCGCGTAATAAACATACTGGTGACAAGTGTCATCACATGGTATTACCACATACATTAGTTTTATTCTGTATGACAAGGTTGGACCTACAAGTCATTGATATATTGTTTCCAGTAGTCTGTTAAATAATGGTGTTTACCTACCTGGAGGTACTGTTTCATCGTCTAATTTTTATACTGATAAGCACTCATGTATGTAGTTGTTGAGATCATACGCCAACTGTTTGGTAAATAATGCAGTTTTGTTTTGCTTTGATATAGCTTTACGAATTACTAGCACCCAATGTGATACGTTCGAAAGACGACCAAAATTTCAAGCAAATAGCTTACCATGTTGCCCCCTGGTTAAATTCATCAACCTAAAGCCAAAATTCAGTCCTTTACCCATTTCTTAAGTTAAAAATGCTCCCGTTTATAAGTTAATGGGCTTGTAGAATTATTTGACGTAAAAGCACAGCGTGTAGGCGGTAGATGCGACATTGTATTTTCGTTTTGAGCTTTCTTTTTTTATCAAAATAAGAACAACCGAGAACACATAAGGAGAGCGATTGATAGCAAGAGATCAAGTTATATATAAAAATCGTATTCGAGAAATTATCCATCTGTTCTGTAATGGAAATATTCTGGTGTTTATAATCCCATTGCACCAGTGATTTGGTTTAAACCCATTATGGGACAAATGTATTTTTTTGTCTTACGATTAAGACGTCGAACTAAGGCATATACTTGCACCATACCGTATATGGATCTTTTACGAATCATACTGTCATAAATTCTCCGAAAAAGAACTCTATATTGTTAGTGAAGCTTTTGACCAATACTTTTCTGACTAAATACATTGGTAGATATTGCATAGTTGATACAGATTTTAAAGATATTGACAGAATCGAAATTTACATACATTCATAGTCTGCCGTAAAACCCCGAATGTAAGCCCTGGGCTTATAGAGAATGGAAAGCATTTTTGGTGGGCTTATATTCAGGGGGGCTTATATGCAGGGGGGCTTAAATACAGAACCTTTGTATAGTCTGTCCATGTCCATTCAGTATCGCTGTCTTCTGCACTACGAATTTCGGATCAAACCCACAGAATCCCAAATGTAAGCCCTGGGCTTATATTCGGGGGAGCTTATATTCGGAAGGATATTTTGGTTAGTTTACAGGGGGACTGTATTCAAGGGGCTTATATTCGGTAGGGCTTGTATTCGGGATTTTAAGGTATATTTGTAGTTCCCCATCTTGCAATCCTCGTTTCAAAGTGACGGTCGTGTTTGAGTAAGTTGCAGCTAGTTTGATTGTGCTAGCCCATAAACAGTAAACAGTAATCTACAGCAAGATTTCGTAGACTTTTTCTAAATACAATGAATAAGTGAATATATCTATAATATAGATGTAGATATGTAGACATAACTGATAAATGATAAGCAAAATACAATAAATAAGCAAAGAAAATGGTGATATCTTTTTGCTTGATATATGTGAGTATAGATTTAGATACATATATGTACTGAATAGCCGGCAGCCACTTTTGGCTGTAAATCGATATTGCTATTAGTTTCATGAACGTTCATATGCACACATGTGGGTATGTGTGTCTGTTTCTGTATGTATGTATGTATGTATGTATGTATGTATGTATGTATGTATGTATGTATGTATGTATGTATGTATGTATGTAAGGGAGGAATGGAGAGGGAGAGGCTACAGGAGGAATTGGATGTGTGGGGAGGGAGTGGGAAAGGTGACAAGTATTTGTAGAATTTGCAGTGTGTTATGTGATGGCAGCTATAGGGTATTGCAGCAAGGGGGTAGGGTATGGAGGGAGCAAGGAGGGAAAGGCTAGGGTGTGTAAGGTGTATGAAGTACGAATTGGGATATTTTTGTGTGCTCAAATCTTCTTTAGAAATTATTTACACTAAGGCTTTATGCTAAGGTAAAATCAGTCAAATTTACGCTAAGTATTTACGCTAAGCTACAATAATTAATTAGGTTTAAATGCCCAAAATGTAATACTATCTTAAAGTATGATCATAAGACAAGATCTTTTGTGCAATGAAAAGTTTTAGAGTATGAAGGATATTTTTTAAAAAAACAGTATAAGCACAATCATGATACAAATTATTCTTTTGCAATGTCTAATATTCCCATAGCTCTAAACTATTTCGAAATATTTTTTAGTCATTGCTATGCTTAGTTTAAGGAATATGACAAAAAAAAATTACTAGCATTGAAAGACGAAAACAATATTTTAATTTATTTTATCCTATGCAAATTTTTTAGAATGTATCTTTCTGAATTTTATTAAAAACATTTTAAAGGACTCTGACAATGAAGGCATCTTCTTCCACACGTTTATGTTTAACTTATGCTCTCTTAATCTGATATTAAATATTTGCCTGTAGATATTTAGAGACTCTCAAATATGAATATTACGACAAGAATTCAACTATAAAATTGCAATCATAAAAAAGGATGCAATGTAAATCTTTTAATTTTCGAATTCTATCTATTATTTGTATTACCAGGTCATGTAGAGAAGGTTCGAAAATTAATTTAACATCATTGCTAAAATCAACAACAAAAATGATGAAATTTATGGCAAAATCCACATGTTTAAAAACCTTAAACCAGCCTCAGGCACTAAAAGGCCTTCCTCAAAATGAAAATATAATAATTACGTGAGCCATTTTAATAACTTCAATAATTCACTGCTATACTTCACTCATGAATAGAGGCTTTTTAAGAGGCGTAGAGGCGTCTGACACTCCTGAGAGTGCTAATTTCATGACGACCAAAATGCAATGCGTAAGAGTGTATATTCAACTATACAGCCTGCTAGACCACAGACCCTTCTTATGTAATAAAGATTTAAACCTATTAGTCCAGGATAAACTTTTAAGAGAGCTATAGATGAAAAGAGTATTTGGAGGGAAATTTTGTAGCCATCATACCTCAAAAAAATGTTGGAGTCACTAAATTTAGTAAAGGAATTTACCAAGCTGGCAAATTAAATATTAAAAGGGTACCTTAAAATACAAACGACTCTGGTTATTTTTGCCAGGGTAATTTTAGAGATAGTTCATTTGTACACTAGAATAGTAGGCAATAGCTCTCACCACTAGGCCTTTGCTTTGTATATCCAGCTCTATGGCTGTATGGATAGTGAATCTACAAACATTATTTTTTGAAGCTTTTAAAATTAAAAGAAATTAAATAATGTAAACTACACTTGTCAAACCTGTCTGGAGATCAATTAATAGGTAGTTCTGATGTACAATAGAATAGTGACTATTTTTGCATAGAACTTTTAATCTCTAAGGTTATTCAGAGCTGTTGTTTGATAATGTATCTATAAGTTTTATTTTGCAGCTCTTAAAACCTGGATAAGCATAGTATGCAAATGAGGCTCTTCACTAATTATGTTCCATTGAACCCCTTTTCATTCTCACTGCTTCATATCATGCACATCAAAAAACGTGATTTTATAACTTCTCTTGAATACTCTCTAATGTTTTATCAATACCTGTCTACATCAATGTTTGCTGGGCTAATCCTGCAGTTAAGTGCAATTATAGTTTATGAATCACCCATGACCATATAACAAAGTGTTGCACTAACTCCTTATCTAGCACAAAATCGATATTATATCCTTGTGATTTTCTTCTGCAGAGAATGGTTCGTGGAGCCGAGCAGCTCCTGATGATGCTAAAGGTAATATGCACAACAATCCAAAGACATACTCGTGGTCTCTGTACTCTCAGCGGAAGTATAAATCCACTGTTTTGCCTCCATTCTTGATTAATCGTTCTTACCTTAAATCATTTTATCTTCCAGTCTTTATTTGTCCTCCTACTTCTCCGCAACAAAAACATTAATATGATCATTTTTCTCTGAATTAAAAGCAGAAATTTCCTTGCACGTCTTGCCTGCATTGTAATTTCTAAACACATTCCATATGCACAAAAGAACAAAGCCATCTGAATTCGATCATTCACTGCCAATTGAATTTAATCTGACACAGCATACTGTTCAAGCTGCTCGCATGAACAAGTACAAATGAATTTGTGTCAAATTTGAAAATAGAACTGCTCTCGCCGCCGCTTCTTTGTCACAAATGTTCATCTCTTAAGCTGTATACAGCAGGTTTTGGATAGTGATCATTTAGTGTTATTTTGGAGCACCTGAACTTTGAGGAGAATACACACACCAATTTAATTCTTCTTGTCTGTGTTAGGATTGCTTAGGATGAACTAGGGTTAGAGAAAAAGCTACAATTGACAAGGTTAAGGCTTGTGATTGATCCTTATTTTCCATTCCTGTTTATATTTATGCTATGTTAACTTCAAGGTCTAAATACTTCTGACACCAAGTATTTTGTGCTTGCTTAGTTAGGATGAATTATGATTCTTAGAGAGCAAACGACAATCTTGAAATGAACCATTCATCATTATTATGCTGGGCACTTGGTAGCATTGTTCGCAAACATACTCTCATCAAGAGATATGATGGTGATGGTGTTCCTTGCAATATCTGTGTAGCTCTGTATGCTAGTAACAAAGATATGGGTCATCAGATTTCTTCAATAGCTCCTTGACTGTTTGTACTGCCCTTTCGGCCATTTCATTTGACTTTGGACAATGAGGGCTTGATGTGACTAATTTTAATCCCACTTCTTTAAAACTTTCAAATTTGGTATGTATTAAGTTTAGTGTAGATAATGACAATTTTTGAAATGCCATGTTGTGAGAACACTGATTTTATGTGAAGGATAATTGTTTTATTTTTCAAGTCATCTAGATGGCAAGTTTCAAAATAATTGCTGAAGTAATCAACAATAAGCAAATAAGTTTCCTTGTTTAAAAAGAATATGTCCATTCCTACTTTAAACTACGCTTGGGAAGGCTCCTCACTGGGCTGCCCGTTTCTGTGCTATAAAGAGATGTCCCATTATGAAACCATGATTATTACTTCTGATAACATTCTAGGCCAGTAAAAAATTTCTCTTGCTCTAGCGTTGCAGCCATGATGTCCAGTGAGTACAAAATCTTTCCTTTCCTTACATAAAGATCTTGGGACAATGATACAATCACCTTTCAAAAGGACATCATCGAGCATAAATATATCATCTCTAATATTACAATAAGGTCTTGCTGCAAGGTCAATGTCATCAATCTGTGATTTGGCATTCATGTTGGACACATTGTATAAGTGCTTGTAAATCAGTATCTTGAATAGTTTCTTCTTGAAATTGCTTTAATCTCTTTTCACTAGTTGGCAATGAAACTAAGACAGAGTGTATAACATAGTCCATTTCAGTACCAGGAATCTCTGTTTTTGATTCTTTGAGATATGCTGGACTTAAAGCAACAGCTACAATTATGTTCTTTCCGGCATTGTGCCGCATCTTAAATCATATTTGTAAAGACATGGTGCTAATCTCTGCAACTGCTGTGGTATCTTGGCTATCGGTTTGTTGATAACACCCTTGAGAGGTAAATGGTCATTTTTCCTTACAATGATTTTCTGTGCATGGAGGAATTCATAACACTTTTTACAGCCAAAAAATATACATAATGTTTCCCTTTCAATATGGCCATAGTTTTTTTCAGCCTCTGTCATTCCTAAACTTGCAAAAGCTTCATTAAATCAGTGGTTTCCATAAATCTGTTATAGTAATACACCAATACCATCTTGTGATGCACTGTTATTTACTGGTAATGGTATTGGTAATGATGGGTCAAAATACTTAAGAACGTTTCATTGCTAAATACTTGAAGAGTCTTTTTAGCTGATGTTTTGTAAAATGTGTCAAACGTCCAGAGCACATGTTTTTCAAGTAGTGGTCAAAGTGGTGCTGTGAGATCTAACAGATTTTATATGAATTTCGCTCGACAAGGTTAAATTTTCAAGTGTCAACTATTGATGCAAGCACAAACATCTACTGATGATTTCACAACAGTTGACAAGGTTAGTTTTTTTAATAACTGTCATGCACAATTGAATAATGACGAAAAGTTCCCACCACCATTTCTTAGCTGCAATTGTAACCAAATTGATTATTCTCGTCTAGTGGCATATTTTGTAATAGTTCTCTTGTACAATGGAATACTAATCAACAACTGTCACCACAAAATCTTTTCCCCAAATGTTTATCTCTTAGGCTGTACAAAGTACATCTATTAGTTTCATTATAAAGCTCTTGAAAATCGAGGAAAATACAAAAATGCAAAAATATCAAGGAACACTTGGCAATTCCTAATTAAATTATTTTGATAAGAGTAATCAGAGTAAATGGTAAAATAGAGGACATGAATATAATTCAAGTTTATGCCCCACCAGTGAGTCTTCAGAGAAGACCATGAAAATATCAGGTAAAAAATGCCAGTCACAGAAGATACGTATTGTTATGGAAAGCTGGAATACTAAGGTTACAAATAGACGAGAAGATCCAGTAGTTTGACTGTTTGTTTCAGGCGAAAAAACTGATAGAGGATTTTGAACAGTGAACTGTTGCAGAGACACCAACCTTGTCATTTTTAACATCTAATTCAAGCACCATCCACCTGGACGTGACACCTGTCCTGCTCCAGACAATCTTACTAGAAACCTAATTGATTATATTGTCATCTCAAGTCGACAAAAAAATTCAATTAAAAACGTCAAGACCTATCCTAGGACAGACGGAAACAATGACAACCTGCTTGTTATATCAGCTTTACGTGTAAGGCTAAAGAAATTAACGAACCATCCACCAAAACCAAATAAACTTGCAACAATGGCTTGTCAATGAGGTTAAACATTCTCTAACAGTCACATATACAGAATCAAAGAATACAAATGAGATCTTTTCAAAAATTAAAAATGTGCTAACCATGGCAACGGAAAAACAATATACCATAAAAGAAAGCCAACATGACTGAATGACGGACAAGATCTTGCAAAACACGGGGAAGTGCAGGAGGCATAAAATCAAAGGCCAATAGTGCTGCTATAACATTCCAAACACTATAATCCAAAAGAAATGTAATAAATGAAGGGAAAATAATTAGACAATATATTTTACAAGATAGTGACCAAACTAAAACTGCATACACAATGATAACACACCAACCACAGAAGCCTCCAAGCCAAGACAAATTAGCCAAAAGAAGGGCATAATAATTTCGGAGGCCTTACAAATTGAAGAAAATAAGTAAATGAGAACCAACAGGATTAATCTCATCCATAGGTGACTATTGCAATAACGCTCATGTACACTGCAGCAACAAATAGCAGCTTTCACTAACATTTTCCAAAGTACATTGGCCTCTCTAAGGTTTTACTAAATGTTTGTGGATACAACATTTATAAGGTCGATTTTGAAGCTGATAAAAACATCAAAGAAAATGAGTGAATCCAAAGCAGGTCGGTTACAATTTTGTTCATAGGTCACCGTTGCGATATTGCTCATGTACAGTCCAGCAGCAATTAACAGCTTTCGCTGCATTATTTTGGCCACTTTAAGATTGTACAAAGCCTTAGAAATTAAAAAAAAAGAGTGAATCCAAAACAATCGATTACATTTTGGCTCATATGTCAAATTTGGAATAGCACTCTTCTACATTCGAACAGTAATATACAGCTTTCTTTACCATTTTCCTGCAGCAAATGTCCATGTCTAGGGATACACGGAGCCAAGTTTGAATAGTGCGTCTAAGAGTTCCGTTCTGGAGCTCTTAAGTATAAAGGGATTAGAAAGAATGAAAAAGAGGCTGACTACTAGTTTTGGAGAATTCAGTTTTGCGCTAGCGCTCATATACCTTGGAATCATAATAAACGGCTTTCAACACCATTTGCTGGTAGAAAATATCCATGTCTAAGGCTGTACAAAGCCCTTTTTTGATAGCCTATCTATAATTTCTATTTTAAAGCCCTTTAAGAGAATTGTGGTATAGGAAGCCATATGTTACTCCTGTTCAAAAGTCCCTTTTGCAATAGCTCCCATGTGCACTCTGGTAATGTATATCAGCTTTCACTACTAGTTTTTCAGTACGTCTTCTTTGGTCTACCATGGAATCGTCTACCATGTAGTGATTCCCAGAGTAAAACCTCAGAGCAGATTTCACTTTTACTGCGCCAGCAGTGACTAGCAAAAGCATAGTCTTTGTTCACGAAGGTCGGTAGTAACATATGGTATATTGCCATAAAGTTCAGCATTGGTGAGGTGATCAGTCTATGATTTGTTTAAGGCGGCCCTTAGCATTCTTGTAAATGCACCATCAATCTTTTCTCAGGTACAGATGTCAGGGTCCAGGAATTGAGTCATATACCAGTACGAATTCAACAGTAGCTCTGAAAAGTTTCTTTTCAATTGCTCTGGTAGATTAGATTTCCAGATATTATTCAATCCATTCAAAGCTGTCCAAGCCTTTCCAAGAAGCAATGGGAAGCAATGGGACTACCTAGAAAGTTGAAATCATCAACTTGATCAATGCATTCCCCATTTATTGAATTTATACCTCTAGAGGTATTCTGATTAACACAGATGAATTTCGTCTTTGTTGGGTTCACATAAAGTCCAATCACTTTCGCAAGATTTTCAATATTGTGAAGAGTAGATTCAGCATCTTTATGATAGTCTGCTAATAATGCTACGTCGTCTCCATAGTCTGCATCAGATATTTTCTTCGCTCTATGTCGTCTACTTCTTCTTTGGGTTAATGTTAATCCCAGATCTGTTTTTTCATCAATGGCTCTTCTTAGCACATAGTCTAGGCAGATAACAAAAATGAAAGGTGTCAGTGTATAGACCTTTTTGAAAAAAAAAAGTCTCGTTCACATACGTTTTAAAGAGAGGCTGGGTTTGCATATCGGGTTGTCTGCCTGTGAAGAAGCGTATGCCACTCGTTGTTTTGACTGGTGATTACTGGACGTATTTCGAGAAAAGATGTTCGTTACTGATTCAACAAGTCCGAGAAATGCTCTGACACATTTCAAAACTCTAGGACAGACAACCATGAACTAGGGGATGCTATTTTAGCTTTAAGTCCACTTCTAGAGAACGCTAAGCATACTGATTAAGAATGTGAAACTAATGATCAATTATACTCAAAAAATAGTCCACAGTTTCCTGTACTCAATATATTTAACTCCAATGAAAAATGATAATTCTAAACACTTGATCAGTCAGCAATCGTCTATACTCGAAACCCAAACTCTGAAACTCTCTAATCCAACTCTATACATTGAAACCGAACTCTGACTTAATTCTACTCCTACAATTCCTAAAAGATAATATTAGGGAGTTGCTCTGGGATAGTCACCTGACTGGACCCAGTCTATATCCGATCACACTCCCCCCTGATTAAACGGTTCAATCAGCTCTAAAATTCTAAGACAATACAAGTAATAATTTTACAAATGTAATATCTAATCATTAAAAAAAACATGAGGAATATACTCCTCATCCACATAGCGGATAGCTACTTCTCCTGTGGTAGTTACATCCACACTTTCTTCAGTGTTACCAATGTTTAATTTGAGCGAATACAAGTGTTCAATAGCTCGCTTTAAAATGATAGGCTCCTTCTGACTGTCGATCTTAAGAACCACGGCTGTACGGACATGATTATCCCTGCCTGGTAACAACCGTTCAACAACGCCCAAATTCCAAAGTTGTCTAGGAAACCTGTTGCTGGCTAACATCACAACATCACCTACTTTAATAACTGTGGTCATAGCGACCTTACTCGATTTTGCAAATTCTTAAACTAGGAAGATCGTTTCTCTTCCAACGATTCCAGAAGCGATCTATCAAAACTCAAAGGAACCTTCTACTACATGACTCTAAGTTCCCTTTAACATTAAAGGAATTTTCTCCAATAGGTGGAGAAAGTAAACGCCGTCCAATTACTAGAGAAGAAGGTGTTAATACATCTTGTTCTAAATCACTGCTTAAATAGGACAATGGTCTCGAATTGATAACTGCTTCAACCTCTACAAGAACTGTAGCGAGTTCTTCATAAGTAAGCTTCGCATTACCTATTATCTTCTTAAGGCATCGTTTCGCCAAACGCACGCAAACTTCAAAATACGTCCCCACCAGCTGGCCTTGGATACATTAAATTTCCATGTTATACCTCTGTTATTAGCGTACTTCAGTACTTTGCTGTCTCCGAACGTCAGGGTGTTATCCGAGGTAAATAACTTAACCTGGCCCCTTCTGCCCTCAAAACGCTTAAAGCAACGGATGAAGGTGGTACTTTAAAAATCCGGAAAGACATCTAAATGTATAGCACGCGAACTGGCACATGTAAATACGGCGATGTATGCCTTATGCATAGACGAATCCGTTCCATAAATATTACGCACGAAGATAGGTCCGGCAAAGTCAATCCCAATTTTTGAAAATGCGGGGTGCTAACAAACCCTAAATTCCTGTCATGGTGGCGACGGTACTTTGTTGTAACACTTACCTTCAATAACTCGGCAGACAACACATTTATTTATCAACTTTTTTAGTAATTGTCCACCCTTGAATACCCAACACATAGATCGTAATTCATTCAACGTCTCCCGTACATCGTTGTGTTTAACTTTCTTATGTGAATCTAAAACTATTAGGTTAGTCATGTGATGTTCTCTAGGTAAGAGTACAGGATATTTAGTCTCGAAAGGTAGAGGTGCATTGTCGAGTAATCCACTACATCTGATTACACCTTGCTCGTCTGCGAAGGTGTTCAACTTACCTTTATTTTGCAAATAACTAGATCACTCCTTCAAATTGTTCTGGACTTGTCTATACCGCAAATTACATGCTCTCTCTAATTCTGAACAACTAAGTTCCCCTGCTTTGATACTTACCTTGGCCTTAGCACGCCTTATACTATCGATAAATTAGACAACGTAGGCTGTTATTCGAAATAACTTACTTAACGAACTAAAACGATCTGCGTCAATTATGTTCCTTAATTGTACTGCATTCATGATACTTACATTAAGAAAAACCTCAGAAAAAGTATCTCTTGAATCTGACTTAACTTTCACGCTGGACCTCCTCCGTTATATGCTCTGAAATTCGAAATGTCAGGCCACTGATTGGTCTCCTTACACAAAAATTCAGGTCCGTTTCACCACAATTGACTTCATCCTAAGGTTGATAGGCCCATGTCCCTGGAAACAACATCGGCTGGGTTCTGGGTGGTGGAGCAATACTCCCAATTTCAAGTTCCCACCTTGCGCCTAATTTCGGTTACCCTGTTCTGCACGAATTGCTTGTATTCTTTGTGCTGGCCCAAAATCCAGCTTAGAGCTACTTGAGGGTCAAGCCAACAATAGATGCGTATATCTGTAATATCAATATAAGCCTCTCTTACGGAATTGATAAGCCGTGACACAAGTAGAGCAGACATCAACTCTAAACGGGGTAATGTTTCACCCTTTTAATGGCGCAGTTCTGCTTTCACTAGCAACCAGAAGACATTCAATCTCTCCTCCCTCATATTCTACTCTTAGGTATACACATGCACCGTAGCTATGTTTGCTGGCATCTCCAAATCCATGAAGCTGAGCGGATCTAATACCCCTCTCACTGCTCAATATTCTTCTTTCAACTTCAAGTTGGGATGCAGATTAAAAGTCAGATACGAGTAAAACCACTTAATGCTGATTAAATTGGCCAATTTTTTACCCCAGTTAAACTTCCACGGCAAACCTGATCAACTTAAAGTACTAAAACGCAGTGAATATGTATCTCGTGTGTTTAGTTTTGTGTTAGTACGACCACCACCTTTATCCAACTAACGATTCAATCAATTACATCAATGTTAAATACATCAAAAAACTTTACGTGATACAATCATCTCGTGATACATGTGAAAGCTAATATGATATGATCTCTACTAAGTGTAAAACGGAAGATGTTAGCGACATACAGATATCATTGTCTCGTCACTCTAACTTCGCCAACCACTAAATTCAATCAGTAGCTTATAAAATAAGACAGTTCCTCAAAGTTCTTGTTTAATGTTCATCATGTCTCGAAATTTTTCGAAGGTTATCTTTGACAATGGTTTTGTCATAATATCCGCCATCGTTAATTCTGTTGCGCAATACGTTAATTCGATTTGTCCCGTTTGAACCATGGCTCGAATAAAATGATTTTTGATGCTTATGTGTTTGGTGCGCCCATGAAACTTAGCGTTTTTCGACATAGCTATACATCCCTGGTTGTCCTCGTAAATAATAGTGGGATCTCTTTGAGTAAATCCAAGATTCGATAATAAATTGCGAAGCCATACTTCCCCTTGCGTGGCGCTGCTTGCCGCCACGTATTCCGCTTCAGTTGATTCCGTCGTCTGCTGTCTTTTACTTGCCCAGGAAACAAGTCCCACACTAACAGTAAACAAATATCCTGACTGAGACCCACCCCAGTCGGTATCTACATAGCCATTTAAGATAAACAATCCTTCAAATATGAGTCCGTATTTAAGAGTTCCTTTGATGTAACGAAAAATTCTTTTTACTACTTTCCAATGTGTTTTGCTTGGTTGTAAACAAAACTGATTAACTGATCCGAGTGCTGCTGCTTAATCGGGTCTTGTTCTACGCACTGCATAAGTTAATCCTTCTATAGCTGCTTGATATTTCTTATTATCAACTGCTTTTCTTAGAATATGTTCCAAACACTGAAATACCTTGCCATCATTGGTTTGATGACCTTCTTAGGCGGAAACAAAATGTTGGCGGACAAAGCAGCTTAAATAATTGAAGGCTCCTGTTGTGTACTCACGGCTTTACAATCTTCCATGCAAACCTTATTTAATAAATTCTCTAAATATTCATGCTGATACAATCTCATCTTTGTCTCACCTCTATTTCTTTCAATCTGAATACCTAAACAAAACTTTGCTTCCCTAGATCTTACATTTCAAATTATGCATTGTTCGCTACAATAATTACATCATCAACATATAATGCTAAAATAACAAACTCACCTCCCACTGATTTGATATAAACGCATTGGTTATTATCACACTGAACATAATCACACTGTTTTAGAAAATTACTCATGGTCAAGTACCAACAACGTGACGCTTGTTTTAAACCATACCAAATTTTTTTCGAGCTTACAAACCAACTGCTCACTTCCCTGCTTCTCAAACCCCTCTTGCTGACGCATATATATCTCCTCCTTTAACTCGCCATATAGAAACGCCGTTTGAATATCCATTTGATGCACTACTAGATCAAGTTCATTCGCAATGGCTAAAATAGTTCGAATTGATGTGTAGTGAGCTACCGGGAATAAGTCACTTTGAAATCAACTCGTGGTTGTTCTGAATAGCCCTGCGCCACCAACCTAGCTTTTTATCTGCTTACGCTTCCATCAGGATTGTACTTTAGCTTAAACACCCATTTGCTTTCTACTGCGTTCCTGTCTGCTGACAACTCTACCAATGTCCACGTCTTATTTTTCTCAAGAGAATTAAACTCGCTATCCAAAGCTTGCAGCCACTGCTCACTATCTGGTCTTCCCTTTACTTCTGAAATACTCGTAGGCTCTGCTGACACAATTTCTTATTAGCGACCATGACATTAATAAATCGCTGTCAACTGTATTTCCAAATCTTTCTGGTGAACGAAATTTGCGACTTTAACGACGATTTCTACGACTTAACTCATCGACCTCTTCTTTGATTTCCTCATTCAAAACTTCTTCTCTGAGTTTGCTCTCAAAATTTTGCAAATCCTCTACAACGTCTTCTGCTTTCTCAATGCTGCACTCATGACTTATGATGACTTTTTCGTCTTCAAGTTGTATACTCCGTAGCCTTTACTCTCAAAACTGTAGCCAAGAAATACATGCTTCTTGCTCTTAGCATCCCATTTGCTTCGCTTAGCATCAGGTACATGTACATAACAGTCATACCCGAAGGTACGGAAATGTGAAAACCTTAGGTTTCTTCCCCCAAAACAAATCATACGGAACTCTAATCTAGTAAGCACTTGTGTAACTAACATTCGAAACACAAACCGCATTGCTCACTGCCTCTGCCCGAAAGGTGTACGGTAGCTCAGCATAATGTAATATCAAACGTGCGCTTTCAACAATCGTCCTACCCCTCCCTTCTGCCACTCCGTTTTGTTGGGGCGAATATGGTGATGTTAACCGGTGCTAAATATCTCTCTCAGGCATGAAATCGCTCATAGCTCTATTTACATACTCGGAATTGTTATCAGATCTCAAAGCTTTCACTTTTTTCCAGTTTTTATCAGACCTTTTTCGTTCCCTTTCATTTCCTAATTAGCCATAAAAGAGTTGCCTATCAGCTCATTTTCAGCCTTTGAATTCTAGACAACAAGTCTCTGATGTTTGACGGCCATTTCCGCAGATTAAATCTACCTTCTTCAAAACAGGACTTCAACTTTTCATATACTGAAAACACTTCTTCCTCCATTTTAAAAGTTCCTATGTGATCGTCAACATACAAGCTTTGAAGATTATTCTTTACAAAGTCGTTCCTGTTCGTAATTAGACAAATGAGCTGTGATAGTGGTATAAGAACAAAAGGGCTACTGGCCAACCCAAACGGCCATCTTTAAAATTTACATATAACAAGTTTCGGTTTCTCCTTAAAGGGATCATCCATCCACAAAAAATTCAAGAAATGTTGATTCTCTGTTAATATGCTGATGATCAAAAATGCCTTTTCTATGTCAGATATTAAAACGATATCTTCCAACCGAAAACAAAGCAACACATAAAAATTGAAGGTGTTAATGATGGCTCTTTGTAAAGAGCATCATTAAGACTGATTTCCGCTTTGTGTTTACTGGTAGCGTCACATACTATGCGCAGCCTACTGCTGGAACTCGTTTCCCTAATAATTTCTCTGGTAGGCATAATATAAACTTTGCTGGCACTAGCCTTTGATGAATCATCCGAAATTTCTATTATGCTGCTCTTTAATTGACTTCAAAGAACCTAATTGTATTCCCTTAGGATATATGGCTTTTTGTTGTAATCTATTCAATCGACAATAGAGCCTCCGCCTTGCCACTAAGTAATTGTCCGCTACTATTTGCCTGTCTTCTTTGAACGGAAGCGGAATCTGATACCTATCTTGAATGAATTTTAAATCCTGTAGGAATTTTTCGTGCACCGGGGGTTCGTCCGCCCTAATGCCTAAAGACTCATAGTCCCAAAACTTCTTAACTTCGTTTGCCAAATCGCCACCTTGGTCTTCATTATCACTACGTGCAGAGAGGCTAAAGATATCAGCAAATATATTTCGAGTGTCTACACAGCGTCACCAAATGCATTGAAAGAAGGTTTGACCAAGGGGGACTTTAAAGGGTGCGCATCATTACAGGGAGTCATATTATAGTCTGTCACTGGGACACCTTACAATGAGGATTTGGATAATGAAGTCCATGTTTGGAGACGATTTCGATAAACCACAATTACGGCTACAAAGTTACAGCTGTCATTAATGCAAGGAACAGCATTAAGAGCTGGTTTTGATATTAAATACTTTACCATGACCGATGTTCTCTTGCTGTTTCAACAAATGAACCATTCCTGAAAACTGATGCTGAATGAAGTAGTCAAGATGGCCAAAATATTACTTGTCATGCCAGCAGGAAATGCATTAGGCCTAAGTGAGCGATCTTTCTGTGCACTGAAGAGAGTCAAAACGTACCTAAGAATATCAACGACAGACAATCTGTTGAATCATTTACTTTTCCTTCACATACATCTCGAAAGATGCAATGAACTGGACTTAATTGCGATAGCAAACCATTCCATTAGATAAAATGACATTCGGAAAATCCTTTTTGGAAAATTCGTTCCATCCGACATTCATATTGCTGGAAAAAAAGTTGCAAAATCTACTCAGACAGAATAGCTGGACGGGATGGATTGTACGACTTCGTACCCTTTTGTTATGTTAGCACTAGAAAGATGGAAAATTGTCTATCTTAAAAAGGCTGTAGAAGATGTCCACTTGCAGGCATATAGGACATGCTTTATTTTTCAACCTTTCTTCCGTTTTAGCACCCACTATGTACGAGCAACTCACTTAGCCCCCCCTCTCCCCAATAGTAAAAAGCTTCCTACAGGGCTTGACATAATTTATATATTTGGCAAGCAGCAGCAAATAAGTGTAAAATTAGAGGTTCAAGCCATCCTTCGCCACAGAAAACCACACCACAGAATAAAATGTAAGAACGTGGTAACAATTATAGATGTTGCAATACCAAGTGATTCTCGAGTATGTGAAAAAGAACTTGAAACGATTGAAAAGTACCAATTCCTGAAAGACGACTAGAAGCAGATAAGAAGTCAGAGATTATTTTAAGCATTGAATCATGTCTCCAGTTACAGCATCCTTGATTGAGATGAGAAAGACAACCAGATACTACTTGTTGAATAGTTTGGAGGTTTAGACAGAAAAAACATCAGTTGGTATTAGATTTGTACCAGAGAGGCAAATTCTTTAAAGTTTGGAGGGTGTTGTTGAGGTTCCTGCATGTAAAATTGTAGATACTTTTGAGAAGTTTAAAGCATTTTGGCAACAACTTAAGTGTTCCTTGAAGACTTACAAATCCATGTGAAGTTAAACACGTTGTAACTCTCGATTCTTTGTCCTTCTGGATCTCCATAACAATAATAATTTTTAAAAATAATAATAATAATAATAATAATAATAATATAAGATAAGATAAGATAAGATAAGTAAATAAACCCATAATAATAATAATAATTTGTTATGACCCGCTTATCGGCATAAAGATCGGCAATAACAACGGACAGACACAAAATGTGACACTAGGAATGATAATAATAATAATAATTAAGTACTTACGCAGCGCCAGATAACATATAGATATGATCTGATGCGTCTTAAAGAGTATCCCTAACGCTTACATTTTAGCAAAACCTAATATCGGATCTGTGAATGAAAATCTACTGTAAAACTACTGTAAAACTACATCTATCAATGAAAATCTACTGTAAAACTAGTTTGAGACCTAGTTACAATCCTAAGTAAAACCTGATAGAAAACCCTCAAGTAAATGGAACCTACGGATAAGAATAAATACGGCCCTGATTCTACTTGGTACTTGTAACGTGGCATGTGTGACGTGTCATTTACAAATTGCCACTTTAGTTTGAAAAGCTTATACAGTTGCTCTTTAGTGCCTACAATTAAGGGTTCCTTTTCGCGATCATTAGGAAGAGTTTCTCGGCCACCATCCAGGATCTAATGTCATCGATGCAGTGCTTCCTTCCCGCAAACATTTCATCTTCGGAATTTGCCGAGTTTGGCTAATATGTCAAATATAACTGTCACGTGTTAGCATTAACCAAACGCCTTGGTTTCATGGGGCTACCAACGACATTTACAATGTAACTCTTGTCTCTATTTCTTTTCCAACTTATTTTTGTACAAGAGACGCTCTAAGCCTACTGTAACAATATACTGCAATTCCACTGTAACTTGATAAGGGTTTTATTGAGTTTTAATCGCTTCTATACTTTTGGCAATTGAATCTGCCGCTGAGGACGGGGGTAGGTTGTTATACTATTGGACTGCAGATTGTATGTCAAGGATTTAACATTTGATTCTTGTTTCAATGTCTCGGTTTGATTTTTGTCTAGAGATGGTACTAGCCAACATTTATCTTAAAATGGGATCGGATAGGTTGTCTGGGGCCTTTTTAAAAATTAAAAAAATAAAAATATAAGGTCAAATTATAATACTATTGCAGCATTTAGGGGGAAAGGGGTGCTGCAAATAATTGATGTGCATATGATAAAGTATAATGATATTTAATGTGATAAAGTATAAATTTACGAACGGAAAGATTATAGCCAAAACTTACAAATTCTAGCACGAAGAGACTCGAGTAACAGACGTCATTTTGTGTATCCCTTGGAAACGACACATCAAACAATTAGTTAGCAGATTTGGACTATCACAGAAAACACATCAAATATTACAAATAATATCATTCATTGCATTTTGATAAAAAGACGCTGGCGACAGCTGTTAGATCGATTGGTGAGTTTTTTATATTGGTACAAAATATAGAATTGAAGCTTTTAGGCTTTCATTTTTCATCTCTACCACGTTTTCTTATCAGGAGCTTTAGAAAGTACTCTCTTATAATTACTATTTTTCATTGTGAAGCGGGGCAAGGGAAATAATGAACAACTTAATATATATATATATATATCTTTTAAGGAGAAGGAAAAGGGTAATACTTAGCATCAAATAGGTCATAGAGGCTTCCCTTTTCAAAAGCTCCAGGTGCTATGATCAGGTTTTATCTGTGTCATAACCATCACACTAGCTCCATACCATAACAATGCTACTGCTCGTGTATTTATTAGGTATACAGTATTTCCTCCAATAAACGTTGCCCTCTATTAAACGCTGCCCTATATTAAACTCCGCACTTCTAGCTGAAAATTTGTAATAAACGCCGCCCTCTAATCAATGCTGCTCTCTAGTATACGTCGCATCTTGAAAAGCGGAGATTATTAGAAAACATAACCAACAAGAAACAACAAATAGTTCATACGAGTCTTACTTGTTTTTTATCAACCAATTATTTCAGGCCTAAAAATAATAACGAATATTGCTTTTCCGCTTCAACAGTTCGTCATGAAGAATTTTAACATAAATTTTACTGGATTGATAACATTTTTTCATTACGTAAAACTGATAGGCTGGGCAATAACAAATCCCAATGGCTTCAATTATTGAAGAGTATAAAGCTGCAAAGGACGGTTATGATACGGAGATTAAAGTAGACCCACTTGAAGTTAGAACAGGAAGAAAGTGGAAAGCTGAAGAAGCTACGGATGAGGCAATAAAGATCTTGGAACATGCAGACATCGTTGGAGCTGTTCAGGAATCAAGAGAAGGACTAGGCATGCGGAACTTTAAACCTTTAGTATGAGCAATACCAGAGAGAAAAGAGATGTCATCGTAAAGGAAGTTTGTAAAGAGGTGAAACAAAGCCTGTATCTGCATCTTGTTGAGTGGAACCAGTAGGGAAAGTGCGTGTAGGAGGAGGGTGCTGTGGAGAGAAGGATTGGTTGGAAAGAATTTTGAGTATGGGAACGTGCAAGAACATACTTTTTGATAAGATCCACATGTGATACTAGACCAACGCCAGTAAACTTATTTCGTTGGAAAATTGATAACAATCACATGCGGGCAAAGAGGTACTGTCAGGCATGTTTTGTCAATCTTCAATAGGCCACTTGAATGATACACATGGCGGCATAATCAGGTCCTTGCAGTCATCAAAGCATTGCTCCAAGAAAAGATCAAAGACATTAAAGAAAAGATCACAGGTGGAGATCTTCCTAAAGTAGAAAAGATTAAGAAGATGGACTTTCATAGACAAGGGACGCCAAGTTTGGTGAAGAGTTCCGCAAAGGCTTTGAAGAGTGATGAAAGATGGAATGGGCATTGGAGAACAGTGTATGATCGGGAAGAAGTGTTGGTTGTTCCCGGTGTGCAGACCCAACGACGACCGTATATTATCACGTGGAGTGATGAGAAGAAAGAATGTGTTAAAGTGTTAGAGATCATTGTTTCTTGGAAGACAAAGTTCTACAGTGGCAAGGAAAGGAAGGCGACAATGCATGAAGATCTCATTAAGGAATGTGAAGGAATTGGTTGGAAGGTTGAGTATCATCATGATGCTATTAGAGTAAGAGGATTTGTAGAGAAGAAACTAGTCAACCTCTGTCGACAGAGATTTTGCTGTACAAACACAAAGATTAGGAAGCTCGTGAGTGACCTACAGAAATCCGCTGAGAGTGCGTCATATTGGATATGACTAAAGAGGGAGAATCAATCTTGGCTTGACAACAGACATCAGTACCACAGTACCACCTTTAGAGGGGCCCCCGTCATAACATTAAAGCAGTCGAGGAAAAGGCGCTGAAGCTGCGAAGAGATTCCTCCCATGTGTTCTGGATCCAGTTACGGAGCTATTTGTAGCAGGTACTACAACATCAAGTATTTGCCATTTTCTTTTCTAAACGCCGCCCTCTATTAAATGCCACACCCAAACGCTAGAGTTTGTGAATAACGCCGTGGCATTTATTAGATGCAGCAGCATCTTCTTCGTTTCATATGCCATTGTCTAGTAATGTGGTATCGAGTTTCACATAATGATAACTTGTCTATCATATATCAACTCTCTGATGCTATTACCTGTAGCCATACCCTTTTCCGACATCATGTAACCCCACTACTTTGACAATCATGGCTAAGGACCTGTAAGGAACCTAGAAAAGAAAATTATAGGTTAAATGCATCCATCCACATTGGTCAATGATACAGATGCTTTTGAATATCACGTGACAAGCCTGTTTAGGATAAAACAGTAAAAAAAATTGATAGCAACAACATGTCCACTGAATTTTCTCAACAACCTGTACTATTTGCAAATACTATTCTTTATAAGAAATAGATTATTAGATTACTTAGATTATTACTTAGATTATTAGATTACTTAGATTATTACTTAGATTATTAGTTACTTTTAAAGCATACTTGATTTATACCAGGGTCTTTATTGGATAACCGACAACAACATAATACACGGGAACCCAAATCACCCTCACCACTCGACCGCTGAGCCACAGGCGACCGACAAACGGAAAGCCGAGAGCCGGAAGCCGAAAACGGGAACCGATGAGCAGTTTACCAGTAATCGGTTAATTATCGATCGAAGACAATTAAAAGGGTTTGAATGAGACCTACAATCGGTAGGGTATCAGATCCTAGAAAACTACAAACATCCTCTTCAAAATTAGCGGATTTTGTGCCAGAGCCCAGGTTAGTCACTCCACCAACTAGGGTCAACCTAGAATATTCTTTTCTACATGTAGACAAATAACACTATTGAATTAGACGTGGAACATTTATGAATGAAATAGGGTGTCATTTTTTAAACAACTATTGTTTCAATATATAGTTTTGTAACTGTTAACCGAAGTAATATCAATCACTACCAGAACATATCTAAAACATAGTGAAATAAGAAAAATCACAACTCATTCAATATTCAAAGTAAATTAAAAAGTTACTTTAATCATATTGCAATAACATGTGATCCTCACTGGCAGCTAACACGGGAATTACTAAAATAAACGTCGAAAATACCTGATGTAAAGATGACATACAATAGATATTAGGTTGCCTATTAAAAATTTTAGTCAAGAAACCCCTCCAATGCCTCGTTTTCTCAATATGAAAGTTTGCTTTGATCCTTTTCGTGCTTTTTACTTTACGTTTCTGTTCAAAATTCTTTGCTATCTTGTATGGTTTTTACTTGCTACAATAGAAGGTGAACCAGAAGGAATGAACAATAGAGGAAAAAGACGCAAGCGCTGGATCGATAACATTCTGGAATGGACGGGGAGTGAATTAGAAGGCCTACATCACGATGCATGGAACAGAAATAGGAAGCGTCTACTGCCCCTTGTGGACTATGGCTGAAGATGATGATGATGATAGTTTTCTTTCCCTTGCCAAATTCCTCTGAGGGAGACATATTATGCAAAAAGGTACTCCTAGTAGCATCTCAAAAGTTCAGTCATTGCAAGATGACCTTCTTAGATTACTGATTGCTTTGCACAAGCTTAGGTTATTTGTATTTGAATCAGTGGCATTTTTGGAAGGACTCCTTTTAATCCATGTTACAGAAAAGAAAGTCAAATAAGAAAACAAACTGGAATTTTCTGTTTGGTTCAGAAACATAGTCTCAGGGGCGTGTGGTTTTCGTTTACGGACAGAGTTTCCTAGTCTACGCGCATGTGCGTGAGGAGATGAGGCCATAGAGGTTCTCCTTTGCATTTGTTTCCCTTACTCAGTACCATAGGAAAGATAATGTTACCGGATACCTAAAGGTGCTACCTAGATAGTAATATTGACTTTAATCGTTGACTGAGTAGATAGTCTGATCTCCACAAGCTATTGAAAGGGTCTGGGAATACTTTTGCGTAAAAAGCTTTGGTAAACATTAAGAAAACTTTATCATTGTAATTATAATGGACGGGTTCCCCATTCCCCTGATATGTACGTTGCAAGCCCATGTTTATGCCTATACTTATTGTAAGCATACAACATGGGAAGCGTGATCCCAAATGTCTGCCAAGATAGTATTTCAAATGTGAAAAGCTGGAGGATACTTATTGAAGGACAGTACAGAAATAGGATGCCAATTAAAGGCAATTCAACGATTGTATTGGTTTTTAGATTTTGCCTGCTCAACTAATCTGTAAAAATATAAGGAGAAAAGGTGGTGTAGTTGACTAAATAGGCGCACACAAGCTCTGCTTAATCTGAATACAGAGCCTCGAATCAACTGGCTGTCTTTACCGAGCTTTGTGACTCTCTCTGTTAATGGCCTGCGAGGTGGTTTTCCATATTTCATGTTCAGAAGTAAGAATCGTGGTGCCAACAACTAAAAATATAAATAACCAAAAATTCCCTAAGTTACCGCTATAATTAAGCAGCTCTCAGCATTGATATGTAGGGAGTCTTTAACAATAAAGAAGACAAACAAACAAACACACTGATACATCATTTTCTACTCCCAAGTCTCCACCTAAATATATCTTAGAGGTAACGTTAGTGGTTTGCCCTAAACATTTGTCGGGTTGACTGACCACTAACGCCCATGATGATGATATACAGTATTTCCCTAGTTACCACATTAGCTCATAATCCCTCACCAGTCGACAACGACATCCAGCTTCGTCTAATCTAAAGAGTAAGCTTCTACGTGTGAGTAACCAAAGGAGGACTTTTCATCAGTCAAAACAATCTCTTCCAGCCACATTGCAATTTACAGAGATGATAAGAGCGGAGTCTCTAAACAACATATCATCTAAGCAATATCAGCTCAGTATAAGACGAATTTTCCTACACGATTCGAAAGCAGACAGAAGAGAGGTTTCTAAAAAACTAATTCTAAAAGAGTCATCCAGCATGCTTAATTATTAATGATGCTGCTAATGATGATGATGATTTGGTTGGTCCCTTTGATTACGCTATTTACTCTGTATGGTTTGGTACATAAAATTGATTAAAATGAATTTACCTACATGCTTATGTAGTTACGAGAGATTTCTTGTCTTGGAAAAAGAAGAATCATTAATTTATAAAATAAGGAATATTTAACAATGCCTAAACATTGTGTAGATTGTATACCTGTTACTCTGTTTGAGGTATGAGATGCCTAGCCAAAATAACTGTACCAATCAGTAGCGGATGGTGGGCTTATATCATGGGTGTGCTGTCCATATCTGCGTATGCAAATTGTTTCTTTAGTAAGTCTCTTTGTATATAAAAATTCAACACCCTTTATACTCCTAAGCAACGTCCCAAATAACAAGGGCTAATGGGAGGGGGGAGGAGGGGCAATTAATTGGTTGACGAAGCTAGAACCTGATTAAGTCTTGTTATAAGAAGAAACTTCGTCAAAATTGTAGTTTTCTTCATGGTATTTTTCCCATATAAAAGAGACCTCTAGAATTTCAGAGAGAAGACACTCGCAATATAGCAAAGCTCTTCAAGTCTTTTGCTACAGTCATTTTCTAGCCATCATGCTGATTATAAAGCTTGTGCTACAGTTATTACAAACGAAAGTTGAAACGGAATGATTTAATTGATAAGTAAGTGTAAAGGTCTTGCCTCGCAATGAAAGCTTGTTATGCTCCTTTTTACAATAATTAGGAGATGAAAATCATTCTTTACAAAGTAGAAAGTCGCACCTCCTATATTCACTTCTTAGTTCCTTCTCAGTCAGGGATTAGCACATGGCAATCCTTAGAACACTCTTGTTTTTGAGACATAAGTGACATACATGGGATGAAGTCACAAGTGAGTTGAGTAGCTTCTGTGTTTCTGAATAACTGTACAAATCACGATAGGATCTCTCATCTTCTTTGTCTGACTTAAACCATGATTATGCTTAAGAAGAATTGCTACAGGCGCCATGAACTTTTCGAAGTCATAAGTGATAGTGCACGTGGAAGTTGTGAAGTGAAACAACTACGTCTTCTTTACAGAAGATCATCCAATCTTACAGCAGAGTTAGTCACCGTTTTCTTCTTCGTTTTATGAATGAAAGGTGAATAGTCCACCAACAAGTTATTATAAGAAAAACGCCAAATGTGGAAACTTCATTGACAACGTTTCGTCTAATACACTTCTTCAGGTCACTACTGAAAATGGGCTAAGTTCCCACATTTGGCGTTTTACTTATAATAATTCTTCGTCTTACTTCTTTCTCTTGTATCCTTTTCTTAAATTGTAAGATTGTTAAAATTGCTCTCTTTAAAGTGTCATTAGTAATAATTAACATAGTTTCATCCACGATTATGTTGCATTGGAGGCTTCCCATTGCCCTCAACGTACTTGAAAATACGTTAAAAATGCAGCATGTACACAAAAAGTTACAAATCAACCGAAATCAAAGGTTTAAGGAAGAAAGAGAACACCTTAAATTGGGTCGTGGTGTGAATACATATACATGATGGCTTTCATACTCTAACACACCACTTCCTATCATGCTGCACTTCCTGCATCCCAAAACGTTTAAAAATATGTAAACAAACCTATTGAAGTGTGTGAAAGAAGATAATTATGAGAATTTGTTAGATAATACAGGCATAGTAAAACTGGCAGAAAAAGGGAGGTGATATAACTTTTAAATTTTAAATTTCAGTTTTCTCTTCAATCATAATTGATAAAACGACCCACAACTCTCATTCTACTTGCCTTTTTAGTTTCTTTTAAAATATTACCAAAATTCACATTCATATCTGACACGATTTTATAAAAAGTAGCTCCGGAAAAAGTTATGAAAAAGAGGGCAGATGCTCTTCCCCGAGCCTAGTAGGGATCAAAATGACAATAAAACCTGGTCGGATGGCAACAGATTCACTAAGATGCTTTCCATAATCCGCGAGAGGCGGTCCTACTGGGCAGTTGAGCCTGCTTCATGGCTTGCTTTTCTGCCCGGTAGCCTAAATTGAGGGGCATTGTCCCTGGACGCCCCAGCTGCCCTTTATTTATAAGTTAGCCTGTTTAGTGGTTTTTATGTTTATTTAGGGTAGTTTCAATGTCGGACCAACTGATTATCAGGGGTCTTTGATTGAGAGACTGCTAAAGAAGAGTAACGCCAAATCGTTATTTATCATCCTATGAATTACTAGAGGGCTTTTTTTATCGTCAATAACAACAAGTTGAAAGCCAAAAAAATAATTGTATCATTTGGGTTAATAGGCACTCTTAATTATAGAATTGCAATTTGATAAAAATTTGTATCTAACCGTTTTGTTCTCAACAATTGCCAGTTCGTATTTAAAATAGAGTTAAGGTTCATAGAATAAGGCAGTCTTTTCGTCGGTACAGAACTTATATACATTAAAAACTTGATTCAAATAGTACTTTAAATTTTGCCTTTATTTAATTGGAATACCAAGTTTCTGTACGCAACGGAATGTTTCTTCCCTTATCATAATACGACCTTCTCGGGTTATAAAGTTAGATGAGCACAACGTTTTTATAAAATGTAAAGATAAAGTTTTTTGCGTCTAATTTGCACGAACATAACCTCAGATATGTTTAAATAGGGATCTTAGACTCAGTGGTCTTAGGTTGAATTTCTCTGGTTTAATGAAGGACTTCCTTGAGATTTGAAATCAATACCCTTCACTTAGTACTTTCTTAGCCCAGCAGACTCTATTATTGTGTGCTATGCAAGTTGACTCCAGGCCACAAATATTGCTATGCAAGGAAGCATTAAAGCTTAAGTTATCCTATGCACATGCATAAAATGAGAGAAACCTGAGAAATTTACTCCCTTGTTAACGGTTCGACTTCTTAAAACTATCCGACGAAGATAATACTAAAATATTGGAAAATGAGTGTTTCTTGATTTCTTTCCAAGCGTATGTCCTTTTTTGCTTCATTAATTTAAATTTCCCATGTTTTCTCCTAGAAAATGTAGATAACCTCAATCAGGATAGCCCATTAGTCACTGACTGCTGAGCACTGTTCGAAAATGTAAATATTCTAATTTTGTATGAAAGTGATTATCTAGTAAGGATTAAGAATAATCATCTTTCTAGAAGAATTCTTCCACTGATTGTAAACACTACAATATTTCCTAATAAGAACTGGACATGGTTTACACTATCAGCGAAACCTGGAAACCCGAAACCTTTGAAAATGTCCGCTTCTTCTCAGTTTATATCGACAGCACTTCTTCGCAACTGCATGCGGTGAGAAAAAGTCCAAGACATCGCCTTACGTTTTTTGATCATTAAATGAACCTGTAGCATACGCAAGAGAGTAGGAGCGAGTGGTGATTTTCCTCGATGACCTTCATTGCAAGTACTTCATCCTGTGTAACAATTATCAGACTTTGGCATGCTGTGAACAGTTATTTTAAACATGATAT
>JAAAKM020006971.1:88710057-88721244 GCA_010016025.2 Alatinidae sp. Z8VKAUB7J3
CCTTTTATGCAGGGAAGTGCATCTGGATATACCTGCTACAAGAATTCTCTTGAATGAATACACCAATATGTAGCAAACCAATCAGTTCTATAAGGATTTTAAGAAAATTGAAAAATACACTGTGAATGATGACACTTTTTCATGAACATTGTTGCACATGGGTCAGTCTTTGTGTCATGAAAGCAGTGCTGAAACGTTATGTTTGGTTTTTAAAGTTTAAAATCATCAATGTATTTATAGTTGAGTTAAATAGAGTAGTTCCTAAGTCTCCTAGCCAAGCAGGCATAATACACATGCACACCTAATGGGATTACTGGGTGCATTGTGTTTTCCATGTGGTAGTGGAGGTAGTGCATGGTAAGGGAAAAGGAACTTAAAGGTATGGAGTGGATGTGAAATCAATGATTAAGGGGATAGAAGCCTTGCACCAGGATCATCCCCTCATCCCACCCCATGGCATCATCATCCATAGTTTGCACCCCCTCCCCCAGGCAGGTGGGGGTCCAGCATTTTCAAAAATTTTTGCCTAGGTGGGGATTGACTCGAATTCTATTTACAGGTGGAGGTTGGCATCTAAGGTGGGGATGATATTTGCAGGTGGGGGTTGTCAACTAGTCTAAATTAAATTTTGTACACAGTGGTATCCACTTCACATTTAAAGTTGTATTAGTGATTCTGGTTCACCTAACTTAAGAAAAGTTTTTCTCACAAGAAGTTGAGTGTTTGGGTGTTTTTTTCAAGGAAGTGACATTGTGAAACCTTTCAAGTGATGAAATGTTTTAATATGAGAACTCTAAATTAGTGTTCCATTTTGACTTACATTATTGGTGGGAAGGAGCAATATAAACTTTTGGAAATTTATGCCACAAAAATTCTTCCAGCTGAGGGTTGGCCTTTAGAGTCCTAGGTGGGGTTGTCTTTGTAGATGGGGGTCCAAACCCCCTTGCAAACTATGTCATCATCATCGTCAGCAGCGGCATCTTCGATTTCACATCCATTTGCCATGACTACTTAGTTAGATGGGTTGTATTAATGGCTGAATTCCAATAAGGTCTAGACTACGATAAACCCAAATTCTTTTGCAGCAAATCTGTTTTTATTACCTTTTGCCTGTAGTAGTGTAAATAAATCACCACGAAATATTGAAGTAATATAGGATTACTGTGTACTTTCCTTTTTCATTGCAGTCTTATGTGTATATATGCATGGAGTTAATGGGGACATGCCTCGAGAAATTATTGAGGAAAACAAAGCAGCCAGTTCCGGAAGATATTCTCGGGAAAATGGCTCTATCGGTAAGGTGCATTTCATGGTACCATTGTTTAGATTTTATTGTATTTTTCTTTTATTAATTTCATGTACTTAGAAAGGTGATCTGTATTTGTAAACTATTGTGTGCTTCTATTTTATATGATGCCTATTTTATTTGTAACCATGAAAAAGTGTATTTTCACATCAATGCTGCTGCCATTAGGGGTATCGTAGTAACTTGCCCATCTCTGCGGTTCCCCAGGGGCAGTGGAAAGAGTTTCCCGTTAGGTGTTTACCGATATCTGTTGTTGCATTCATGATTTTACCAAAACCCTTTTTGCCCCAGTCTCATCCTTTCCGTACCTTAGCATCAAGTTACCATTCGTATAGGGTTTCAACATTTCAGTTTCCCCTGCCGTTCTCCTTTTCCCCTCACAACCTCGTCGTCCTTTTTTCGCTTCCATTTTAATCCTTTTGCGTTATTGCTTTGCTAAGTGTTTTCTTTTACTTTTATCAACTCTGAACTGAGATGTAGGTTTTAAACACTGTTTTACATGTACGTACCTTGTACCTGCATGTATGTGTTTCAGTATTTCTTCATTGTTATTTCCCTTTTGTAGGTATTGAAAGCGTTGCAGTATTTGAAACAGAAGCATGGGGTGATGCACAGAGGTACGAATGAGTAACATTCAAATGAAACACTAACAAAGGAACTATTATATATTTTATTAACAACGTTATTTTGAGACTGCGTTAGGTCTTTGTTTGAAATATTGCAAGACTGAATGAACTCCCTCATTTGGACTTTGAAGATTCTGTTTCAGTATCGTAAGCTCCTACTGTTATTTATTCAGTAACATTTAATTATACATTATCAACGTTTTAGACTTTTAAAGTGGTCAAAAATTTACCATGCAACCAATTGACGTTGACATAGATAAACTTGGTGGTAGACTTATGAAACGAAGTGGTTCTTGCACTGAATCTTCATATGTATACAGTTCAGGACACCGTTGCCCTTAAACCCTGGCCAAAAGACTGAATTTTTCATTCGATTTTTCACCATACAACAGTCGAATAAAAAGTCCAGTCGTTTGGCCACCTTGCATAGTGTTGTATGGTGTTGCAGAGTCTTGTATAGTGGATTTTCCTTCAGTCGAAAAGGGGAGTTTTATTGTTCTCCTACTTGTATAGTCAAAAATGCAGTCGTTTGGCCGGCTTGTAGAGTCACTGGGCAAGTTTTATCCTTGATGTGAAAGGGAGGCAAAAGCTCTAGGCTACCCCCGCTCTACACCGCTATACAAGACTAGATTGTGATTCAAAAAAATGTTGAAAAGGCGAATGAAAAATCCAATCGTTTGGCCAGGGTATTAGGAGACGTCGCGTTGTGTAGTGAGAGAGTTAATATGATAGATAGAATTGATGCCCATTTTACATCTTTGAATCTATTTTAGACGTTAAACCATCTAACATTTTGTTGGACAGCACTGGTACTGTGAAGCTGTGTGACTTTGGTATTAGTGGTAGGTTGGTAGACTCCAAAGCTAAAACAAGAGGAGCTGGATGTGCAGCATACATGGCAGTAAGTATGTTGATTCATCATATGCACAAAGATCTTGAGAGAAGGTATAGGAGCGTGCGTTCAGAAACCACTAACCTTTCAAGACTTGCAGTAGGTCAAAGTGATCATTTAGGCTAGCGAAAAACTGGTTAAAACTTAGAAGGGTGGTGGTTGCTTTTTACTAAGCGTATATTGGGTGCTGCAGTGAATCTTTTGAGCAGAAAAGCCATGCTGATTCTATTGATGTTGACGGAAGACGTGCGGTGGCTTGTAGCTACTCAGTCTAATATTTAGCTCAGTTCACACTAATCAAATGCATACACATGAAGAATGTGGAAGCAAGAACCCAACATTTCTAAGCTCACCACACCTTTTCCGTGCATCTTCTTCTCAGCACAAGTAACTCTGGTCGCATGCGCATCCAGTTATAAAAATGCCGTAATTGTTTTTTCTTTCCGGACGTACTAGATACGCGTCCGGTCATTTCATTTACGTGTTTAATCTCTTCTTCGATTGCCAACTCGACAGCTCTTAACTTGTCAATCAAATCTTTCATCACCCTCACATGCTCTCTGATGCTCACCCCTTCTTGCATCTTCAACTCAAAGAAAGCCCTTGTTAAAAACAATTTACGACTCATAATCTTACCCTCGAAATGCTCCTTTAATGTTTTCCAAATTCCTTGGGGAATGCCTTCGTGTGAGGTTGCCTCTTGGAGAGTCGAACTGGGGAAATTGGTCTTTCAAGATAAAGAATATACTTCGTGCAAAGGACTTATGGGGCTATGTCGATGGAACAGAATCGCCTCCTGGAGTAGAGGCGAGTGACGATAAAAGAAGAACCTACACAAAGAACTGCAACCGAGCGATTGCTCTAATCACCACCAACATCAGTGACTCGAGAATTTACCTGGTACTCTATATTCCACTTGTCTTCCGACATTTTGCATTCCTGCCGCAAGTGAACTCCCTCTAACAGCCAAAACTGAATACTATCTTGGGGTACAATCCTCCTTAAAATCTATTTCAAACTTCTTTCCTTACATGAGCATGTCTAGGCCCATAACCTTTGTTGTGAATATTGTTAGGATCGAGAAAATTAATATCAACTAGGCAGATATTCCAAGTAACTTCAAGACTCAATCATAAAAGCAAAAAATCGTTCTGGCATACAAAAGGGAAATCCCCTAAAAAACACGAGTTACACAATTTGCATAACTAGAAACGAGGCTAGATAAAAATGCTTAACTAGATAAATCATCTTTTCAACATTTTTATCGTGTTATTAAATCGATTAAAAAATTTTCACACCTAAAACAGAATAAATGATTGACTTTAAAGTTTAGGGCTACATTACACACTCTAACAAAGGAAGGATTACTAAGAGCTTACGAAAACTGGGTTATTTTTCTCTTCCTTTAAGGCAATAACATTTTAAACTGTATTCTACATTTAAACACTTTATGTTGGTAAGCCATTATAGACATAAAATACGTCGCTGTCTATAAAATACATCAAGAGTATGTAGATCATTACCTGCAGCATTGCAACATAGTCGCCATTTGGAGAAAAACACTGCCATCCTCGTCGAGCCTGGACGTAATAGGGACCTTTGACGAGTTGACATTCATACTTGCCATCTAAAGTTGCCTTCATATTGACAAGTTCACATCCTTTCTTTGCTACACAGAACAATAAACATTCAACTTTTCCAAATACTATTTTCATTGCGACCTGTGTTCCTTTGCATCTTTCGTTGATGACTTTTGAGGAAAAGGCTCCGCCGCCTTGGCATGAAAATCGAGAAATTATGTTCTCGGCTTCAACGGTAAATATAAGAATTACTATAAGGAGAGCGATAACACTAAGATCCATTATTGCTTTTCACTTGCCAAGGTATGTATCAAACTGATTGATGAAATTTCATAAGTTGCTTTATAATTAAGATTTTGGAATGTGAATGGTAGTTTAGTTTAATGTATGCAATAACCTGATGCTTTGTAAACATAGCCACCATAATTTTCCACCAAAATGCATTATAAATTCATTGCATTATTTTTTATAAATTTCTAAAACAAGTGCAAACACTCCTCGATAAGTACGTCATTAAGTACCTCTCTAAAAGTATGAACTACGAGCTTTACTTTCGATGACGTGCAAAACGTAACGTTGGTATTTTAATCTGATAACTGACGCTGATATCATGTGTTTCTTAAGGCATAGATCATAACAGGTAACCAATGCTAGTTTTCAAGTGCACTCTTTTAATCCTCCTGTTTTCAAATTACACGTTTTTTTTATAAAAACCAGTCTATAAGAAAGCTTAGGCTCAGCATGGGGAAAAGTTAAGAAACTCTTAGGAAACTTAGGCACTCTGAACTAATCCAAAAGTTAAAAACATTCGTGAAAAGTATGGGTGGAAATATTATTTTCCTGTAATAGGCCATATATATTACCACTTTTTACTTATTAAAAGTAAAAGTGGTATTTTGTGAGTGCATATAATAGTCCAATAAGATTTTTAAGGAAGTACTTCTTTAGAAACTTTGAAGGCTGAAACTTGATAAATTTGATATCATTTAAGGCTAAAATTGGAAAATTTTTTAAGCAACGCGAGAGTCAAGCCGTTGCTTAGGTTTCTTATAAAAAAAACAAACGTGTAGCATTGCACGTAACTATGGACGTAATATGCCTTTCATAAAATTTGTATTTTTATTGAATGTAATTTCAAAATATGGTTGGTACAGAAGACGTTGTCAGAGCTGACCTTTATCAGAAATAACAATAAGAAAATATGATAAACGTGTTCTGTATCAATGCACACAGCATTTTCCTTCGTGCAACGTCTGCATTGACGCATTCACGCAAATTTTCATTAAACTATTATAGGTAGATCTATATAAACAAGAACCAAGTGATCAAGCCAGATTGTAGGATGGATTCTCCAATAACGACCACATATATAAATTGAAGAAAATAAGAGTAAATATGAAGGATTCCAGAATCATATGTATCTTGCCTTCATTGACTATAAAAAGGATGCGACCCAGTCGGGACACAAGCCATCTTTATCTGCCTTAAAAACAAAAAAAAAGGACCGATACATACAAAATCGCAAAAGAAACACATAGATACGACAAAACAATCGAAAGTCGATACAATTGAGAAGGCAAAGTGGAAATATGGGCATGCAACAAGAATTAAAGATACCAACTGACGGACATTATTGGTAAGAAACTGGTCATCGACAGATGTCCACAAGAGGAGAGAAACACAAGTAACCATGGAGGGGCGAGACTGTTAAGTATTAGGGAAAATCAAATATGTAGATACATTTGTTAAGCAGTGGACCGTGACAGCTGACTGTTGCCGAAACATTCCTAAACATATAGTCAAAGTCACTGGACTGGCAATAGCTTGCTATAATTTCACTCATTCAATCACTTTCCTACTCCCAGGGCATAAGTGAGAAGTTCCCCTTTTTAGAAACGCATGTAACTTTAAAGAGAAGAATTTCACCCACCTCTTCTGTCACTTCCAACTCCGCTCACCCTTCATATTATTCATACGGAGGCATTCCAGTCATTCCTATTACGGATTCAGACAGCGTTAGCCCAGATTGAGTTTTTAAGCATTCATCTGGTTACATAAAAATATCTCCGAGCGCTACTTTATTTTCCTTGGAAACCTTTGGGAGTAATAGGCTACCAATTCTTAGGAACACTAGGACCTATCTTCTTAATTCGACCTTACATCGTTTGAAATGTTTGATAAATGGTCTTTAATAGAAAACCGTTGTTGAAGACATTAGACGGAAGCCTGGTGATTTTCTGCTGTAGTGGACATTGCGAACAGAGTAAGTTTGAAATGTGTTTTAGTGATTGGCCTTGTCTCAAAAACTCGAGGGAGATTCACTTTTAGCCTTGGCATTCCCTGGTTATATTAAATCCTTTAAATATACTAGCATTGCTATAAAATGACTACGTAGAAGTGGCAAAAGGAGACTATTACTGGATAGGAGTTTTAGCAATTCCTTCAAGAGACGGTCAAGTTGAACCAAGCCGGTGCATAAGATGGCCAATTGAGCCAATCTGACATCATCAGTGGCAGAGTTTTTCCCGTCTATTCCGGAATTAAGCATATAGCTAATCAATACTCTACCTTGTATAATATGGTGAACAACAGCTTAGCTTAATAAAACAGTAAAATCTACCCTGAAATCAGGGAAAAGAGTGGCAGTCTCTGTATCATAGGGAAGCCTCGACGGTACTTGAAGGCAGATTCCTTACCTAATGGTAACGAACGGTGATCATATTCTCTAGATGAGTCAATTTAAAAGTCTAGGCTGACGTACAAATGAAAATTTCCACGCAAAAAAACTCCAAAATATTTAACGTTCAGTACAAGAAACCTGCAATTTACAAACAGTTTTTATCCACAATTTTGATGTTCATAATCTGAGGTGTAATATCTTAATACAGCGATTATGGCTAAGAACCTGCTTCCCATTGTTCCAGATAGTTTCTATTTTGTTTGTCACAGAGTATTTCGACGTCTGCAGGTTCTTACATAGAGTGCAAATATAGGTTACATAATTTTCGAGCCAGTCAGATGATCCAAGACGAATCGTGTAATTAGATATCGTGAAGGAATAAGCAAGCATTCCTTTGACTACCGGAGTCATACAATAAACGCACCTGTTTTTTCCATCATGGCATTTCATAGCCTAACAACCCAATTCCAAACTCTGTTTAGCGACTTACCAATAATTATGCTAGTCTTTTATGTGAAGGTTGTATACAGCTTTGTACACATGAACCAATCATTCTGCGATCAGAGTAGCTGCTTCCCTTAACATTTTGCTGTAACACGACGTATGCGCAGACGCTTAAGAAAATCGAGGCGTTATTCCTACATACGATAATTAGTCTCATTAACGTGGGTGTAAATAAAATCTGGACACGCAAAAGCGATCAATTAAGTAGAGAGGAGAGTTTAAAAGACGGGGGCTTTAACGAAATTCTGACTTGCGTTGAATTAAAGTTTTCTCCTCCATCATTATAAATTTTAGAGCACCTACCAAGTAAAGTAACTTTTTAAACAAAATTTTAAAAGCACAGTTAAGGTTCGATTGTAGTACGTTCATCTTCGTCGTTATTCTCTAAGACCTCAATCTTGATTTGATCCTGTTCAAAAATCTTTGGATTCAAATGTACCTATTGAATGAGCATTTATGAAGTTAGCTGCTTACTTGAGCAATGTATACATTAGAAATTATAATCGATATCCTTCTCTGAGAGGGGAGGCGTTAATTACAGAGGGCGTTAATTAGAGAGGGCGTTAAAAGAAGCTGGAGGCATTAATGACAATAATTACATATGTGGCACGACCTTGAGAGTAAACTTTTTTTCCTAGGTGAGGGACTCGGACAAATTTCTAAAATGGATTGCTACGAGTTAAACAGGGCGCTAGTGGGCTTTTTGTGACCACGAGAAAAGCAAATACTTTACTTTGTAAAGATAAGTTACTTGTCTGTCCGGAAGTGAATAGGAAAGAAAACGATTTTAACATACCAACGTACTTATCGAGTTAAAAAGCAGAGGGAATTTCTACGATTTCGATAGTTTACAATGGAACACATAGAAATGGAAAGAAACTATCAGTGATAAACTTTGAGAAAACTAGGCCACTAGTAAAATGTCGCTTACAATGTGCATAGCATACAGACGATAAGAAAAAGTATTTAACTTTAACTCGAGCATATGCAATTTTTATCTTCAGCACGTTAATTCCAAAGGTTTAGTTGTACAGTAAGTACTTATCACAGATGTAAAGATTTTAGACATACTAGTACTCAGTATATGAAGCAATATTAAGCATTTTATAATAAGAAAACTGTGCTGCTCGATGGAGCTTGAAGCCTTTTTCCTTATGATACAGCCACGAACTTGGTTTGAATTGTTAAATGATGTTCAGATATCAAGATGTTATATTTATCTCCAGACACTTTTTATATGCGAACATTTCAGATCTTATTAGGATTCCTGTTTATTAATTTTGGGAGTTAGTAAGTATAAAACAACTTACTATCCCTTTAGAATTAATTCTTCATCATTGTACACAATAAAGTTTTCTTCTTAACTCTGGTTTGATTGTGCAATTGCCTTTAGTGAACTAGATTTATTACTGCGAAGTGAAGAAACTTAATAAACTTTTAAAGCAAATACATTTTAACGGTTTCCTTCAATTTGCAGTCCTCTCTTAACAATTCGGTACTAAAATTGAGAAAAACTAATAACCATTGTAGTGTAGCCAAATGGAATAGAAGAGCGTTTGCGAAAAACACGATACTTGTAACCTGACTATAAACTCCGCTCGTTTCATACGTACTTTAGCTTATCTTTCTCCTTCAAAATCTGTCACACAATTCTGGATGCGTTTCTTATCTTTACAATGAGGCCAACTTCTAAAAATAATAAGTGTCTTAGATAGGTACAAATGCGATGCTGCTACGACCAGATTTATTCATACTTTCAAGACAGTATAGTTTCCAGCATTCTACTCTAACAGAGAATTTTATTCGTTCACCACTACGAATATCTTAATACACACGAATACATAAGAAAACATGTGACGAAGCTAAACTTAAATTATGTCGGAAGGGGGCCGGGGTTGGAGCACCGCTAGCTCTGTTAGCGGAAAACTGTAGAATTTTTATGTTTCAATAAACTCCAAAACTCGCAATTCTGACAACTGATGCGGGGCCTAAAGGTACGTTAAAGAGAGGCATACTATGTTTCAAGGGTCATAGCCCACCCTCAGCTTCGGAGGTCTGTTAAAGCCCTCCTTTGACGTTCATCCTATGTGTTCACTCAATGCAACGCAGGTTTAAGACATCCATTCATGCAAGGGTGGTCATTCCATACGTTATCACAGTCAATCAGATATTCACCTCACATCCTACCGAGTAAACCCACAGTCTTGCTCGTCGGGAACGTTTACGCATTTTATTTTGGGTCATGGAACTTCAGACCGCGTAGATATATATATAAGTATTTTGTTGTTTTCCCCATACCAAGATCACAGACGAAGATCAAAATTTATTTTTAGGAAAATTCTAGTCATAAAGTGTGAATCGTATCAACAGCACTCCGAATGCCCCCCTCCCCCCCTGTATTGATTCTAAACGATGCAATTCTTAAAGATATATTCTTGTTGACTCATTCTGAAGCCGTATTCAACCATAAAGAAATTATGATGCTGAACAGGCTAGCAAGTTTGGACCGAAGACGCTCAACAATCTCATACAAGCTTCCTTTTGCTTAATATAACATCAAACTAGTACTGCCCGATTTCGCCAGTGGCAATCTCCCAACCAAAGACCACTAATACACAGTGCGCGCAGTTTTGAAACTACCCTAGATAAAAAGTGAAATCGCCAAGAGAAGGGCGACTGGGTGCTCCAAGGGAAATTTTGGTTATCGGGGAAAGAAGCAAGCCATGAGGCAGACCCAAACGCCAAGGAGGATCGTCGCTCACATATCATGGGAAACATTTGTAATCAAGAGGAACAGACACTACACTCATTCCCTGCAAAAGGCAGAGAAGATACCGCAATTACCTCTAAAATTCGAATCTGCCATTTTCGCCTCTTCAGATTCTCCGCATTAACCCATATTATCAAAATCTCTACAATTGTAGACCCTCTACGTTTTAGGCAATTTCGGTTGATTGACTTCTGTTTCTGATTAAAATGTTATTTGACAGTTCCACCAAAAGCATCGATTTCTCCACTGTATGTTACTCCACGAAAAGGAGAAAATGTGACATTTGACTGCCAGATCTTAAAAGGAACAAGGCAAGTGAATGTAACTTGGACATTGGGAGATGGTACTCCACTTGATACGAATACATACGATGTACAGAATAATGGAACGAGATTAATCATCAAGAAAATGACATCGAGAGAAAATGGAGCTTACAGATGCAGTGTGGAAAACAATTATGGCAACCATTATGTAATTGCGAATGTCAAAATGAAAGGTAAGCCTCAGATGTCAGAATAGATTCTTTATCTCGATAACGTTGTTTAAAACTGTCGCAGTAGCGTATGTGTCTTAAGTGAAGATAGGAGAAATGTCGTAGTAGGGTATGTGCCTTAAGTGAAGATAGGAGAACTGTCACAGTAGCGTATGTGTCTTAAGTAAAGATAGGAGAACTGTCGTAGTAGCGTATGTGTCTTAAGTGAAGATAGGAGAAATGTCGTAGTAGGGTATGTGCCTTAAGTGAAGATAGGAGAACTGTCACAGTAGCGTATGTGTCTTAAGTGAAGATAGGAGAACTGTCGTAGTAGCGTATGTGTCTTAAGTGAAGATA
>JAAAKM020006971.1:88721344-88745639 GCA_010016025.2 Alatinidae sp. Z8VKAUB7J3
GGAGAAATGTCGTAGTAGGGTATGTGTCTTAAGTGAAGATAGAAGAACTGTCACAGTAACACATGTGTCTTAAGTGACGATAGGAGAACTGTCGTAGTAGCGTATGCGTCTTAAGTGAAGATAGGAGAAATGTCGTAGTAGGGTATGTGCCTTAAGTGAAGATAGGAGAAATGTCACAGTAGCGTATGTGTCTTAAGTGAAGATAGGAGAACTGTCGTAGTAGCGTATGTGTCTTAAGTGAAGATAGGAGAAATGTCGTAGTAGGGTATGTGTCTTAAGTGAAGATAGAAGAACTGTCACAGTAACACATGTGTCTTAAGTGAAGACAGGGTAAAAGCATTTACCCCTTATTGCTGCACATTTATTGGAAGGAACTCTAATTTAGGGACCCCTCTCAGGCACTAGATCAGCACAACCTATTTATTACATCAACTTTTGGTACAGGATGATTAAGGACTACTGTGATGTGTTTTTGAAATAGAAAGGGTACGATAGAAGCGGCCATTGCAGAAGCTTGCCCCGATCTCATATATATAGTAATGCATTTAAACGTCCGTGGAAAAAAGTGCATTTGTAACTACTATTTGCCCGAGCAAAGATTTACGGTCTGACCCAAGGTCAGAGGAGATATAACCAACCTTTTTTACCTGAATGTGTATATTATGTATAAACTTTATACCAATTATCAAGACCTTTTAATGACGAGGTACTGCATAAGCCTAGATGAACTACTTATGAATTTAACGCGATCAAAGAAAAATTGATACATAAAGAGCTTGCGACGTCATCTTATCGCTTAGTTTTCAGACAACAGATTTTTCTTTTCTAAAAGGACATGTAGTTTGAGAGCAACTTATAGATTTAACTAAGTACAGTACATCCTCGTTTATCCGAACCTCGTTTATCCGAACCTCGTTTATCAGAACACCTCAAACCGAGAAAAATTTTAGTATTGAAAATTTCGCTTTCCCCTTTCAATCAACCAGAGTGAGACCAAACTACTTTTTTTTACTATTTTTGGGAATGGCGACACTTAGGATCTTTAAGTAATGCAGAATGCGCGATATCAATTTTTTTTTAGCAAAAAACTTATTCGTTTACATAATAGTGGTGTTTGTTTATTTGCGGCAGAATTTTATTGCAAGTGGGATCTCTTTCAGTTTGATTGTTATTTTTTCATGTAACATGTATGTTCATTAAACGGTGCATGCCCATTTCTGGGGGTTTTTAGTCTCTATTTTAGCCATTTGGCACCACGGCAGCATATTTTTCATCACTTTAAGTGTAAAATAAGCCATCGTAGTTATTCAAAATTCCGTCCACAATTATCCGAATTTTCGGCTTATCCGAACAGTTCGCCAGACATTTAGGTTCATGTCATTCGGATAAACGAGGATGCGTTGTAAAGGTCTAGATGGACTAAACTGGAGTACGTTTAGGTAGCAAAGTTGACACTCCGGAAGACATTAAATCAGCAACAGAGTATATGATAAATCTCTATGGTCAGGTGAAGATAGTATAGACCTTATTAACAAATGTGTATCATAGAGGCCCGCTACATCCCTTTCCTGGATCCTTTCTCTGAGTACAGGGATAAGATTTCAGTAGTGCATATTTTCGACAGGACGTATTTTCGTTAATCCGGCTCGATAAGAAATGTGCTCTTAAGCAACCGTTGCTTTCAAATGTAACACTGTTGTGCATAGCCTAATTACAGGATTGTGCCCATGTTGTAGTCTATGCGTGGGACAAGGAATGTTTTAGACTTGATTAAATTGATAACTTAAATCTGAAGCTATCAATTGTGTTAGGCCATAGCGTATGTTAGCTGATTTGCATATAGCTAAGATATCCATTGGTAGTCAGACGTTCGTTAACGCCTTTGGATATGCATGTAGCTGCCTTAAGCAGCGTGTAGCTTTTGAATGTCGTAAAAGTCTAATAACAGGCCAATTCTTTATTCCAGTGCCACCAAAGGTGGTAACCTACAAAAGAACTGTTCATGTCAATGTGGATAGAGATGGAAAGATAACCTGCCGGGCCATGTCTTTTCCAACTCCAACGTTCCAGTGGAAGGTAACATTCCAGAATGGTACAGAATGTACTCCGAGACAGCTTGAGAGTTTAGGATTCAAGGTAGCGGTAACACCAACAAGAAATATTAGTTCATATGTGGCAGAAAGTGATTTACTATTAAAGAATGTTCAGACGTCAAGCTGGAAATTCATCTACAACTGCATTGCATTAAATTCAGAAGGATATGCTACCCATAATTTCACTGTAAAAGGATACAGTAAGTATAATGATAATCAGTTTGTGGTATTAGCCCCTAGATGCAAGGGTATTAATCACCTCTTACAATTTAACCTTTAATGCCCCTTTGCTTTTATTTTAACAAAATATAATAATTTTTTTTAAAACACGAGTAGACAAAAAATAAATAAAGGGAATTTCGAGGCGTTCCAAATGAGGTACATTGTGGATTACTTTCAACTTAGAAAATCCTACATGAATTTATGGAAAGGTTTGTACTATAGTCTGTTAACGTCTGTTCCGTGTTGTATTGTTACACACATTTTCATAAAAAGGGAGATGGTGTTGGATGCAAGTGAGTAGTTAAGAAAACACCCTTTGTAGTATCGCTCTTCCTCGAAGATAAGAAAACAATCTGTTCTTATAACGTTTATGTTTTCGTATTTGTGCCTTCTAGAACAAGACAACCTCATCTGTTACCAGATGATTGCGCGGCGAAACTTCAGAGATATAGTGAGCTGCGGCGGTGCATAAAATCAAAAGTTATCTACGACTTGAGTAACGGAACCCTGAGAGTTAAGATGTTCCTACCTTTTCTCAGAGATAACCTCTTATAGATACTGAAACTTTCAGGTTATAAGACTATTGTAGTTATGTGCCTCAGTAGGTAGGTTTGCAAAGATTTCTCCATGGTCGCTACCGGGGAGCAAATAACTGAAATTAGTTTTACAAACTTACTAGACACTCTTTCCCATCCACTGTGCTTTCATCATCTCTTTTGATAGACGCTGTGGCGCTAATTTATAGACGATTGACTATCGGAGTCTTCTGAATACGTTATCGAAACAGCAGATGGACTGGAATGCTCTGTTTCCCTGTGATTGTTATCTTCATTTATATTTAAAGTGTTTAGCTTTGTACGTATACACAGCGCCACTCTTACATCTGAACTGTGGCAGCATTCAAGATTCCATTATAAGCAACAATTTTATCAATTCTTTATTTACCATTATTTTTATAGATTACCCTTCCAGACCATCAATCCGACAGATTAAGATTTCTTCAACCGCTGCAACAATCTATTGGGCAGTAAGCAAAGATGGAGGAACGCCCTTGACGTCTGTGATTATCTGGTACAGAAATATTTCACAAATCGGCTGGACGGAGGCTGTGGTATCACCTGTAAAGAACACCGAGCATACGATTAAGAATCTGTCACCTGACACTAGTTACGAGTTTAAACTTGTTGCAGAGAATAAAGTTGGACTTAGCGTTGAAAGTGGTGTCTATGTGGCGACGACACGGGAGGGTGGTAAGCACTAATGCCTTTAATATATCGTGTCTTGTTTTCTTTCAGATGACAATTCAAGGAGGGCTTTTGTCAGATGGTGTTAAAAAATACAATTTATAGTAAGAGTAATTTGCTATTTAAGGGGATGAAAGTAGACTTAGCTATTGAATTTTCAGAAAATAGCAAAGTAAGGTGCTATTTACGTTCTTTTTTAAGAGAAGGAGTACAATAGGTTGTGGAGACGATATAAATAGGCAGCCAGGCGAAACCTTGGAGACTAGGGGCCGCAGCCCACAATATTTTGCAAATTTAAAAAAACAATTAGTATTTGGGTCTGAATCTAGGTTTTAAGCGCAGGACGTGCAGAACTGGGCCACTGCTGAGAGCAATATTCGAAAAATTCGCGGTTCTTGCTAGGTCCGACAACTTTCCTAACATTTCTGTCAATAGAACTTAGCAAACTAGGCCAGTAATTTAATTTGCTAAGGTGATAGATGTATATTTCAATAACTTTTCTGCCATCAGTGCGATCGGTTTATATAAATACCGTTGATTTACGCTTATTCTATGTAATTTTCAACCACACAAGGCGTATAGTTACGTTTCTTTAATATAAAAACACCTGTGATTAGATTATGTTTCATGGACACTGGTAACACCTTCCCTGTGATAGAAACGAGGAAGACCACTTCGGTAGGCCATTAGCATAGTCGTTTGGAGTCATAGAGGCTGGCTTAGGCAGCCAATGGATTTGAACCTCGTTTCAGTGTCAGTTGGCTTTGTGTGTAGCAGGTTGTTAGTCAACGTCAACTCTCCGTATGAAATTTATCCTTGGAACAGTAATGAGAAGAGTCACCAGATAATCAACATCAATGATTATGCCATCTGGATTAAGAGTATGTTGCTTTGTTGTCCAAGTAGGCATAAGTATTCGACCATTTATCTGACACAGCTGGCACGCTCGATTTGCTTGCACACTTTCTGAAGCTTAATCCATTGAATAAGTATGACAATGGTTTACATACAAGCTTTGTATGCGCTGTCAAATGTATTTCTTAAAAGAATTGTTTCTTGAAGTAGCGTCAAAATCACGGAGTAGATTGGTAACGAACAAGTTAATGATGAACTAGAAAAGTGTATGTTTGCATGTTTGCAGTGCATGTTTGCATGTCTCAAATAAATATATACAAATATATATAAACAAGATATACAAGACCACTGCACTGTTAGTAAAAAATCTAGATTCCATACTAACGGCCAATACAAATCTCTTGTTACAGGTCAAAATGCTGTAGAGCGCCCTGGTTCGACTCCGTCACACTTAAATGCCACTGCAGTCATCGGAATATTAGCAGGGACCTTTGTCGCCGTTGGTGTTGGAATCTTCATTGTGTTTATGTTGGTCAGGAAACTACAGAAACCTGTACCAGGAGTTAACCGTGAACTAGTGACACAAAATGGTCGACATATCAGCATTGACAATGGTTCTACCCAAGTAAGTAAGAAAGTAGGTACACAATGAAATATTAATTTTTAAATTTGAAACAGTTTGCTTACCATTGCCACACGATTCATACTATGAAGAGTAGATACCGTATGATCTTGAGTTTATATTGTTGCCAGCACTTGCGCAACTCGCTGTTTCTTACAAAATTTTTCGAAAGCAAGTGTTTGACAAGGGCCCGTTTTATCTTATAGCGTCAATAAGTATATATCACACTAGACTTTAGGTAATGAAAATGCTTTCCATCATTCAATCATGTGTGGTTATCGATATCTCACTAGAATGGAGAGTATCTTTAGTTCTTCTCTGATGGCACAGTTTACTTGGAAAATTGAAAGTCAAAACTTTTAATGCAACAATTTGTTTATTAATCCTATTGGCACACGGGATTGCCACAAGGAATTACCACACGGGATTGCCACACGGGGAGATCTTTCTTTGGTCTTGTTTCACAATATTTTACTAAGCCGTAGCCTACTAAGCCGAGGGAATTATTGTAGCGTGGTTAAGTCCGTTTTTCGTTTCCAAGATTGCTGGTAGCGTGTAAGGCAGTTTCAGTATAAGGCAATCAGCTGTGGAGAGCACACTTCAGATAAACGTAGTAAGAACATGTTAGGTCAACATGCTGTAGGCCTGTATCTGCAACAATATCATAATTGCGATTTACTGAAAAAGTTAATAACTGTTCACTCCAGCAAAATGTACATGTTTTGATATTATAGGGAGTTGAGCATCGCATATCTGAAGTCACAAACATTGAACTGGAGCCACTTATGCCGAAGATTGATCGTTGGGAATTTCCTCGAGACCGCCTACGACTCAGCTGTGTGTTGGGCTCAGGGGCTTTTGGTTTAGTTAGAAGAGCAGAGGCAGAAGGCATACAAGGAACCAACGGACGAGTCAAAGTTGCGGTCAAAATGCTAAAAGGTATTTGAAATATTACTCAACTGTTTACAGTTTGAAATCTCTATAAAATCTGAACCATGTTTTTACGTTTAAGTATCATTCAGAGGGAACCCAAGCTGTTGTAACGGTTCTTAGTGAAAGCTTCCACAGCTTAGAATTTACACACTTGATAACCCATAATTGAACCTTTTTTGTATCTTTTGACGTTACATTTTTTGTAGGTGACTGTGTAGACTGTGACAAGAAATTTTGGGCATTGTTTGTCTGCGCCATAAGAGTTGATCGGTAGATCAATAAGATAGAAAATGCGTCCATTATTTTAACAGTAATATTCAATTTATTACATTATCTGTCTATGTAGAGACCGTTTTGTAATCTTAAATCGATGAAAAGAGAGATGGCCTTCCCTATAGCTTTCGATTGGCCCTGTGTAAAACTTTGTGGCAGATTCGTCACTAAATTATGGCTAGTAAGTATGTGTATACAGCCAACAATTTAAGTATACCAGTAGTATTGCACGAAATAGCGAAAGCATTGTGTACTTAAAAGCTTTTTTCGTCTGACACTCCTCAGAGTACTAACGTCAGAATGAATGACAAGGAAATGTGACCAACTTGTCTTGTATCTTCTACTCATTACGTACCCTTGCTTCAAAATGTTTGCTTTAGTCACCCTGTTTAACGATAGGCCGAATTCGTACTTTGGTTGGTTTCAAAATGTTCAGTAACGTCGATTAGAGCTTGGATGTGAACAACTTAGACACAACGCGGGAGGAAATTCATGTAGTACACTCTTTCTTCTGTATTTCCCTTGTATTTAGTGCCGTAACAGTCTTCAGAAATAGGGATGGGGCGGGGGGGGGGGTAAAAATTTGGTTGACCATTCTAAAACATTCATAAGTAAGTAATATATGCAACCACACCAAATACCAAAACGGCATTGGCAACGAGATGTCTAGTATTTTCTGCGAAAGTGCTGAAAGTATTTCTACAGATTTAGAGTTATCACCTATAGGAGGGATTGCTCGATTAAATATACTTGCAAGTTAACTCTACTTATCAAAAACCTTTAAGGCATCCTCCATGATACCTCTAATGAACTAGACATTTTGCTGCTGCATCGAGAAACACTGTATGAAGCATGTCGTTGCCACCACGGAAACAATTTAGTTGAACAACACCCATCCAAGTATTCGCGGTGTAAGCTCCGTCGACAGAGCTATCTGAATCTCACTATCAACATATTTCTTTACATTATCTCCCAACTCTCCATCGGTGGACATCGACATGCAGCTCTGCTCAGTTTGGAAACAGCATCGGTGGCTCATGTTTGTTGTAGTTTGGGCTCCATAGTGTAAGGGGTGGCTTGCGGCAGGGGCGCTCGGCACAGACTGGAAATAATTGACGACACTTCGTTTACTACACTCAGCGTCGGGAGCACGAATTTATTCCACCTAACAGCGAAGCAGCATATCTGATGATAATCAGCATATTCAACTGACTGAAACTTGTCAAAACACGATTATATATACCAAGTCAAAATAAATACAATATTGGATTAAGATAGGATAGTTCTGTACCAGTAATGGCCAAGTTGTAAATAATACGTCAAGAGGGATTACGAAGTCACCAGTAAACAAGTTACTTGCACTCGTAGGGAATTTACTACAATGGAAGCGACTCTGCTCTGTACACAAACAAGTTAACGGATGTAGAATGATGCTTAAAATCGATATGCATAGTAACCTTGACTATAATATCAAAACAGCAGTATGACGTGAGTAGGATACAGATACAATACACGAAATTATTGAGTAAGCTAAAGCTAGGTCAAGCGGGGTAACATGAGGGTAACGGGGGTATCGTGCCGTGTGTAAAGTGACCGGGTCACAATAGCAAGACTCCTTTTGACCCATTTGTATAATCTAGCAACTACTTATCATGTTGAATAGCTTAAATTAAGTTATGCTGTGTTGTGTTACAATCTAATGACAGTAGCGGATCATTCTGCTTATATTTGCTTACTGTGGAACATTCTATAAGTTTACAGAATAACATAGAATATTAAGGAAGGTTGCGGAATGTTAAATAATATTCTAGAATATACAAGAATGCACTAGATTGATTTATTATCAAATATGATCACTATTCTAGGAAGTTTCAAAAAGTTATAGAATATTGTAGAATGTTCTATAATGTTCTGCAAACACAAAGAATAATCTAGAATAATATGATAATATGACAATGTTACTTGACCAAGGACTGCCATCCTGCCCATTATTTTCTCCGAAAGCCATTTAAAGTATCATCGAGCCAGTTGCATCGAGTTGGATGTCGACGTCACCAAATGAAAGTTTTACTTTTGGAGCACACCGGGTGATATGGCACTCTTCTGAAAAAGTTTAGTCTGAATCAGTTAGCTCCATCATTGCCTGACTCTTCAATATTACTAAATGAATAATTTATTAGTGGAGCCCTTTCTGAATATTGAGCTTTAAACACTCCTGAGGGGTCATCGTCTTACAAGAAACAAATACTTCCTATGGTATCCTGGAGCTTTCAAAAGAGTGATATTTATGGACAGGCGTGGTCGGTGCACCTATACAAATGATCCGTTTATTCCCTAGGCTCCAACTTAATATATGCTAATCACAAAGCCAGAAAATTCTAAAAACGTCAACATTTGAGATAAACTAAAAATAAGTGTTGGTTGTTAAAGTAGAAACCCAACTGAAACGAAAATTCATTTTAAAAAATCGACATTTATAAATCACTTCCAAGGTATTTTTATAACTCAATTTCCATACGATGACATTTTGTATTCGCAACTTCCAATATAGTTTAATGAGTCAATTCTGAGAAAACTGTATAGATTTTGTAATGGTCAGATTTTGTTGTCCTTTGGTGCCCTAAATTGACATTGTAGGTTGTTCATCCACGGGGCCTCATTGCTTTACTATCAAGTGTGACTCTGATATAATGACGATAATGGAATAGGGCCTCAAGAAGTGCATTTGTCCTTAAAATGTAGCCCTTGCTTCACATCGCACTTTTACAACATGGGACCCCACCCCCCGGGCGCAAACCAACAAATGCTGCTATATGTGAAAAGAAGACATTAATGCCAACTTCGCTTAACTTCTCTTGCAATGTAATTACAACTGTGATGCAGGCCTACTCTGCTGTCGTCTCCAATCTATAAAAATATTAGTGTCACCTGGGTGGTGGAATAGAGGACGTACAAAACCTTTAATGAAAAACAGTCATCTGGAAATAATGAAACTACTTAACTTCTGGCTTAAACTTAAATTTCCCTCCAAATCTACCTGCTATTACAGTATAGTACTTAAGTGTGGAACGTGGAAAGTTAGAAAAAATTGTATTCATATTGCATTCTTTTTGTTGCTATAGATATTTTGCCTAAATTTAAGAGGAATGTCTTGAAAAACACCTTTCAAAGTTTGATTCATTCCTATCAAAACCTTGTTGATTGAACAAAGTTCCCCTTGTTTCCTCATAGACTTTGCAGTTTGAAAGTCCGTTGTTTGCTATTGGAGTGAGCCAGAAACTTAATGGTTTATTACAAGCCTTTGGTTATCACTTCACTACTTTGATGAATTTGAAACTTTGCTTTTCTCGCAAAAACTACTTTGCAAAGTCATCACTGTAGAAGTGATAGAGATTTGCATTCTGTTGATCTGAGTGAAACTGTATGTAAGAGGGCTCTTAGCAGTTGGATATCTATTAAACAGCTAATAAATCTTCGGATGAGAGACTATTGGACGGTAGGAAAGTAATAAGATAGAGGAAAGCAGTAGTAAAATCACAACTGTACAAGTTGATGACAAATTGATTGACAAATCTTGGAGTGTTGCATTGTACGGATCTGACAGCTGGACTCTAAGGGAAACAGAAGAAGGAATGATAGAAGTTTTTGAACTGTGGCTGTTGCGCAGAGTAATGCAAATCAGTTGGATAGATGAGAGAAACAAAGGAATGGGTAAGAAGATGAGTTAAAGTACCACCAGAACAAAGCATGCTGGAACAACAAAAGAAGAGAAAGATAAGGAAATACGATCACTGGAAAAGAAGGGGAGACAGTTTAGTATTGGCCACAAGGGAAGGAGAAGTGCCTGCAAGGGGTAGAAGAGGAAGAAGGAGAGCAGAGTGAGTTAATAACATTGCAGAATGCAGAGCAGGAATGTGGGCTCCTATGGAGGCAGATCATGAAAGAAATGCCTACAGGCCTCACCAGAACTAAGATTTACACAACACACAACTACAAATATTGCCATCTTAGCCTCGCTTTGGGTTTGAGGTATTATCAAATATAGTATTAGCCCGGGCGGTACTTCCTTGCAACAATTTTAAATGATATCAATTTTAAAGAAAACCTTGATCCAGAAAATAACATGTTAAAGTATCTATTTTGCTTAATTGTTGACCAAGCTTATATTTAACGCCACTGGGGGAGGGGGGGCAGGGGGAAGGTGCCTAATAAAGCTTTTTGTGGCAAAGGGAACAGAGAATTGATTGATACAGGACAAAAAGGACTTATAAGAGTCCCTCGTGCAATCTGAACATTAACCTGAAAGAAAAACAGTTTCATTAAGTGTCAGCCCAACACTTTTTATTTGGTGGCTCCTCCCCCTACCGTTTATGTGAGCCATACATAACTCATTCGGGGCAAAACGACACCTCACGTTCCCCTGTTCTTGTCTTTAAACTTTTATCACAATAATTCAATGTCTGACCTAACCAGAATCTGAGACTTTTCATTATGACTGTAAACATCACTCAAGAAAGTTGACTGTTTTGGCTGAAGCTATGAAACGTCTATTTAAAAAGTCCTCAGAACAGCTAAATACATCTTACATACTCTCAAAGACTTAAAACCTATATTATCAAGTGACGTACCTTGAACTTCACGACAAACTGTAAATTTGCGTTTATTCCAGCCAAACAATATTGTTAACACCACTATTTCTAGAGATAACAACCTTCACACGAAGCAGTCCTTAGAAGGCATCAACTTTCATTCATCGCTCTTTCCTGAGTGATATAAAATGTGCTTTTTACTACAGCATCAACAAAATCTTTCACCTTTAACACAGCTGCTCTATGGGATTTGGTCTTTTAAATTAAAGTTGGTAAGGAATTTAATTCGTATACCATACTTGTAATTACTCCTGCATGTAACTTGCGGCTGACCAGAGCTGATAATGATTAAGAAAGATCATCTGGACATATTGTTTTTACTATTTTTACACGTGGGTTTAATATGTTCATCATGCTCTAATGAGCTTCAGGCTTTTTTTGTAATTAAGCTTATTTTGTGTTTATCTTGATCACAGATTAACGAGTAGCGCCAAAGCAACTAGCAAATCGATAATTATATATTATAATTATGAATGAGGGAGCAACCTCGGGTACTACATGTTGCATTTTTGATGTTGATTGTGTTGTATAACGTTTAGTTTGCAAATATCTACCACAAATGACAGTTGTTGTATAAGAATCACACGGAATAAAGCACCTAAAGTTGCTAACTTTTCATTCAACTGGGTATTATATATTTAAATGTTGTCCTCAATAGTCTAATTATAGGAACTGTTTGCAATATAATTGAGCCCCAACGACATCAAGTTAATCTCTTCTCATAGGTAAAATGATCCCCAAACAGCTATAACAGAAAATTTTCATTCCATTGCTTTTGGACAACAAAGATAATGTATATTAACATCTTTCAAACAAACACAGTCGTTCACATAATAAATATGATTGTCTTTTGATGATATTCACTTCGTTGCTTAAATTTTGCTTGATTTGTTTTGTAGTTGACTTCGTTGTCAGATAGCCCATCGCTTGATATGTTTATCTCCAAGAGATTTGAATTTGCAGCCATGTTTGAGTACATTATTTCCGTTGACTGTTAGCTGGAACTTTGGAATCGATCGATCTTCTGCCAACCACTATAATCTCCGTCTTGCGACTTAACATGAGTCCCTTTCTCTTGTTTTGTTTTTGTAAGAAAAGAAAAGCCTTTCAAAAGATTTAAAACATTCCTACAAGTACATCCTTTGTAGTAAACACCAGGAAGGAGTGCCTTCTATTTTGCATTGTATCTTGATGCATCAACGCAAAGCATCAAAAAAATGCAACAGGAAGAAAAGGAGGGTTGAGGCAATAGAAATAGAAGCAATAGAAATGGCATTTAGGTGACATATACCGCGAAATTAGCGAGTAAAGAAAAACATTGTAAGTGTGCTGCACCAAACAAAAGTGATAGAACTTCTATTGACAGAACTTTTAAAATTCATACGATATATACTTGGGAGAAAGTAGATTGAAAATCTATGTACAAGGAAAAGCAAAAAATCAAAGCAAAGGGTCAGCGAATCATATTGGGAAGCTATAAAGGAATGCCTGAATGTGACCACGACAGAGACGCTAGCAAAACTGAAAGATCGACAAATGTTTCAAGAGATAATCGCTAACGCAGCAAAGCATCTGATGACAATGACTTCGTTGGTAGGTATCATAGAATGTACATGTTGGCTAATTTCTAGCACGAATGCTTCACATTTAGCACCTTACTTCGCCATTTTATGAAAGTGTTTCTTCCTTAATGTAACGGATGTTAGTCTTGTTTACTTGCATTATTTGTTGATATAAATTTGTTTCGGCTCTCAACCAACCTGCATGTTTTCTGACCTCTGATATGAAGCCAAATTCCTCCTCCTCCTCCTCCTCCTGAATGTTCCTCTGTTCAATGACGTTGTCATCGTAGAGTGGAGCCAAGACGTCTCCGAATCAGCTCGTTAAATTCCACTCTATTCTGGGTGACCTTCTTTGCCTGTTGTTCATCAACACCGAGCAGTTCTGCGATCTTGATCCAAGGATCGTGATAGTATGGCTTAGAGGATCTCGCAAACATCAGCTTCTTTGTTATTGCAATGTTAGATGATCTGCACACATGCCCAATATAGCGAAGATATTGTGCATAAATGAATTCTTTCTAGCTTGTTGTTTTAATTATTTTAATGATGAATTGAGGAAAAAGGCTATTAGGGATTTGTCTGAACTATATTGTATACAGATTGATAAACGTTTAATGTCGAGTCTTACCTTAAATGTTGATATCGAAATGTCTTGGATGGGTTTAAAACCTTTTCACTATTTTCTGCATAGTTTAGCAAAACACTAATACCTCTAGAAAACGGACAAAAAATTAATGAGAAGCAAAGTTACCTTCTTCAATAGAGTGATTACACATTATGATAGGCAAGGTGCGATAATGTTTCATCCTTTGATATCTATCTCTTGGCAACGAATTTGATCCACTGGTAAGTGATGCGTACGTCCTGGTAGATATAAGAAACAAAAAAATTACGGACGTTGGTGGAGTACTGAAGGAAAGCATGATCACCCTTAGTTTCAAAATTATAAGCAAATAGAAGTATATGCGATGCGAATAGCCCATATTATAATTTAACCAAGCCGTAAAATTGAAAGTGTGGAAGCTTAATTGTGTTATACTGATATAGAGGGGGGAAGGGGGTGAAAAATGACAAGGGAATTTTGGGAGCTGACAAGCCGTTCCCTCTTCTGGAAAGCTTGCGTATGCCGCTGGGCCATATTTGTTTCAGAGACCATGACGGATGTACTATTACAATACTCTTAGCTTTTGCGATACAGGTTACAACTCCCCAACTGGAAGCATCACCACGTATGTTACATCGTCTGATTGGTTACTAGACTTGCGTCACATCTACTCGCTGCCCCCCGCTACTGTCATTGAGAGAAGTTGCCAAGCTTTTGAGCCAAGTCTTTAAAAGGAAGCTCGTCAACTTCATTTTCTTATTCTACTCTTTGGGAGATAATTATATGTTATAATACTTGGTAGAGTGTTCAACTATTCATTGGATATTTAGGTAAATCAGGAAGGGTATTGGTTGTATTTGTCTACTTAAACTTTCTATGTGTTGTGACTGTGTTTCCCTATCAAAGCTGCATATCATGTGGCGACGATGAACATGCAAAACTGAGTTACATAATGGGTAAAACATAGCACCTTAGTGACTATCAATAAACTACTTAATAAAGCTTACTATGGCAAGATGCCTTTTTGGAAGTCTTTCACACAGTTTGTAGAGGTGTGGATAGGCGGTGAGGTTGTGGTCAAGAGTAACTCCCCAAGAGGTATTTCAACTGTGGGTCAAATTTGAGCTTTGTACAATGATGTGCAATGTAGAGCTCCTTATATTTATATGAAAGGTGATTGTGAAGATGGAAAAATGACTTAGACTGTTTTAAAGTTGTTATGGTGAAAATGGTAAGTATATACTAGCTTATTGTTAAATAATTGTATACCAAGTAATGTTCAAGAATGTGCTTGATGAAGACCAAACAAAGATTAGAAAAGCTGTAGTATATATGTTTGGCAGGATGAGGGGAATGGCAGAACCACGAGGGAGATAATTATGAAGTACCGTACCACCTAGTGACTGCTCTTTTCAAACAAGGTTCAATAAAGTATGTTCTCTCTTCAACTGTTGTCATGATAAACTTGACCAGGTTCATGTCCCGTATGATATAGGGAAGGTAAAGTTTCCTCTATGGGAAGCAGTGTTTTACTCAGCTACAATTTTGATCAACAGAACCTTATACTTTTCCTCGCACTGGAGTAGAACCTCAGCATGGTTTGTTAGAATTTGCTTAGTTAGGATGATTTTCTTCGTTTAAGCTTGTATCACGTGTATATCAATAAGATGGTATGTTAACTTCCTGCTGTACCTGTTGGCTTATAAGTTTATTAGAAAAGTTGATATATACAAGCGCATGCCCCAGAATTGCTGGAATGATATCTCTAAGCAACAGGGCAGCCACTGTATTGTGCTAAAGCCCATGTGTTGTATACATCCTGAATGAACTTGATACAATGATAGATCATATGTGTTATTTAGTTGAGTACCATAATGGTAGTGTTATGTAGCCCCCAAGAGCAGGATAATTTAGTTATTATGGTACAAATGCATTAATGCACTTAAGCTGTATACAAGTGCAAAGAAATAACCGCTTGTATGCAATCCTTATTTTGCATATAGAATCTTTAAACAGGAAAAATTGCACCTCTAGAGTTATGTAACTCAGTATATAAATATATTTTACTAAGTTTATAATATCTTGCTTGATGGCAAGCCATTTTACCTCCACAATATACTGCTGTGAGCAGTGATATCCTTGAAGAAAGATGAAGGTGGTTATCACCAGGCTACATATCCTCTAAGATGTATCATTTTATGTACTGTTACTTTTACTTTCTCTGTTGTAAGTTTTCCTTTCCCATTTCATAGGCTTTGACAATTTGATAGTGCTCTTCCTTTGGTTCTGTCATGAACGTTGTTTTCTCTCAGTCCTACTGCATTTATAGCTTCCTGAACAGTCTTCAGTCGGATCTTCTTTAGCTGTCAAGGAGTTCTCCGTCCTTTAACAACTGATCTTAATACTTTCTGAAGAGCTTCATTTTTCCCTCTGTGATGTACATGCCCATGACATCTAAGTCTTCCTGATGCCAAAACACAGCTCAGCTCTCTGAATCTACATCTTGCTACTTCCTTACTTCTGAGCATGTCTGACTACTTTATTCTAGCTATATATCTCAACATTCTTCAGTCACAACTTATCATCATTTGTTCCATTTTTTAGATAGTGCATGGGTTTCAGCACCATATAACAGTACTGGTCTGATACAAGCATTGTATAGAGGTATGTTCTTATTAGTTAGAAGCCCTGCTACCTCTTGCCATTTGGCCTATGCTGCAGAAATTCTCATCCTTATGACTTCCTCAGTGCCATCATCAGTCTCCGACAGCTTGCCCAAATAATAGAACTCTCTGACCTTCTTTATCAGCCCTCCATCGAACACCAGGTCCTCCAACTCAAACCACATCAACAGCAGCAACTCCTATGCACTTTGGACAATGAAAATCTTCCACTCCCTCCAACCTCTTAAGTGCTGAGCATCTTTTATGGCACGAATGGTTAAAGCCTACGCACATTATAAAGCTTACACCTATGCACTTACTGCACACAGCACATGGGTATCTTTCTCTTTCAATCACTTCATTGTTTCTTCCAGTAACCATCAGCTTAGTTTTATGTATATTTCCTTTTTCTAATGCTTGCCTCCATCCTTGAAACCTTCTGATCACCCCTTCTTTACTTTTAGCTCTTATTACAATGTCATCAGCATATAGGATCTCCAAGGGATCCCCAATTTTACACTCTCTTGCAGCTTCCTCCATAACCAATATAAAGAGTCAGGGCTTAGTGCAGACCCTTGGGGAACTCCAACCTCTATACCACACTCTCTGGATTCATGTCCTGCAATTTGCATCTTCAATGTAGAATCCTCATAGAGTGCCATCACCTGCCTGACTAATTTCTCTGATAACGTCTGTCTACCAAGCACCCAAATAATTGCCTTCCAAGGGACCCTATTGAAGGCTTTCTCCAAGTCCACAAAAATTTGATACAGATTCTTTTTACCAATGTATCTCTTGTAGTTGGTAAATGATGAACACTGCATCTGTTGTCGACTTTTCTGCCAAGTAACCACTCTGACTTTCATGGATGCTAATTATTTTCCTCAATCTTGCATCAAGTACATTCTCCGATGTCTTAATACCATGGTCCAACAAAGACAAACCTCTATGCTTGTTACATACCAACAGATCTCCTCTCCTTTCCCTTTGTATAATGCTATAGTTAAGTTCTTACTCCACTGCTCGGGACACCTCTCTCTTAAAAACTACACTCTCAACAACTCATCCACACCTGTATCTCCAAGCATCTGCATCATACCCAGTGCTCATTCCAAATGGTTGTGGTGCTTTTTTGTTTTTCGTGGACTTTACTGCATGCACAGTCTCCTCCTGTTCGATTTCTTCCACTGGCCCTTCCATTGGCAATACCAATTTGAATTCATCTTCATTTTCCCAAATTTAATGATAACTGAAAATGTCTTTCCCATCTCTGTACTACCAGCTCCCTTTCTGTAATGTATTACCTTGTTCATCTTTGGTGACATTTTTGCCTACCACATTTTGATCATATTTCCATTTGTGCTGCTCCTCCAAACAGTTTATTTCTTCCTTCTGCTGTTCTTAAGTTCAGGGACCACTCATTTGGTGCTGCAGCCCTTGCTCTTGCAACAGCTCTTTTCACGCCTTTCTTCTGCACATTATAAGCTTCTCTCTTAGTGGCCCTTTTGTGTCCTCTGTCAGATTTTTGAGACCTTCTTCTTCTCCTTTATTGCTCCCTGTAACTCGCCAGTTCACCACCATGTCTCACTTTCCCTACCTCTCACTCTGCTGGTAACTCCACATACCTCTCTAGCCATAGGTACAATGTTCGTCAGCAAATGTATCCACTCTCCATTACTTTGAGCCATTTTTATCTTGAAATTATTGCCATATTCTCTCCTCAGGTCTTTAATTTTCAGTTTCCACAACTTAACTCACTAATATGAAGGTCTTGCAAGCCCCTTATAAATACAGCCTGGCAAAAATAACTTTACAAACACTGGGCAATATTGAGAGAGACCAAGAATTGCATGGCAATCTTGTATGCTAACTGTGCTCCTTATTCTCATTATGATTATATCAGTCTAGCTTTGAGCATCACCACTCTTGTAGGTAATTTTCTGCTCCCCTTCCGTCTTAAAATATATGTTTAATACTTGCAAACTAATTCCAGCACTGTTAGCCCTTCAGGGTTTCTGTCTCCGGAACACTATATTCCAAAGATCTCCTCGTAGCCATTGCTATCCGATCCAACATGTGTGTTCCCATTCCCTCCTATAATCAGGTAATCTGAATCATCTCAAGTCTCTCCCAAAATTGTGCTCTCTCCCGTTCTGGTCTTCCTGTTTGCAGTACATATACTGATGTGCCAAATTACCCTACCAAAGACGGCTTTAATCTGCATAATTCTGTTACAGTGTCTAGTTACTTCAACCATGTTCTCAGCAACAGCTGATGTTGCCATTATCCTAACTTCAAGACCATCACCCTTTCTTCTGTACCAGGACTTACATTTTTGATCACTAGAACCAGAAGTGGTACAATCTTTATTTTTGTATCTCACTTTCTGGATGCAACACACATCCACTTTTCTTCTTGATTTCATCTCCACTACTCCTTCCCAACAGCATTCGTATGTTTACTGTGCAGACATTTATGTCACCTCTCTCGTGTATATCGTCTGCATGAGCCATCTGCTTGTGGATTCTTAGCACCCCCCTTCCACTTGAAGGCTGCCAGGGACAAGAGGCCATTTCATTTTTGAGTGTCTATTCATGGTTTGGTGCATTTTTGTTTTATGCCCTGGATGCCCTCCCTGACTGACGACCCTCTGCATTTATCTGGGCTTGGGACCAGGACCAAGTTGAGCTGGTGTGCTAAACCAGAGTCTAGGTTAAAGATACATCATAAAGATATGCTCTTGTCATTAAATAGGAGAATTTAGGGTTTCATTTAATGTGTGATGAGATGACATCACGCTCCGGAGCAGTTCATTTAAGGGGCTGTTCAGGAATAACATCAGACAAAAAGGGGAGGCTATAGAAATTTTGACACTTTGTGACACTTTTTAAGGGGAGGGGGCAAAGGATTGTTATATCATACATTCATAAAACAGAATATATATATATCATTATTAAAATCTGACATTTCTCCAAGGAGTCAGATGCATACAGATCCTTTTTAACATGCCATGCCATCTGTTCCTTTCTGTTTCATCTGCAGATCACTCTAAGGCCCCTATTGACACTAGCTAGCAAATACCACATGTAATTTTGTCAACTCATAATGTCATCCGTGTGGAAGTGGACATGAACATTACTTTTTGAAATTTAAATCTTGTGACATCTCAAGAGGTGGTATTTGCTTTTTGTGACACAAGGAAAGGGAGAATAAAAATATGTGGAAACTTTGTTTAACATCATTTACATCCCAGATATTAAACTAGAACAGCATTGATACCTTATTGGCTAGTAATTGTCTGTATGAAAGTTGATATACTTTCCCCAGAATACCATTTTATATTTATGGAGCTCTTCAAAGCTATCCTTGACCCATAACTTTTTTACTCATTTGATTCACTTTTGCAAGAAAAGAAAATCTGACTTACACCAGATTAAAGTTTTAAGCTTCGCATGTAGTCATGAATGCAATTTTAAACACTTTGAATACAAACTGGATAGTGAGAGAATCAACAGAACCTCTTAAAATACTATTGTTAGTGACAACCTTATCTACAAGCCAACAGGTGATTAAAACCACTCACTGATGAGCTTCAAACATGTTTGCTTTACTGCTTAAAATACTCAAGTGCTGAAGTCAATTCCTTTTCTAACGTAACGTTGTTAAAATAATGTCCTTCAGGCCATCAGGCAGATAATATTTGTTGAATGCCCTTTTGGTGAGTGCTCATGCGAGACCCAGTTCTTTGTTACCAGTTAGATTGTTTACTGAGTTAGCATTAAATTGTTTAATTAATATTGAACTCAAGGTTAAATTTTTTTGAAAAGGAATAACAGGGAATCTGTTTTTATTAGTAAAAATAAATTTATAAATGTAGTTACTGAAAGAACTAGGAAGTTACTGCAAGGGCACCAAAGTCTTTCTTTCCTTACCCTCTTTTACGAAGGAGAATGGTGCGTGAAAGAGTGTTTTTGATCTCAGTTCTGTTATTTGTTTTTTCATCCATATTAAACTTTTTTGTCACTAAGGGTGTTGCAGAGAATAGGGGGATTGATAGAGTCACTCCATGGCCAGCTGTTTTTGCTCCTTTTTCATGTACACAAAACATGGGGATAGTATTTTTTGTAGATTCAGATGATTACACGTTACCTAACTTAAAAAATCTCTTCTTTGATATTTGAGGGGGCATCGGGAGGAGGTTTCTAGGAATGCTTTGGCTTCCAAAAGAGGGGTTAAGAGACGAAAAAGGTTTCTCTATTTGCTATTTGATGTTCACAAACGATTTTGTATCTTTTACCACTTATCAGATTACATGGAACTCTCCTTTTCTATTTTATTTCTTTTTTTAGTGTTTTCCTTCTTCTCTTTGCTAGAAAAAACTTTACGTAGGGGAAAAGTGAAGGGGTTGACACTTCCCAGCTTCCTACTCCCAGTGGCTATGCTCTGTCACGTGATATGTTGCCGGTTTAGGCTACTTTGTGAGAGTTTTCGGCGTATTTGGTATTCCATAACATTCTGCTTTACAATGACGTCTTTAGCCATACAGTAACGAGAGCAAGGCGAGAAGATGGGGCATACACGATGACCGAAAGACAAAATCTGAAGCGACAGACAAAACCTGAAGCGAGAAGTCTTCTGCTAAGTTTCTCCTTGCAATCGTCGGGAAATATCATGAAGTTATTCTCACGATATGCAATCAGTTTCAGGAAGTATATTAATTTAAAATATGGCTTAAGTTGAATAGTACACTATAGTAGATCAAAGCCAACGTATTTCTCTTTGAAATCGAACGTTTATTTCATGTGCGTTTAACGCCAAACGTTCATTCGTTTCTAATTAGATAGAGCGAGTTCTTAATATTGATTCAGCTGTTTGCTCCTTTCGTGAATTCCCACGCTAAACTTTTATTTAATTACCGTTAAAAGTGCTTGTTAGAAGGAGCCTTTGATAAATCAATGGGTGTTTTTTGCGATCATAGAAACCACCTTTTATGTTGCTATTTTGAGTTGATTTTCAGGGTATGGAAATTTAAGGTGGGCTCTCAAAGTGCGCTAGGGTGCTATACATTAAGGACGTCGTCGAAAATTGCTAAATATCAGACTTCCCTCCTTTTCGACAAGAAAGAGAGTAGATTCTATAGTTCAATCGCAATAGATCTGTTACATCCCTTCTCCCTTTCGAATCGATGTTATACATGTGCAGTCCCCTATTTCGCCCTTCCGCTGTCTGGGATACTAAATGAGGTCTAGTGCGCGCCCCCCCCCCCCCCCCCCCCCCACCCCATCCCCCCCCCCCCCCCAACCCCCCACAACTAGTCCAAACCAACCAAACACAAAAACAAAAAAAAAAGTGAGTCAGTGAGTCAGTGAGTCAGTGAGTCAGTGAGTGAGTGAGTGAGTGAGTGAGTGAGTGAGTGAGTGAGTGAATAAATGAATAAATAAATGAGGAAAGAATATCAATTTAAAGAAAAACGCAAGTATTTAACTGTAGGTTAATTTGCAAAGAATAGTATCCCAAAGGTTCGTTTTGTGTATTTAACAACGATCGTTTTATTCGGGTGCACTGTAAAGCTTTTTCTTGTGGCACTCCTTAGAGCACAAATGGTCAAAATGAATCGAAAGGAAAGATCGTCACATTGCACCTAACGGTGTTTCCAAAAGAGCCAATCAGAATTTGAACTGCCTGATTGGTTTTGTGGTTTGCGGTGTAATCTTTCTTTCTCTCTCAGTTTCGGTTTCTTTGGACGATTTGTGCCCTGATAACGTTCCAGACGAAAATGGCTTTCAAGTGCAAAATTAACGTTTTGTTTCACAAAATATTAATGTTCTGTACCGTAACCGTGTACATGCATTTTAATACTTCGTCAATTCCCATGTTATGTTTTATGACTTAGGAAAGTAGGTAACAAAAATTACCGATAGAGAGCCTGGGTGTTTTCTTTGGAGCTCTGGGAGCTGTAACACCCCCCCCCCCCAGCACGTGTTTAGGGGGCAATTCTTCAAGTAATTTTTTAAAATGCTTAAAGCTTAAATTTAATGGCTTAATTTAATGCTATCTAAAGATTAGCGATGCCTTCTCACACCGCTACGGCAAAAACGTTCTCTTTAATCAGGTTTATTGTGTCCATCTTAAACCTTTGTAATCTAATTATGTAAGTTTATTCCTTTTCAGAAAAAATGGTACAGCGGGTTCCTTCACTTCCTAAACAACCCTCAAACGCATCTCCCAAATATTCTCAGCCACCGTCTCTTTCTCCATCTACAACAATATCGAGCAGTCAGGGACCGAACTTTCTAACCAGTAATAATTCAACGGGACTGAGTACGAATCAGCCTATTACACAGTTGAATCAAACGAAGATGCAACAAGTTCAACATAGTGGCGTTCAGCGCATGCGTTTACAATACTCATCACTGAACACGCCGACGAAAGTAGAAACTCAGAGCAACCTAGGACAAACTAGTACTGGGTATTCACCGGACTCTAGACACCAGGAGATATTGAGTGCTGGAAATTCAAATCAATCTGGTCTCGGCACCAGAGGATTTCAACACCAAGGTGGATTTTTAGAAACTTTAGCACCAACACACAGTGATGGTGACACAGCGAGTCTTCTGTAAATGTAGTGATAATAGATAGTAGATAGTCTCCATAATATGTTTTGGCGGGAATCCCTGGCAAATTTCTTTTATTTCTGTAAAGCATACTTCTGTTTCCTCTGCGAAAATTCTCGAATCTTCAGCGTGATAAATGAGTCATGGCACCTGGTTGGCTTGACTCGTAAGATATGAATCTTTTATTTCTCATTGTTATTGCCTCAGTTGCTTTAATCGACCATACAGCGATCTTAGTAATACCTATTGGCATTCATTTCACTGTACCAGTGGTAAACCATGCTTCTTCTTCACTTGATAAGGCCGTACTGTTAAAGAAACACACGTCTTACCCACCCTTTAACCTCAGTTGTATAACACTGCCCTGCATACGTTTTGGTGACATATATAAGAGATTTGTTATTTTTGAAAAGAACACTAGAGAAATAGAAAATATGTCACCACCGAGGATCGAACCCGTGACCACCGCTTTCGCGGCGTGCGCTCTACCAACTGAGCTAGGTGACCTCCGATGTTAACATACTTTTGTTTCTCTAGTCGCCACATTTTTTATTTCTCTAGTGTTCTTTTCAAAACCAACATTTCAAATCCTCTCTTTTCGATGAGATTTGTTATTGGTAAGTTTAGTTACGCTAGTTCCAGATGCAGTTTTAGGTTTAACCAGTGTTGTTAAATTTCAGCATTACAGCTGATCCCTGTTGCCACTAGGGCTTATTGTCCGTTTTCAATTAGTCACAAATCCTTGAACTCCTGAATATGGTGGACACGGTTTTTCTCCCCCGTAAGGCCCTCACGCTCCATTTGAATCTCATCCGATCCGTATTCGGTCGGCAACTCCGCATATCTGCCCGACTGATGTAGTTCAGACTACAAGGTACGAAGATTGCTATTTGTCCTATAAAGGTTCCCCACGTTGATTATTGTCGCAGAATAAACGCATTTATGTCTTGTTGCCCATGCCGTGGTAATGGCAGTAGAAGGTATTATCCGAGAAAAAAATGGACCACGGCAATTCCACTGCTACTTCCCCTAATTCTAACGTTATTCATAGATGTTCCCAAGTGGAGTTAGCACTTCCTTACTGCATCAACGGAAAAATAGGGACACTGGGGAGATTTGTAGCACTAAGTATGAAGAACACGAGGCGAAAAATTTCCTTGTGCTTTTATATCTTCTTGAGCAGCGCGATTCCTTTAATCAGTTCTAGCAACTGAGGCAATCACAGTCTCGTCTCAATGATGAGAACTATAGCTGTCGAAATATTCTTGTACTGTACCCGTAGAGTTTTCTATGTACTATTTAATAAAGATAACGAATTAACGGACGTTTGAAATACTGTCAAAACTGCAAAGTTATTATGCTCAAAAGCTCACTTATGTAGGGCTGATGCTGTCATCGATGGTAGGTAAGCAGCTTGATCTTGCGTATAAGGTAAATCTATATGTGTCATGGCACCAAATTTGAAAGTATAGTACTTGACGCGAGTATGTAGGTCGTCTCGTGCAAGGGGACCCAACGACACTTAGTACGTCTTATGAATGTGGCACTGATGTGTCTTTCGTCATTGCTTCACAGTTACCCATTCCCATATGTGACTATATACCCAATGACTATACAGTTCGTAACATCATGTCTACGTTTCGATATCACACTGCACAGTGCAGAACAACAGGGGAAGACACCCTGCTCTAGCATCAGAAATCAAGGTGGAAACTCGAACCGCCATCGCGAGCCTTAGGGGATGAGATGTAGGGCATGAGATGTAGGGCATGAGTTGTAGGGCATGAGTTGTAGGGCATGAGATGGTGTAACCACTTTGATGTGCTACCTTCAACAGTAGTGGTAAAACGGAGAAGAGTCGGAGGTATCTGTCCTTACAACAGGACATAGACAAATTTATCTCTTCCCACCCATTTTTTAATGGTCCAGATGGGAAGACTGTAATTAATTGCATACCATCA
>JAAAKM020006971.1:88748203-88760398 GCA_010016025.2 Alatinidae sp. Z8VKAUB7J3
TAAGATGTCTTAACTTATTTTAGACTGAAATAGTTTGACTTGTTGCTTTGATAGTAGCAGAATGACAGATATTTGCCCTGACTGAAAGTATAGACCTACTGTAGATGTGAAATGTAATTGGCTATCAGGAAGCAAGAATTTCTACCTCCAATATTGCTAAATGACGGACAATCATCTGATTATGTGGTTATAATAGTCACATAGCATCAGCAAGGATTATATGCTAATTTATGCTAATTTATGATGATAAGAGTGGCATATTTTATGCAGCTGCATAGTCAGTACGTTGATGAATGTTTCTTCGAATTTTAATGATATAAGCTCCATTTTATGCATAACTTAACCCTCGGCATTGGAAATAGTTCGCATAGTACGTAATTTCACTTCAGCTAAATTTGATATCCTGTTTGAGGTTGTAGTCATAGAGTGGATACCAGTGTGACGTAATCACTTAAGTAAACTTACTGGACTTTAAGTAAAAACGAAAGGAAAATTATTTTCCCCCTTATTAGAGAATAGATCTACAATTCGGATCATAAATCTTCCCCGTTTGTTTTTATCCCCCTCTAACTCCTAGAGCTATTGTTATTCAACAAGTTTTGCTTTCCTAATTGTTCGGTCCACTGAGAGTAGGGTTTATGAAGACACAAAGAACGTGTTGTCAGTATCAAGTGTCGATAATATAAGTTATTTACAGTGGAAACCAGGTATCTAGGGAATTTGTGGATGTTTGATGAATTTTCTACCGCTCCAAATAATTGCCTCGGAATCTATTGATGCTAACAGAACGTCAATCCCCAACAACCAGTAAAAGAGTTTGGTTATTTTGGTGATGTGGCAAACACTATAATTTCTCAAAGAGACGCTTTTAATTTAAGCAGCAAATCTCTGTTATAAGAATCAACAGAGACAGTGTCAAGGTTACACTGCCAAGGCCTAAGATCGAACAGTAACTAAGTCATAATTTCTTGTTGATGGAGGCTAAAATCCAATGTCAAACAATTTGCGTTTCCCCAGTCTTTAAGGCTGTTATCATTTTTACGAGGGTGTTGTTGAAAGTTTTCTTTTGTTGTAAATTCTAGGCAATTTTGACGTCTACAAGACAGTATACGCTAATCCACTTGTCTTGTAGTAGGATTCTTTCAAGGATAAAGAAGATAGTGGCCAAAATTGTTTAATTCTACAAGACAGTATATGCTGACTCGCCTGTCTTTTAGTTTTCTTTCAACTTTCAAGAATAAAAGCATAAAGTGGTCTTTATTGTTTAATTTGAACGTTTAATTTCAATAATTCTGGTCAAAAACAATTGGACCACTAATCGTTGAAGGAATTCTACTATAGGTGCAAGGAGGTGCAAGGAGGTGCAAGGAGGTGCAAGGAGCTAAGATATACAGTCTTATATCTTAGCTCCTATAGTAGAGTCTGCCAAGGGGTCATTCAATAATTACGTAACGCTAAAAGTCGACCTTGGGGGGGGGGGGGGGGGGGGGGGGGGGGGGGGGGGCGGGGGGGGGGGGGGGGGGGGGGGGGGGGGGGGGGGGGGCGGTGGAGGCGGTGGAGGCGGTGGAGGTGGAGGTGGTGGTGGTGGTGGTGTTGTCGCCGGCCAAGGTGGTGGTGGAGTTGTTGTCGGTGCTGTTGTGGTTGGTTGTGTTTCTGGTGGTTGAGTGGCAGTTGGTGGTGGAGTGGGTGGTGCTGGTTGTTGTGGCACTGCTTGTGGTGTAGTAAGCATAGACGCAATCTCATTAGCCTTGGATTGCTGACTCTGACCACCTTCACCCCGTAGCAGCGATAACAATGAAGATCCCCGAGTTTTCTCCGAACTACCAGTTACACTATTGTCGCCTTCATGATGTAAAGGTAATGCCTCCATTAGCTGTTCAAAGCCTTTCATTTCGTATGAACTACTTGATGGTGGTGTATTCTTGTTGTTATCTACAATGGATCCGGCCGGCGAATGGGCTTCCGATTGTTGGCTTTCTGTCAAGTTGGCACTTTCCTTAGAAGCCTCACCCGTATTATTTTTAATTTTGTGTGTTTCTGATTTAGCAGACACTTCGCCTATCTCTTCTGCTTTGGGCAGAAGTGACACAGAAAAGTTACCTTCAACTAGCGGCATTTCTCCGTTTGCCTGGTTACCTTCAAAAGCATTATGCATTAATGCAGCAGGGTTATTAGCTGCGAGGGCTGCAGGTCCTACAAGTTCCTCTAGATTTTTATGCGGTTGATACAACCAGGGTACATCTGGATAAGGTGCTGGCGGGTAGGTTGAATCGGCCTGAGGAATGCTCGTCGTTACATTCCTAGCAACGGGATCATTTTCCTCTATCTTGGTAAGGTAACGATCTTCTTTATAGAAATCTTGAAGAGCATTTTGTGGAGAGGGAAGTGATTTCTGGTCAAGATCGAGTATTCGGTCCATATGGACGTCAGCTACTTCATCGGGTCTTCTGGTCCTGTTGCCCGAAGTACTTGAAATAGGCGTTTTCAAAGGTCCTGGAGTACCTATGATGTTGGATCCACCTGAAGTTTGAGATTGGCCATTTACACCTTCACTTGAGGAAATGACTGAGGGATTGAGTTTGCTTGGCTTGAAATACAGTTTCAAAGGTTTATGTTGTGCAAGTATTGCAGCACTTTTTGCCTCATTCTCGTCTGCTAAGATATAAGGGTTTGTAAATATATTGTTTCCTTTTCGATCCGATATGTCTTTCTCAAAAATGTTCTCTAAATCCTCTTGGTCTTCTAAGAACGGATTCAGAAATATTTTTGGCTTTAAGATCATTGGTTCATTTTCAGACGAAATGCTTTCATTCTTAATAATGACAACAGCAGGAACTGTAGCTGTCGCGTTCTGTGACGATACTTCAGCATTCTCCTGTGTTGGTTGCACTGCAGACGTGTTTACAGGTAGGTTCGGAGCCTCGTTGTTGACCTTTTCCCCGCCAGCTTGAACTAATGCTGAACTACTTTCCACTGCAGAGGCAGGTGAAGCTTGAGGCTCTGATGATGAAGCTTGTGGCTGCGGGGAGGAAGCTTGCGACTGTACCGACGATGCTTGAGGCTGCGTAGATGAAGCCTGGGGCTGTGCAAGTGATGCTTGAGACTGTGCTTTGGATACAGAGCTTGCTGATGGTGAAGGGCTTCCTACTGGGCTAGTGTTATTTAAGGCATACTGCGACTGAGGCTGCGCAGCGTCGACGGAAGGGTTATTTTCGGCACTGGAAGTAGGTGGTGCAGGTGCTGGAGGTGGTGCACTAGCAACTGGAGCTACAGGCGTTTGTGATGATGCTTGCTCGTTATGTGGTATTGGTAAATTGGCACTTTGAGGAGGTGTCTGATTTGGGAGAGGGGCAGGTGCAACTGGCGGAGGTATTGGATTTTGTGGTGTTGTACCTGGTATGATGGCTTCACCTTGAAATGCGAAAGTGTTGGATAACGGCTGCGTGTTTGGTAACGGTTGTGAATTAGGAGACGTTGTCTCGAGTCCGCCTTCCATTGCAATATTTGTACCAGATGGGTTGCTAAGTAACTGCCCAGCAAGGTTAGTAGTACCTGGCTGATGTATGGGTAACGTGTTCAAGCCTAAGTTATTGGCAATGTTATTGGCTGCTTGAGCTGCAAAGGAACCAGTTGCAATACTGCCTTGCAAGACAGTAGTCTGTACAGGAGCGAAGTTGTTTGAATTTGGTGCAACTGCAGGAGACTGTGCATTGGAAGATGTCTGGGCATTGTTTGATGCAACATTGGACTCTAAGTTCGGTGAGTTCGGATACGTGGCCCACTGTTCCTGCAAGTGCTTGTAGTAATTTTGATAATATGCTACTTGTTCAGGTGATAATGTTGGTACCACAGAGTGTACTTGTGCATTAGCGGAGCTATGAGGCATTGGAGAGGCTGGGGATGATCTTTGCACAGGAACCTCGTTTTGAATTGGAGCCACCAGCTTGGCAGCCGGTTGCACCTCTGGCGTTGCTGCTTGAGTTGTAGAATTCGGAACAGGCTTTGCTGCAGAAGGTTTAGTATTGACAGATGCATCAGAGCCTACTGTCCGTGTCGATCCTGCGACATGAGATGGGGCTGACTCCACAGCTTCGATGTTAATACCACCTTCCAAGGCTAAAAATTTCCTCTTCTTTAACTTTTCGAGTTCGTGCTCGGCTTCTATCTCTTGAATTTTGCGCTTGATAGAAGAAGCTTCAGTTGAGTCAATTGCTTTCAATGCCCAATTATTGTATTTGGTGATGGCATCAAGATTTGGTACGCTCTTGCTTGGCAACCCTTTGAGAGCTGGTGACATACTTCTTAGATCTCCTGTTTTTGCAAGAATCTTCTTCCGGTGATAATCGGCAGTAAGCTTCAACATTTTCTGCCATAATGATTCAAGCCCTGGATCGTCGGACCTTTTGTCACCAGCTGCAGTCGTAGGTACTCCTGATCGAGGGATGTGGGAACTACAACAATAAATAACAATAAACAACAAATAAACAACAATAAACAACAACTGAAAACCACTAAATCATTAAGAACTGGAAGTGCATGGCAATGCATATGTCATTGCCAGGCAACGTCTTCATATTACATTAAGCAAGGTGCTGCAGACTTCCTAAATGTTTCTATTCGATTTTGCGCGTGCGGGGGCTGGGGGAGGCAATGTTAGTGCTGATATGAGAAAAATGGAAGTTCCAATAGGACGTAAATATAATGCCAAACTTGAATATAAAAAAGCATCATTCATAATGTGTGTTTATTTTGCCCGGGACTCATCTAGCAGTAGCTGTTTTGACGCTGAATAAATTTCTCATAGTTTCCTCTGATAGAATTTAAATTTATTTACTGTAGTGTTCATGACTCGTTTAGTTCATCAATGTATTGAAATATAACTGAAGTTCTCTTGCATCAATATAGAAACAGACTGCATCAAGTCCTCACTGATATTAATACTATAAAATGGTTTAGTCCCTCTTTTCATAAGCATTTGCTTGCTGTCATTCCTACGCCATACTATTTCGTTATTAGCCAAAACGGTTTCATGTGCAATCTTCCGACTATTTATAATTCGGCACAAATTCTCTTCCCTAGTTTATGGAGCTATTCCTTACTACAAAGCAAATGGGGGGTGTTGCCAAAATTAGGCTGCGGAACTTAGAAAATTTGTACCATTTTGTCAGCACGGTATAAGATTGGGATAAGAGCAGAGGGGAGAGGCAAACATTTCATGAAGCTCAAATTATGAGAGTATGGGTTACAACACACTAAGGTACTAATATACAACCTCCTGAAATATAGGAAGAGCGCAGGGGAGAGTGGAATATAGAAGCCTCTTTGACGACTAAGAGAAAAAACTATTAATGCTTGCTAATAGAGTAGACATGCCGGTTACATTCTTACCCTCGAGGTGGTTTCCGCATGCAGTCAGGCCATGGCAGAGGATATCCTGCTGGGTATGTTGCCCAGCGCCCCGTCATTGTGTTACAAACGTACGACAAAGCAGGGAGTTCGACTGGTTGATAGCCACTCTTGCACACAGGGGCACAGAAAGCGCCAAGCAGATGGTCACACACCATGTAACCATTCTCGGGATCTCCATAGTGAGGGCATGCTTCCTTTTTCGCTGAAAAAAGGATGGGAAAACGTTTAATATGAAAAAGATGGAAATCAATCTGTTAAAAAAGAAAAGTAGAATCCATCAAAAACATGAAAATTAAGACCTGGGTTGGAAAGCAATGCTTCTTAAAGGTAATTATCGAAAGAACTTCAGAATGCCGTCTGCGATCATATAAATTCTGAGGATTTATACGGGACGTTACTTAATGTACACAAAAGATATCAAGATAGATAAGATATGATTATCTTATTATTCTAAATGGTGTCAGTTTCCTTTTTCCCATCGAAACACTCCCCTATAAGTCATTGGAAGGGCTCTAATTTAAGAAGATGCCGACCAAGATGCTTCCTTGTGAAGAGGGGCGCCTATTTTGAGGGGGTGCCTTCTGAAGGAAATAGAGGGTTTGCATTAGACGTTGAACTTAACACAAGGCGCTCATTATAGTACCTGTGGTTAATAACAAGAATCATTAGCGGAACAAATCAACTTTCAGGTAATAATCCACGATGTTTGTGGTTTGAATTTTCAAGCTCTTGCCAAGGAAAGTTTGCTACCTAAACTCACAAAGTAAAACCACACACTGCGTCTCAGTTGATAAAACTAGATGACTGAGTCGACCTTAATACCAAGTGCAAAACCATTTAAACTTTGAGCTCTTGAAGACTTTTAATTCACAACATTAAGTTCGGCAAATGAAAGGACAAAATCTAAACACGACCTAAAGGAAATGCCCAGGAGGATCTATGGTAGTTTATCTAGAAAATGTTGAAAAAATTATTAAAAGATTTTGTCAGTATGGCATTATGCTTGAATCTTGAGAATTGGGGGGCTGCTAGTCTGTGTTGCGGCCCAGGTTACGGGGCTGCTTGTAAATCTGAGACGGCTTAGCCCTTGATACCCCCTTGACTAAGGGCACCACTCGGCCACCCAAAACCGCCCATTGCTGTATGGATACGGTCCTTGCAATGTACAAGTTTACTCTCTCTTTCTCTTTCTGATTTCATAAAATCAAAAATAATGCACCTAATCTCAGCTTCTCCATCTGTAAGTGATTTGCTTTAGAAAAGTAAATATGGCTGACAATGCAGAGTGAGGTTGCGGTCATCGTTTAATCGAGCTCAGATAAATACCACTTTAGGCTCTTGAGTACCTACACCCCATTGATAATTTGGAGGAAAGTAATACTGTTGGGCGTGGATTGCTGTTTAAACGAGCTCAGATAAATGCCACTTTAGGCTCTTGAGTACCTACACTCCATTGATAATTTGGAGGAAAGTAATACTGTTGGGCGTGGATTGCTGTTTAAAGGTTAATTGTAAAGTGCCTTTGACTACAGTAAATGACCAATTAAGCGTCCAGGATGCTTATTTAAAAACAAACGTTTTTCGGTGGGCGCTTATTCAGACTTGGCGCTTATTCGAACCTGGGCGCTTGTTAAGGAAAGGAAAAATAGATACCTAAACATACATGATCTTTCTATAGAATACATCGAAACATAACGTTCAATCAATCAATTAATCAATCAATCAATCAATTAATCAATCAATCAATCAATACATCTTCATCGTCCTCTGTATCATCATCTAAAAGCGTAAACTCTTGGGCTGTTCCATTCACGTCCACGCTGTCCAGACCTGGGCGCTTATTCAGACCTGGGCACTTGTGAGAAATATTTTCCCAAACTGGGCGCTTATTTGAGCATGGGCGCTTATTTGAGTCCTGAGCGCTTAATCGGTAATTTACGGTATGCTTAGAATAGGCACAGGGGCTTCAAAGAAAACAAGAACTATGTTTTGAATCATTTCACAGTTATCTTTTTCTCTGTTTTATAACTTTTACCTAAATTAAAATCATTATGAAACAATATCGTGGCCTGGAAAAGGTCCTCTTCTACACAGCTTGAGTATAAATCAGAGAATTTGTAGATAATATTTAATAACGGAATCATTACTGAAATGCCATTGACCGGTTTCGTTGAGCGCTCACCAGAATGGCTCATGCAAAGAACGAGTTGTTCAAACATTCAAGCATCATTTATAATAACTGGCAAACAAAGAAAGGCATCGAAGCAAAAATCTTGTCGACCGCTGATTGGACAATCGTTAAGCCTACCAATAATTTGGAGGTGCCAAAATCAGAGAATATATCTAAGAACTGATTTTACCTTTTACTGGTGAGGTTAGGAGCATCGCCACAATGGCAAGGAGAGTGTATCTCAGGAAGCCAAGCTTCATCAGCAAAAACAGCAGTTCTACGTAATTCGCCAGGAAAAATCTTGCATTGTTGCGCGGCGCCTAGAAGGAAGATCAGAAACAATTTCTAAATCACAAAACAGTAAGATTAAGGTTTGTAGATACTATCTAATAACGGGATCATTAGTGAAATGCCATTGACCGGTTTCGTTGCACCTTTCATCAGAATGGCTCGTTCAAAGAACGAGTTGTTCAAACATTGAAGCATCATTTATGATAACTCTTTTAAGATTAAGATTGAGGTTCATCATAATACTGACAAATTGGAAGCTCATAAATCACTGCGAATATGACTTGTAATCACAATTCCTCATTATCAAAAGGGGAGAGAACATATTCATAACATATATATATATATATATATATAACAACTTATAGTAAATATATAACTGTTTGTTTCGGTTGACGTAAGGCGATGACAATTATTTTTCCTCAAACTTGCTAAAAATTTTGTTTGTTTTTTAACTTCGATTTATTCTTCATGGAGGAGAGTTCCTAGATACCATTACGTTCATTCTTACTTCCTTTTTTGCTTGTTTAATGAACTCCAAATAATTTGAGATCCAAAGTATTTTAAAAATATGGCGAGCCGGTTGTTCCATCTGGTTGATAACAACTTTTATATCCATAGTATGATCGCCTAGACTTGTCACTTTTTTTTCTTTTTTTCTTTTTTTCTTTTTTTCTTTTTTTATTTACATCTACATTTTTTCATTGAGGGAGATGAAGAGCCAACGTAATTTGGAAAGCTCCTGTATATCGTTATTTTTATTATTATTATTATTATTATTATTATTATTATTATTATTATTTTTACCTATTCGATAATAACTAGACTGCAGTACCTTTTACTTCTCCGATCAGAAAGTGTTTCGCATGTGAGCTCTTGCATTAAGTCAGTTGCATTAAGTTGCGTTAGGTCCATGTAAGGCTGCAGTCGTCCTTACATGTACATGTAAGTTCACTGATGCTACAGCCCAGGGGAAAATACGATTGCATAAAATAGGAATACTGAAAACAGAGAATTATCTATGGGGAATGAATAAGTTACTGTAGCCGATGCTTTTGCGTGTATGGATTAGGAATATAGATGATGGATCGAAAAGCTTGGGATAGACGTAACAACAGCATTTGAACAAAAATCAACAGTAAGGATCCTAAGAAACATCATAGAAAATGTAAATACTGAAAAGACAGTAGAGAATAAAAAAAAAAGTCACCTCCGGAGCACAAACCCGTGGCCCACGCTATCGTGGCGTGTGCTTTACCAACTGAGCTAGGTGGCTACCGATGTTAATTCACTCTGTTTCTCTAGTGGCCACATTGATTTTTATTCATCCACTAGTAGATATCGTCATCCAGCTTCTACGCAATTAGAGACCAGCTTCTCTGCGCCATGTGACTTTATCAAGGAAGGATTGCAATCCGGCCCGTCTATCTGTCCAAAGGGCATTGAACGTTAAAAAGTATCATCGAAAAGAGGATTTGAAAAGTCAATATCGGAAAAACACTAGAGAAATAGAAAATATGTCACCAGGGGGGAATATAAATAGAGAGGGAATCTCAAGGGACCCAAGATCACTGGTTATGATCCGCTCGTAACAGTGAATGTTTGGAAGAATATAAGCTGCAGCCAAAAAGAGTTCGTTTTCTCGCTAGGCCTATTCAATTAATGATAAATTGTCCAAAAATGATTTCCCATCACAAGAGCAAGTTGCTTCACGTCCGTACCACCTAAGGAGCCCCAAGTTTTTACGCATGATTTTCTTTAGAGCGTTGTAAGTTTCCCTGAGACACCTACAGCAGTTAAAATTCTAGGTTCGGGATAGATTCATCTCTGCCTTTCTTCCAACTTCGTTCAGCAGGAACAATTATCGTCCCTTATCTCGGATTCTGATATTGCAAGGATCAAAGATAGTTGCTTCTACGTACATTATAGAACAAATATCCTGAAGAGAAGCTCTTGTTGTAAGATGTGGAGGCGGGGAGACTATCCCTTAAAATTACAACTAATTAAGAGAATCATGAAGGGAGAGGGATATAACTGTACCTAAATTTCCGAAGATGTCAAGCTAGATTCGCCTTAAAAGTGCCCAAAGCTGTTGAAAATATTGCGTTAATTTTCCTGGCAAGATAAAGTTGAGACATAGCACAATGTAGGCGATGAATACAAAGGAGGTGGTTGGATGGATGAATATGAATTTTGTAGATCTATAGAATATAGAATATGTAGCAACAGTAAACTGTGATTTATTTGGCTGTTTAAAAGACCCTGGTCCAACCACATCACTATGAAACTAATTGGGTAACGAGCGCCAGCTGCATCTATTAGAATTGACGGAGAAGTAGTAAGGAGATTGACGTAAAAACTTTCTGTGGGACTTATTACGTGGCAGAATAATTGCTTGCATCATCTTCATCATCATCATCATCATCATCATCATCATCATCATCACTGTATATTACCATCGTCATCACTGGTGGACGGGTAATGCTTGTGGAACAGACGAAGGGGAAGAAACCAAACGAAATCCACTCTTAAACATAGACGCATGTTGGCATTAATCCATGCCACAGGCGTCCCCATCAGAGAGCAAGCGACCTATGGCAGAAGTGCTGTAGAAGATACTTGATTTCCCTGCAGACAGGGTGTAGAATGATGCTTATAATTGCAAATGTAGATTCCATTGAAATCATTGTACGACGCACCAAAGTTCCCGTCTGAAAAATTTGAAATATTGTCATATCATGAAAGTGAGGGTACATACAAAAATATTGCATGAACTAGCGCAAACATTTTGTACTGAAAAACCATTTTTCGTCTTTACACTCCTCAGAGTACAATCCTCTGAAAAATTGAAATGAAACGTGCAAAACATTAATGCCAACTGTTTTTATGAAAGAGCCAATCGGAATTGGACAACTTCAATGGCTTGTGTTTTTGGACCAAGCAACGTCCACTACAATATTGATTTAATACGCCTAACTAGAAAATGAGTTCTTTTTGTCTTCCTAGCAAAACTTTTCTTACTTTTACATGGAGAAACTCTAGATCGGCCAAATGAAATGCAGACCTGGCCTTGCCTATGATACAGAACAAGGCTTTCTCTTCAGGCAGCTAAACCAACAACGCAGGTCATGCTTTAAGCGACTTTGTGTTTATAAGTCCCTTTATAATAACAGCCTCGACATCATTGTTTGCTCGGAGGTACACATCGTATACCACTCCTAGCAGTCGTTAGGTGTTACTCTGATAGCTTTTGAGCAATCATTGTCCAAGTTAGAATTTATAAAGACCATGCTACTAGCAACTCTTGCCCAAGACAACCTGTAACAATTTATGTCAATGGGGCATAGAAAGTGACATCCTGACTAGGACGCTATCCCCAGTCTCTTGGGAAAGTTGCGGCCAAACTAGCCGCAGCATCCAGCGATTTAAAATGACTTCTTAGATTCACTTAATTGAGTTTTGATTTCGTTGCTATTAAGTAGCCGAATGGTGGCATCACTCAGGAAATCAAGTTTTGTGTGTATCGGTCATCAAGATATGGTGTAAACTAAAAATGTTTCGATGTCTAATTAAACTACATTCAAAACCATCAAGGTAGAAGCAATGACTTTCTACTTGCAAATAGAAAGTCATTGGGTAGGAGTCAACAGATTTGTAAAAGACTTGAAAATTGTGATGCTTAGTTTCGCCAATACTCCAAGTAAAGTGCAATGGTAACATAATAGCGGATATTTTGTCATTCGTTCGGTGAATTTTTTTAGCTAAATTGTGTTTAACCATGGAACAATTTTTGCTGACATATACTTTCATTTAAATGTATCTTATACATATTAATACAAAGATTTATCAAAGTTTGCAGTTTCCCTTGTACGTCGGACAGTGTAGTTTATCAATTAACTTAATGAACCTCATGCCGACTTCAAATGTAATCATATCAGGTTATGGACCATCCTAATTTTAGCCATTTTCCATGCTCGTGGTCACGTCGCCCATGCTACAAATTGGCGATTGCAGGGTATTTACATGAGACAATCACTAAAACGCAGATAACTATACAAACAAACTTTGTAAGATGTCACAAGAATATTGCACGAAATAGCGTAAACATATTGTACTGAAAAGCTTTTCTCGTCTGACACTCCTCCGAATACTAACTTCAGAAAGACCGAAATGGAATGCGTGAAAGAGTATACCTTTGCTATGCAGACAAAAAGAATTCGTTTTCTCTCTAAGCCTATTCAATTAATCTTGTTGGCCCCAAAACACAAGCCATTCAGGCAGTACAATTTCTGATTGGCTCCTTCAAAATACAGTTGAGTATACTCTTT
>JAAAKM020006971.1:88762145-88772764 GCA_010016025.2 Alatinidae sp. Z8VKAUB7J3
CCATTATCTTTCTGAGTTTAGTGTTTTCTTTTTTCTTTTTTACGGATCGAAACATTACCTTGTAAAAACATGGAGGGGCTAAAGCCACCCATCCCCCCAGTGGCAACGACACTGTAACTATGAACGCCTGCATCGTATAGTATACTAATTATAATATGAGTGGCAGTGCTTTAAGCAGATAAAACCAACTTGCCGAACGATCCTTCTTTGACATAAATTCATTGCGTTGCAACACTATTCGACTTAATTTTCAACACAATTCGACTTCGGAACACCATTCGACTTTACATTTTCCTACTAATTTCAGACCTTAACTAGTTTCCAGGATAATTAAAAAGGAAGTGCTTCCTTAGAGTAAGCTCGATGCACAACTGGTGATCAATATTTTAAAGTCACTGTGAGGCGAAAGAGAGGGGAATAATATTGTATTATTGCTATCTGCAAAGCAAGCCTTTGCTATACTTTGTTTAGCTTTAAGCAGTTATTGAATAAAGCAAAAGTTTCTATCAGCGATACCTTAACTTCTATGCCTTTCTGAAACAACGTTTCCCCATTGTTGGTAAGTGGCGTTTCCTGCGTGGATTGATAGTGCCTAACTGGATTGTGTGGAAGTGCCACGCAGTTTGATGGAGCAAGTAAAAAAAGTGTTATTGCACATCAAGGGTAGGAATATATTTGTGAAGTGATGACATCTTACACTTACATTACTTAGTGACCAGGGTATGATCTGGAAAGGCAGTCAAAGTAGATGAAAAGGATTTCAGTTTCAAAAGTAGCATGTTTTAGAAAGTGCATTCTAGAACAAGGCTATACAATTAGAAACGCAGTTGAACCGGATTTTAAAACTGAGACCTTAGTCCGGGCCAGACATTTTTAGCGGTCAATAGGGAAAAAGTAACGACAGATTTCAAACTAAGATAACTAAATATAAAATAATAACATGAATTAGAAAACAGCATCTGGGTACTTCGCCTTCAAAAATAGATAACGAAACAAAGAGGTAATAAAATGTCTCTAAAAATGTGTTTTCTGCTGCCTTCTTGGCTAAAACACGCGCTGGGCCACTGGGCCACTGATCTTAGGCCTGCAGACGGCCAATTGAATTGGCCCGTGTAGAACGGGGGTGGCATCGTACGTATTCATAGGAGACCTAAATATTAACGTACTTAACACATTGGTAGAACATGCTAAGGTGCATGTACACTTGGACTCTTACTTTTCTGGTCAAGGCCAAATTCTCCGATCTTATTTATAATCACTGCAGGTAATTCTTTACTAATTACAATTTATAAAACTACCTCTCAGTTAATAAATAATAAAGAGATTGAGTAGTAAGAAATTGAAACATTTGTCGCCTAGCTTCCTCGACATTTGTGACTTCACATGCAATACGGTCAACTCCAAGTTAACTCGAACTTTAAACGGATTAATATAAACAGTTCGTGTAAACAGACATTCGAGTTAATGTTGGATCGAGCAATAAGAAAAGTAGATTCACAGTTAAAAGGGAATGCAAAAACAGTTGGAGTCATAGAAAATCTGTTTTATTCGAAGATTCGACTTATTGGAATTATTGTGTACTTATGGTCCTGGCAATGGACATGCATAGACATGCGTGTATTGAAAATGATCAGATTGTGATGGATTGTAAATTATCGTTTGTACATGGAGTAAAACAAAAAAGAAAAGATGCTATTTTCTCTAAAGTATCCAATCGATTTTCGCTCCGGTACTCTGTATTTAAAACTATAAAGCCTTTATGAACCGTCCTCTTTATTGGATAGGAGTGTGAATGTATTTCATTTTCTGGATTAATACGGAAGACATGCAATAACTTTCTGTACCACTGACTTTTGCATTCTTTCGTTGTATTTCTTGCACCAGCTAACATTGCCTGCGATCTTGTCCTGAAGGAAGCAAATAATTGCTCGAAATTCTTTTGCATCTTTCAAAGTGACGTTCTCCTAGCGGCATGATTTGAACTTTCTTCTTTCTCAACATCTGCAGAACAAAGAAAGAGTTTATCTATTGGTTCACCAATCGATAAGAGGTGTTTTCACTTTGTCACAACATTTTAAATGGACAGAAAGCATTGTCACATGCTTGCAAGCTCATCATCAGAGGGTTGCTTCTTGCAATCAAGTTCTACCAAAAACAAATTCAATTATTGCAAAAAATTCCTTTATTCGCTGCTTCCATCGATACTTCCATCGAATTCTATCAAATATCTTGCTTTTGTTATTAACATGTACTCTATTTCTTTTAATGAGATAGAACCTGAACTGATATGCAACAATAGTTTGTTATCGTTTCTGACAAAAATGCATTACTACTTCAATACTTGACAGACACTTTACTGTTTTCAAATGGCAGTATTGACTAACTTAGTAGAATGCATTTCACGAGTGAAGTCAATAACTAGTTTAAGACTGTTTATCAACAAAAACGTCATTGCATATCAGTTACACCTAATTTCCATACTTACATCAACAAGCTCATCTATATTTCGTATCGGCATCTACCTCAGCATTTGCATGACTTGCTATATTTGAAGAACCAAAATTACTGACATACAATAGTTAACGATGGTGGCTGCTTTTGACTTCAAATCACTCGATCTCTTTCAAGTAAAGGAATGCTTCCAATCCATTATTAATCAACAAGAGAAGAAAACAGTAGGAACTCCTAACTTTTAACTACAATTACCTTAATCTTCACTGCTGTTTCAAGTGCTTGCATCAAAAAGTACGAAATCCAGAAAATATGCTTATGAAGCCAGAAGGCTGTTTACTAAATCAAATAAAACTCAAAGAACGAAGGGTAATTCAAAATTTATTAATGTTAACCATTTCATCACTTATTAAAAGACATATCAAAACCACAAATGACCAAACATGAAGTGCACGATAGGTGATTTTATTCGGAAAATTAGACGCTGTCACAGCAAGCTATTTGTTCGCAGCTCCAGTCAATGTGGAAGCGATGAGTGTTTATTGCTTCATTTCCATTCTTGTTTTCTTTAATGAGGAATAATAATTCTCCTTCTTTTACCAACATAGAGCTGTAATTCCTCATTAGTCATTGGAAACTTATAAAGGCTTGAAAATTGCTGATCCTTGTTATTCATTGTTAACTTGAAGATCTAGCTAATTCTAAATAGGGCAGCTTAGCGTTGTTAATGGAATTTCCCTTATAATTCGTAAACTCTCCTTCCATTGTCAGGTTTGGTAAATTATGATAAGTTGTAATGACTTTAATTATGGTGCGAATGGGATGAAAAATTTTATTCACAATGTTTTATTGTCTTTTACAAAATGTAAGCAATAGACTACTTTTATTTCCCAAGAACTAGAGAACTCTGGAGAAAACATTCTTAAGCAATATTCAGCGTTTGATAGGCCTATCATAATGCAACATTCCTGAGAACTACAAGCTCTAACGTCTTTACACATCTGCTTTGTAACAATTAATTTTAGGCAAAGTTACTATTCTTTTAGAAAAAGGAGACAGTTTAGCACGTGTAACTTCATATGCCTGTGATTTAATTGCTCTTCGCACTCAGTTTGACTAGTAATTAAAGTTTAATAATCGTACAACGAAATAAAATGTTGCCGAAAATGGAAAATTTAATAAAACGAAGCAGGATAGTTACGATCACAAGTTAAGCTTACACCTTTGCAAGTCTTTGCTACTTTTAATGAAATAATAAGAGGGATCGACAAAGATCGTCTTTCAGTAATTTGTAAAACTGTAGAATAAATAAATAAATACCCACCGTGGTCCTATCTCTTTAATGCTTGTTCACTCTCCAATTCTAGTGACTAGGAAACAGAGCACTGGAATTCACTCTGTTGCAAAGTTGATAGAAATTGTGATACTGACAATCTTATTTACACCCTGTCATTATCTGCTTGAGCTCGTTTTCATGAAAAGTCAAAGAAGCCTTTCTGTCCAGACTTGTATTTATGTGGGTAGTTGGCATTAATTCAACTGTTAATTCTAAACATCTGCAACTTCCATCTAACACATTTTAAGCCTTCTTAAAAGATTCGTCATAACAACAAATATCCACCTCGAAACCAATTTATAATTTAATCCTTTTCAAACCCCACATTGCGCGTAAACACGCAACTTTTTCAAGAACTTTCCGGTGTTAGTGTGCTACTTGTCCACAGCTACCAACAAAATGTCCTTTTCATAGTGCCATCTGCTGTCGAAACTTAACTATTTGCGGTCAAGAAGAAGAACTTCCGAGCTGAACATAAGTCCAATGTATAACATAAAGGTCATTTCAAATTTCCCTTCGAAGAAAACTTATCAAAGATTGATTTGATCATTCACAACAAGAGCAGTTGGTCCCTAGGTTGTTGACATAATTTAATAGTGTATAATAGAGAGATTATAATTCACTTAGTTGAGCTGCTTGTGATGCATATATTCTGAAGTTAAAGTTTGACAGTCGAGAGTCAGTTTTATACAGGGCGATGAATACACTTTACGTACGTATTTGAGCTAACCTTAATGTTGAATGTCGTTGGAAATCCTTCCGCACATTAAATGCTGTCTATGCATAGTTTAAAGCTTTCACTTAACAGGTCCTAACGGATGTTTTCGAAATGTTTATATGTAAATTGTTCGACGTTGACCACACGCTAGCTATTTCACTTTTCAGTTTTGTGTTAAATGACACGAAAGATAAAACACTAGGTTCATTCAGCGAGGCAAAGAGGGATGAATGAATGCATTGTTTCTAGTCATTACTTGGTTACTGAATAAAATGCTTTTTAGAAAGTCCACTCGACAAAACTCATCAGTCATTATTTTAAAAAATATATTATTGTAAGTCTGTACATGACTTTTGATGGAAAGATATTACTGGAGTAAAACATGAGGCAATGCATGACCTAATGTGGCTGAAATATTACAGCTATAAATGAAGTGGGGTAGTATATTTTTTACTTTACAACATCTCTGTTTGGACTGCTGCTTCTTTTTTACTACATCCATTTCTATTACTACCACTATCACTACTACTACTACTACTACTACTACTATTACTACTACTACTACTATTACTACTACTACTACTACCACTACTATCACTACTACCACTATCATTACTACTACCACTACAACCACTATCACTACTACTACTACCACTACCACTACCACTACCACTACCACTACTACTACTGCTGCTGTTCCTGTTGATACTAGTATTGTCTTTATCACTGCCGCTACTTCTACTATCACTATTATCACTATTTTGAATGCTTAAGCTGCCACTACCATTATTGCAATGACATCATATTTATCGCCATCTTTATCGTTATCAGTATCGTAATCCTTGTAAATTATTTTCCGCTATTTGACAACTTAATCATAACCAAAATGTAAAGATAGAAAGCAAAATTATCAATTGATATCTCTTTTCATGCAAACTCAGACCCAGTCCTCTGTTGTCGTGAGACTCAGGCAAATCAACTTACAATAGCAAACCAGATGTTGCTTTCATCGTTGTAATGGAAATTCTATAATCAATCGTATTGGCATGCAGTGGATTTCTCTTTCGATTTTAATACGTGGATATCCTATAACTGCAATAAAAGATTAACTGTAAATTTAAATATTGATTGTTGACCATCTATCTACAATTTTGTTAGTGAATTTTTACAAACCGCTCTCACTCGTCAGCAAAATCATGTCAATAATAAATCATTTCTGCTTGCCTTTAATGTCTTTAATGTGGTTTTGCGAATCCTTGTGCAGTCAACATTGCTCTGATTTACACATGGAATACACTAGTTGGAAACAGAATATCTTAATCTTAAACTTTCTACTTCGATTAGTGTGCAAAATAAACATATCTTCGATAAGACTTCAACTCAATTTCCGATTACCTTGAAATTCTTAATATTAACCAGAAGAACGGATCCTGATATAAAAACATACGCATATTGAGAATTAGGTTCAAGTATTCCGTACGTGCTAGAACACGCTAGAACATAATTTAATGATTTGTTCCGAGGTGCTTAATCGAGGGCTTACATTATATTTTTGAAGCAACTCCGACGAGAGTTGAAATATTAAAAGTTAGTGAGCAAGTTAGAGTTACTTAGAACTGGCCAATTGATCCGGGGGAAAGGTACATAAGAATTAATCTTGTAAAGGTTGCACAATATTTCAATTTTTTCTGTAGAATCGATGCAAACGCGAGTCCTTTCTTCTCTGACACTTCGCTTCTCCATTCTTTTACGTCGCAAGAGGCCTTGAATATTTATTAGTAATCATTAGAAAACCTGCCTAATGCATTAAGTTGGCTGTGTAAGACACATTTGCTGTAAATAACCACTGTAACTAAACTTATTCTTACAAGCTGAGTTCTCAAAATGACTTGACGCACAGAATATCTGCTTGAGATTCTTACCTGTCATACGTATTTATTAGGAGTTATTAAGTGCGGCAATAAATCTGCTAAAACTATGCAGTGCTATAGTAACATTAAAACATAGTTATTGAAACTGTATAGAATTGTTGTGAATTGTAAAGCCATAAGTGTTAATTTCATAATAAAGGTAAAAATGCATTATTATTACACTCATCTAATATTTTCATTGTAGTTCTTGTATGCACACAATGAGCACGTACAAAACCTGTTGAGGTATCAATGCTATCTAACTCACAAAGAATTATATTATACAAACACCCTTTCTACGGTCAAAAACTGTGCAGACAAAGTAATAAACGCACACGTATTTATCTTCGACTTTTTATGGCAAAAACACAGATATAAACACATATTCATGGTTTTAGATGTTTGTGTATCATTAGTTGTATGAATATTCGCAGGCTTGTAGACACATGGGGTAGCAAATCACTTCATGTAACAATTTTGAGACATGAAGTTAAAAAGCTTGTTAGATTTTCATTGTATCCTGTAGTAATTAAATTTTTACAATTCTTCGCCACCGACAAATTCAATTCTCAGCATTTGTATAATACCGTTTGTGTATACTACTTAGATGTCTCTCGCTTTAACAGATTACTGAAATTATATTACGCTGTGAGGCCTTGTGTGACAAAGTGAGGAAGTGAGTAGTCATGAAAGGAAAACAATACCTACCCAAAACATCTATTCGTCCCACAAGATATGCTATTTAATAATTGTAATGGGAGCGATGCAATAAAACTTTCTCTTTTTGTTGACTACAGATAACAAATACTGAAACGATGAAGAAACGAGAAAAGGAGACTCTTTTGTCAAACGATAATGACAAAAAATACAAGATCTTCTTTTATTATTGTTTAGAAAAAAAACAAAACCCTTTCATACTATCTCAACCCTGCACCTTTTACTTAGTGGCGCCGCTCCAGCATTTGTTAACAGTTTAATGGTTAATCACTAATGTATGCCTTCACAAAACGGACCAGCCCATACATCAAATCACTTATTTTTCATAAACATCTTAATTATTGTGAATATGCAAACTTGTAAAACCTTGCCAAAATTATTAAACCACCAATGAATTAGTTTGGTGTACTGCAATATTCCCCTATTGTTGGAATGTAAAATCTACCCTTGTGTTTCACAATACTTAACCACTCAGACTGTCTACAACTTTAAGGAACCTCTCTTTCGTAACTCGGTAACCAGTTAATGAACTTTCGTTGGGAAAATTTGATTTGTTGCTGTCGCTTTTGTTGCTTGGGAGAAGTAAAACCCTTTCTGCAATTTTGCTACAAAAATTAAATCATTGACTAAATTTGTTAGTTTATTTGAGCCTTGCCAAGAAGTACATATGCAAATATTTTTTTATATATCTCTTTAATTCATTTAAGTCTGTTATACAACTTTTTTCACTCAAATCTCTTTGCCTCTTTACCATCCACACTTTTCACATCATTTTTGTACGACCGTTTTTCACTTTGATATGAAAACAAAATAGGATAGCTATTTTGTTCAAAGATTTCAAGAAAGGATTTTTTTGAAAAATTTCTGAACCCTTATAATCTTTAGTAGATACATTAGCAAGTCTTTAACAGGCATATCAAGATTCCCCTCGAAGTTATAAACCCTTTCCTTATGTTCATTTCCATTTGTCGCATACTTTTTTCATTAGCTGATACTATGTATTTGATGGTGGCGAATCGCTCCTATTTCTTGACATATGCCAAGCACTGAGTTACATATTTTGTATGTCTGTTTAACTTCTAGGTTTTATTTAGAACTAGAAACGTATCCAATTTTTAGAGAGACGTACAGTTATGCAATGAATAGAGTTGAGAAAAAAAACCAGTAAAACAGAACTTAATGACAAGAGACGACGTGGTACGAAGAGATCACGCACAAAGACGAATAAACGATATAATAACAAACGGAAATTACTTGTTACCCAACAGAGAGAACATGCTGATTCATGATAAGTAAGACGTATTTCATGTCTGTAATTCTTACCTTGTGAGTCAGAAGACACATTCCGCTGCTTGTGCTTTGCCAAATATTCGTGCCATCGCGTTCTACGTTGACATGTGCTGCTCAGACTTGGCGATCGACCTGGTCTAGGCGATGATAAGCTTGAATTTTCCCCGGAGAGATTAACATCAAACGAGTCCTCTCTTTCGTTATCTTCAGCTTCCTTGTCCTCATGAAAGCTGTTTGACGAAGACGAACTGAAGGATTTTGATTCTGACCAGGTGTGATACGTTCGATGTTGGTAGGGTTTTGTTTTTGTCTGAAATAAAAATAAGGGAGACAATGATGATATAGCTTAGAAACGAACAGGTTTGGAATAGGGAGGAGATGTATGGGGTTTCATAAAGAAAGTATAAAACCTTCGTGAGCCTAATTTGTCCAGGACCCAAAAAGTTATGTTTAAATGGCATCAATGGTTACTGTATAAGTTGCCATAGCTTGTGGATTGGCATTAAAGAAATGAATTTTAAACAATGCAGAAATATAGAACATGCATAGCCTTTTCTTGCCTTTTTTCTTAATATCTATTAATTACGTCCCAGACATTTACTGGTGTTTTATATGATAATATGATTTATGATAATATTTTTTATTTTGTAGATTATATGTCTGATAATGATTGAAAGGCAAAATTATTTCACAGATGATCCAGGATATGGGGACTCTCCTTTCGATTTCTTCTTTCTCTCTGGTTCTATATTTTATACTTTTTCTGTCAGCATTATAAAATGTTCTTCTTGCAATCTCTCAATCAAGGACCCCTGATGAGCAGTGGGTCCGACATTGAAACTACCCTAAATAAACAGAAAAATCACCAAACAGGCTAACTAATAAGGCTCTACATCATGTATCGAGCACTCTAAATTTTGATACAATTGAAATACATTGCGTCTATATATATATATATATAAAGTGCACGTTGGTGGTTGACGATCACTATAGATGTGTAAGTCAAGTAAGGAGACAGGTTTATTTATATAGATTGCAGTCAGAAGAAATACTAGGATATTTGAGACTTTAAATTTCAAGCATTTTTCGATCTTCATGCTTGACAGACTTAAATTAGCTCAAATATCTTATATTTTTTTTTGACTACAATCTATATATTCTTTACATCCTTATATATCGAGCACTGTCTTTCAATGTTAATTTAATTATCATGTCATAAATAAATATATATATATATAGGTCTATATATGATTAAGATAATTATACACACAATTGTATCCTTAAATCTACGTTTAATATTATTATTACTTAAATTATACTAAAAAAGACCTACATTTATTCTAAATCGTTTCATGTATTCAAAAATCGTGTATATATATAGTAAGGTAGATGTGTATAGTATGTGTATTAAAAATCTTAAATGCAATTCTAAAATATGCAGTGGTCAACTTACATTTTCCGGAAGATAAGGTTATCTTGTAAACTGTGTGGTTCTTTACCATGGTGGCTGTTGCTATACACGAATAAGGATAGGAACAACACCCACTGCACTTTTTTCTTATGACACATTGTGGGTAATAGATGGTATCTTTCGTTTCAGGTAACTTATAAATTGTGTCACGTAGCTGGCATTCCGGTACTGTTTTGAAATAAGAAAGAAACCAATGAAAAATACATTGTAGTAATGAATGCAAAAGAGATCAATCAATACAAACGGCGGAAGGTAGCCTAGTCAGGAATGACCAACCTCAGTCAAATGCTACAACCAAAAAACACCACTCGTTGATGCGTATGTTTTAACCCACGAGATAAATATGTCAAAGTTGTATACCGGGAAAACAAAAGAGTATTTAAAAATGCTTAAAGAAAAATTCTAAGAAATTCGAATTTATGGAACGTTCGATTTTACGTCAGGACTCCTTGTCGTTTTGAAGGGTGAAAACAAAAGAGTAGCTTGAAATGTTCAACGAAATTCAAATCAGTCGAACGTTCAAATCTATGTCAGTACTCCTCATATTTTAAAACGTAAATAGAAAAAGAGCAATTAAAAAAGTGCATAGAAATGTGAATGTATCGAGCGTTCGAATCTACGTTAGCACTCCTTGTTGTTTTTAAATGTAAAAACAAAAGAGTAGCTTGAAATGTTCAACGAAATTCAAATCAGTCGAACGTTCAAATCTATGTCAGTACTCCTCAT
>JAAAKM020006971.1:88772864-88795474 GCA_010016025.2 Alatinidae sp. Z8VKAUB7J3
AGAAATGTGAATGTATCGAGCGTTCGAATCTACGTTAGCACTCCTTGTTGTTTTTAAATGTAAAAACAAAAGAGTAGTTAGAAATGTTCAACGAAATCGAACCGGACGAACTTTCGAATCTACGTCACCATTCCTTGTTCAAGAAGACAATTCACCCAAACAATTTAGTGCGTAAATCGCTCTTCCCATTTACTAAAACGTGGTGTATCTGTTAATGACCTTTTTTAAGCAAAAGAGCATTATTCTGTTTCTTGTTTATTGCTGAACACTTTTTCTCATCTTCATCATGGGACCGCATATGACTAGAAAAAGTAACCATTGTTTGGATCGGGTCGCTATATGGTTTTACAGCAAAAGGGGTGAGGTAAAAACTGTCTCATTGAAACCCCCCTCTCCGTGAATGGTCTCTTTCTATAGCAAATTACATTGCTTATCAATAAATATGCCTACGAAACCGGAGATGACTGTGTCCTTTTGGGAAATAAAAGTTACTTCATCAGAGCCATGGTCAACAATTTTAAATTGTGCGGAAATAGTTTTTCCCAAACCACACCTTATTCAGAAATTATTGTAATTCTTTAAAATTGCCACTACAGTTACTACTAATTCCTCCTGTGCACTAATAATGCTGTTTGACGAGAGTGTAGGCATAAAGTACAAAGGAATTGTTTGCCTAGTAAAGCTGCACCTATGAGTTTGAAAGATATCATAGGTCTACAGGACTTCGTGAGTTTAAAACAGATTCAAAATCTAGAGTCTGAAAGGGCTCGCTTATATTGTTCTGGACAGGTTTTGGTATCGCATAGACTTTAAACGAGTCAATGACAGCATCCACGATAGATAGTCTCAACAAAGAAACCAGAGTGTCTAAACTTTAGTTTGTTATGAAAAGAACACTAGAGAAATAGAAAATATGTCACCGCCGGGGATCGAACACTTGACCAACCTACTCGCGGCGTGCGCTCTACAAACTGAGCTAGGTGACCTCCGATGTCAACATATTCTATTTCTCTAGTTGCCACATTAGCTCCCAATCATCCACAGGTGGGTATTGACGTCCAGCTCAACGCAGTTGGAGACCAGCCTGTCTGCGCCATGTGACTTAACCAAGGAAGAACTACCGTCCGGCCCGTTATCAATCCAAAGCCCATTAAAGTTAGAGAACGCCATCGAGAAGAGAGGATCCCCGGTGGTGACATATTTCTATTTCTCTAGAGTTCTTTTTATAACTAACATTTCAAATCCTCTCTTCTCGATGATAAACTTTAGTTTTCATTCTGCGAGTCAAATCTTTGTTAATTAAACCCATTGCATTATTTTGTGAGCAAAATTAACAGTGTTTCCTTAACGTCTTTTGCTAGTTCAAGCAGCCGAATCTCGTACTTGATATGAGATTTGAACTCTATATTTTGTATACGGGTATTTAGTTGCAGGGTTATCACTGTAATGTAGTTCTAATTGGGATTCCTGGGAAGGGTTTTTGAGACATCATTATCTTTTTTAGCACTCTGTTGTAACGCTCTTTGATTGAAAACTCAGTTGGGCCGGCTTTGAAATGTAGACCTTAAGCCGGGCGTCCTTTTAGCTGTCTTTTAGAAGAAGGTAGGAGCAAACTTCAACACAATTAAATATGACATGACAAGCATGAATTAGAGAAGTCATTAGAAGCAGTACCTTCGTGCCTCCATTTCTCAACTGAATGACAAAACGAAAGCATACTGTAGCCAGTCTTATAAAATGTGCCTTTGGCTCCACCATCAATTGAAGAGGGCTGCTCTTTAACACATTAACGTTGTTTAGCTTGCTCACTACATTGTCTTTTCAACTTGAAATAATGGAATCACCAAACTACCTAATGGATCGATTATTATTTTCAATGGTGCCTTTATCTTCTTCACATGAAAGAACGGTTCTTTTTATTCCAGCATTGCAAGTCTTCCTTACGATGACGATGGCCATCTCAAATGTGAGTGTTTTGCCTTCTCTTGGCCTTTAAGCTTGATGCGCATTCGTCTGATATCTTATGACACAGAGAAACCATACACGGCGAGCTTTGTATGAGCACAGTAGGGATATACAATGCCAGGATGCTTTGGGTTAACCTCTGAAATATATTTGTTCTTTCAAGTTGGGACATCGACTGTGCAGGTTGCAACTACACCACAGCTATTGCAAAGTAGGATATGCCGTAATTTATATAATACCACAGTGTGTAGGCACTTGGCAAAAGAGACCTCCAAGGCGTTTGAGAACCATGTACAAGAAGAGGTTTCCTCTTGGATGACCTTCGTCCCTTCATCAGGAATGCTATTATCCTTGGTTACCATTCTTTTTGTTGGTTCTTTAGCAGACAAGGTGGGTAAAAGAAGGCTTATGATTGTAAACCCAATCTTAGTATTAGTTCAAGGGATTCTGTATCTACTTTTGGTCAGTATACCTGGATATTTCAACCCTGCTTGGCTGTTCCTACCTCAACTGATATCAGGAATGCTTGGCGGCGGAGATGGCGATATACTGCTCACTCTTGCCTATAAAGCGGATATTACCAACTTAGATTCGAGGACTCAAGGTATCACAAAAGCAGAAGGTTTCTATTATTTTGGTGTAGCGATCTTTAGTATCTTGACAGGTGTACTACTCAGGGAGTTTGGATATCGCAGTGTCTACATTTTGTACTTGGTGATCGTCTCAGCCAACCTTCTCTATGTGCTTTTGGTCTTACCGGATGAAAGAACACTGGTAAAGTCAGACGAGGAACGAGGGGCATTGCTACAAAACATAGAATCTGATGAGAGTTCAGTCTCACAGGAAGATAACCCAGGCTTCGAGAAACAGGATAAATCCTTTCAAAATGGGATAGCGTCTGTATTTCGCTTGAAAATCATTAGGAGGGTTTTAGCTGATAAGACGCATGGAAGAATAATTTTAATTTATTTGCTTCTGTTATTCCTGGGACGAACAAGCAGGATGGGTGTTGTGCATTTCATAACCCTCTATCTAAAAAACTACCCGTTTAATATGACAGCAGACGCTATGGGAATCCTAGCGGCCGCATCCTACGCTTTTATTGGCATCGGTTGCTGGATCGCAGTCCCATTATTACAAAGATTCTGTGGAGTGAGAGATGAACACTTGCTAGTGATAGGATTCTTTTGGCAAAGCATTAATCGTCTGATACTGGGATTAGCAAGTTCGACTTGGATGCTGTATGCTAATCTTTTAACAGTTCTATTTGCCGGTATTAATATTCCAGTAATAAGATCAATGCTAACGAAATGCGTGCATGAGGATCTCCATGGGTCTGTCTTGGCATTGGGAGGGTTGGTTAATATTATCTCTGAAATATCAGGCAATTCAGTAGGTTACTTTATATACTCAAAAACAGTTTGGCTTTATCCTGGTATACCAATGTTTGTGTTTGCGCTGATATCTTTTCTTGGGTTAATAGTTAGCATCATTTTAGTATGCATGCATGACAGAAAAGGCACAAATGTAGAGTAGAAGTCCTTTTTGTAAAGAGGGAGTATGTACTCTGAGGAACCGAATAGCTGGGAGCTAGAATACGTAGGCGTATGAACAATTTTGCAAAACCTTAGAAGCAAAAAAAAGGGAGTGGAGCTGGAATAAGGCGGCTTGGAATCATCAAAAATGATTACTACTTGGCAAAAGTTTCGGCCGTAACTGTAACAAGTAGGCCTATCAGCTATATAATATTTTGGGATAAATTTAGCGCTTTGCATCATGCATAACAGGCCATGGCAAGAATGGATTTGTAATTGCTGGTCTCCTGAGGCCATAAGATCAGAGAAGTTTAGAACTCGACAGATAATTGTTAAAAACGTGAATATACTTAATGTAATTCGGGTAAAAATCAAATCCAATTAGGGGCTGTAAACATATCGATTTTTTTCCCCAACAAAGTCGTTTAGACGTTTTGTCGGGGAGGGTTTTTTCTCAAGACGTTTTCAAATTGAAATCATACATAAAAAATGGTCTTAAAAAAACAAAAAGATATTCAGACCATAACATAAGAATTTTTTCAATTAAACTCAACAATTATATGAAATCAATCAATCAATCAATCAATCAACCGATCGATCTTGGATGAAAATTCTGCAGGATGCTGTTTTCTATGATATGCAGAAATTTAAAGTCGAAAACGGTTGCAATTAAGTATATTTCTCACTCTTTGCAGATAATTTTGCTGTCAGAATCGTTCTTAGCAGCGAAATTTGATATGAACGTAAGGTCAATCTCCCCCTACAAAACACTGCAAAATTTCAGCCTATAACATGCACAAATTCCGCTTACATTTAGGTCCTGGACTTTTGCTGGGGGGTAGGGGGGTCTAAAAGAAAACGTCGAAACCACGTTGTTGGGGAAAAAATTGATGTTTGCGGCCTCTAAGCAAGCTTTGGTTTAATATCTATGTAGAGCCAAATGGCTAGCTGTTATAAATGCAGGGACGGGAAAACAGGGGGCAGAGGGGGCCATGGCCACCCCAAAGATTTTCCAAAACTCATTTTTTCTACTTTTCAGCTTTATCAGAATTGAAATTGATTGCGACGAACATTGTGTCACATTCACAACAAGATATGCATATCGACACAAAACACACCTTTCCACACAATGACTAAAGGCACCTTAGTGGAATGTGAAAAAAATTATTTGAGCCATGCCTACTTGCCCCCCCACCCCCCAAATCCGCCTTACCTTCCCCCGTCGATGAAACGAAGTTGTAAACTTTGTGGTAGTATTTACTAACGAGATCGTTAACAACTAGGCTTAAAATTTTTACGAGCTACTGGTTATACTGTACAATTATTGAGTTTAAAATGTAAAAATAGTAGTCTTACCTTCTGGGACTGGGTTGTTCCTTAATGAATCCGCTGCATCTCCTTTAACTTTGAAGACACGGATAAAATCATGAACATTTTTGACTTGTCGTAGCTTTGACAGAACTTCCGACCGAGTCTTTATAGAAAAAGAAAACAATATAAAGATTTTAAAATATGCATTGATGTCCTTTTATATCTCGTACATCAATTAAGAGTTTCAGTTTGCTAAGCGTTCTCCCCAGACACTGGTCTTAGTCATCGCCTTAAGTGTCAACGTCTTAAATAACGGGAGAAGAGAAAACAGAAAGAGTACCAACGATACTAAAGGACATTTTAGAAAATGAGGGGTTACAGTGAGCTGCCTGCAGCCTCTCTCAAAATATTTTAGCTCTCTCAATCCAAGTTAACTTCCGCACCATCATAATAGTATTCTTTACTTCAAACCTGCTAAAAGTACCTGAACTTTAGATAAAAATGCAGCTTCAGGACTACTTATTGAGAATTTAAGCTACATAAAGGCTCTCACAGGGTCGTAGCTAGTCTTGGAACGTGGGGGTTGGAGGTTGGGAAGAGAGTAATGCCCACCAAAGTTAGGTTCTTTGGTTCTTCGGGTACTTAGGCTAAATTCTCTCAATCAAAGATTTCTGAAGAGCAGTGGGCCCGACATTGAGCCTGCCCTAAATAAACAGTAAAACCACCAAACAAGCTAACTAATAACTAAAGGGTCGCTTGCGCGTCCAAGCTCAACGCCCCTCAATTCAGGCTACCGGGCAGAGAAGCAAACTACGAGGCAGGCTCATCCGCACAGTAGGACCGCCTCTCGCGGATTATGGAAAGAACCTGTCATTAATGAGAACAGATACTGCATCCATTCCTTGCCAAAAGGCCAATAAGCAAAAAAGGCATCTCCCTTCTCCCCCGTGATACCTCGGCACCGTCCTTCCATTGAACGGAAAATTACCGGAAAGTGCTGAAGTGCCACGCGGGAGAAAGGAGATGCCATCTTTATGCTACCAACACTAGATAAACAGTCATCCCTAACTACTTGCATAATAGTTTCTTTCTGTAATAGTGATGAAGGAGATCTGCTGTTCCTACACGCCTCTAAACCGGAAACTCTCGTTGGGCCATAACGACCTTGGTTACGTGCTAGCAACAACATAGTTTAAAAAGTTTTGTGTAAACGCCGCTGCAAAACTATCTATACTATTAAAGGTATCAGGCAGATGTATTTAAAATTTTTGGTCGATTAGATTAACTGATAGGTATACTGATTGGAAAGAATCCTTTTGTAGGCAATAACTCCAAACCTGTTGAAATCGGTATCTCATACAAAATACTATGCTGAAAATGCCATTTTGCTCTAACTATATACACAGGTGGTTTTTCCCACTATCAGCTTTTCTAAGTACATAAGTTACTTCCAAGTAGGTTTTTGCAAAGCTTCACTCATCCTGGATATTTCCCTGTAACAGTTTTTAAAAATAGCTGGAAGACTGAAAATCACTGAGGAACAAGAGCTTTCCTGTATAAATATTGTTATAGATAAATTAAAGATAAACTTAATTACAACTATACCTCTAAATCTGGCTAACTTGTGGCTTCACTTACATCGTTTGCAAGTGGGTTTAGATGATGTAACATATTCCTAAAACGTCTCAAAGATTTAGCATTTCCCTTGTTAATTCTTATTGAATTCCCCTCACACTATTCACTTACATAGGCTTGTTTACGCCCCCCCTCCCCCTCTCCCCTCCTCTAAAACAAATGAAAACTACACCATGGTTAGTGAGGGAATGAGTTCATGAGGTGGTTAACTGCAGTGGAAGCAATTAACAATGCACTTAAAAAACACTTTATCTCAGACATATTCAATGGTATTTTACAACCATCATTTACCTAACAGCTCAGGCCTGCATCTGACACTGCTTTCTCTCATTAATTCTTTGGGTAATATCTACCCATAGCAATTAAACTAACGGCACTTAAATGCTTTTTTGCCACAGCCACATACCAATTTTACACCTTGGTTTGGTATAAAAGACAAGAGTTCATACCTTGGTCAAGAGTATTACCTGACCAGGATTCAAACCTCTCAATATCATAACCTTTGAACGACAAGTTAGCCACTCTCACTACTAGATCATGCAGCATAAGAATAAATTACAGTTGTTTATAAAAATAGCTGTCATGACATGGTTTCGTTGCTTTTAACTCTTCATCAAACAATGATGATTTAACTATGACTTATATTTCAACTCAAACTAAATATAAAAATCAATATGATAATCATAACAAAAAACTATGTCAAGTTAAATTCCTTTGCTTCCATAGTATAAAGTCAGTTGATTAGTCAGAAAGCAAGTTAGCATGTATATAAATTTTTGTTGAAATGTGTGATTGCTTTATTATACGTTTATAACATAGTAGTGCTCAGGTCCTCAGAATATTGGAAAAGTCTAGGACGTAAGTTTAGTCACCTAAGAAAGTATGATGCAATGAAAAGATTTTCAATATTGGTCTTGAAGTTACAGCAAAGTTGTAGGACAGTTTTAGTTTTAATGTGCTTCTTATATTATAGAATTACACAACTCTGTGTCTCTCATCTTTGGCATGCTATGTCCATGTTCCACCAAAACTAAGAATTAAATCTACCAATAAAATTAGTTATTCTAAAGACTGTCAGCTAGAGCTAATGCAACCTACCAACAAACTCTCTTAACACTGTGATATGCTTTCATTGTTCTGCCCACTCAAACTTTCACATAAAAGCACATTTTTTAGGATCCATTCCTTTATTGTAAGTGTTAGCCTAGAAAAAGTTTGAGTATTGTAATAGTGGAGTTGTTCAGAAGTCTTAAGAAGTAGGGTCATTCCAAATTCTACTGGTCTAGGTAGGTATAGATAGCTAAAGTGATGATGTCACAAAACCTCTTTTCAAGGAATCCAAATCAAAATTGCAATAAAGTGTTCACCATTCAACTAAATGCCCATATACAAAACATAGCGTTTGAACCTCAAAGCAACTGAGAGAAATGGCAGTTTGAATTTGCAAAAGGCTTTAAGGAAACACTGTAAACTTTGCTCAGTTCATAAGACTATGAATGAGTTTAAACCAAGTTTTGATAGGTATGATTTAAACTTTAAAAGGGTCTATCTCAAGGTCTGCTTAAGATATTGTTCTCAAATTTTGGCATATCATCTATATCAATATCAAAAATGCAATGAGTGCAAAATATTACCAAAAGTCTGCAATTCAATAAATTATGACAACACGCATGAGCACTCCATTCAAATACAAATATATACAATGAAACATAACTATGGTTACCAATGCGACATTTACCTTCATCATTCCATGTGGCATAGTATGGTTTGGGGAATGATGCATATGTGCCATCGGGTCTGGTGTACTATTTGTTGGATGCATATGATGATGATGATTCATGCCCTGCATGGTTCAATCTGCAATGAAGAAAGAAAACTTTGATACTTTAGAAAATAAAACCATTACAAATAGCTACAAGGTCAGGGAAATTTTTCGTAATAACTGCTGGACTGTTCTTTGGTAGAGTTTAATGGAATAAAATTCCTAAGACTGTATCTTTGGAATCCAAAGGTCCACTGAAATCTCAAGCAACTAAGCACAGCTTCTCTCTTGAGTCTTGGCAAGAAAAATGTGTTCATTTATGTATGTTTATTTTCGTTTAATGTTTAAGCAAAATTGTTTACTGTTCCACTATGTTTTCTGTTAATCTGGATGTCTAGACTCGAATTAACAATGTCTTACCCAATAGCAATCATAATGGTTTTCTCACTAGGCCTAATCAATTAATCTTATAGCAAACAGTTACTGGCGCAAAAACAAAAGCCATTCAGGAGGTCCAATTCTGATTGGCTCTTTCAAAAATACAGCACTTTGGTTTAATGTTTGGCACATTTCATTTACATCATTTCTGACGATTGTACTCTGAGGATTGTCAGAGGAAAAATTGTTTTTAGTCTACATATATATACATATGTTTTTGCTATTTTCTGCAATACGTTTGTTTCGGACCTCAAACAAACTAGCCATTTACTATATTGAGAGTCATGTTCATAGAATGCATTTACCAGTGAATTAGAGTCATACAGATATAGATTTCTTTAACCAATTCATCTGATCATGATCAATTTATGCAATTTCACAGTCTTAGTAAAGTTCACAGCACTATTAGGCATGGCAGATAAGAGTGAAGTCTCAACAAGTAACCAGAATAGTGACACAGGTGTTTCAATGCACTTCACAGGTTTCCACAGTGCTATATTTGAATCTCTATGTTGATACTATAATATTGTATGTCATAATCTCAACACAGACATCAAACAAAGCTCCACAGTTAAGAACATGGGTACTGAACTCTCCTATTTTCATCATTTCTCAAATATACAAAAAATATTACCATGGCTATAAGCAAACTTTTTCATGCTTCTTGAGGAGTATATCCTCAGAAAAGTCTGGTGATACAGTATTAGCTTTAGACATGGTAAGGAATTGACCACTGCCTCATTAAGACATGGGTATGGATCCAAACTTGTTTCAGATAGGATCAGATCAATTTGGCTCCAGATTCCACCTTGGGATTTTCTCTATTGCTATACAGAATATAAGGAAGTAGAACATTGAAATGCCAACAATATATCACTATCACTAACATGTTAATATTGCAAAGATATATACATAAGTTGGTATTTGGTCAGTAAAATTGCTATCTTCATGAATGAAAATATAGCCTAATAAATTTCTGTTTTTCTTCTTAGATTTTCATCCACTGCAAGTCTGTCCATGAATATATATGATCACTTAAGACTTACACTGCTACCATCAGCCCTGCCTGTATCTCGATTCAACAGTTCAACATTGTATAAGATATGGCAATTTACTGTTTGGCCTAGAATGACACTTGTAAATCATTACAGTAGAAGTTCTTTTGTGTATCAAAGAGTCATCAAAATGTGCAACTAACTAGCATACATGCTTTGTGGGTAGCACAGCAACCTCTTTTTAAAATATGTGTCAGCAGATTATTTATACGGTATCTACTGCAATTCCAAAGATTCAATTTAATTTATAAGAAGAGATATTGACTACTTTTATACAATGAAAAATAATATTTCTTTCAGACGTTTTATCACTAACAAATCAAAATAAGTGTTTAACAACCAACCATAGGTTTTTATTTATATACGTAGATGTCAAAGATTGCCTTGGCAACAAGTCAAAATTATTAGTTTTGCTTGAGGAAACTGTTATTGCAACTTTGCTGGTAATTTGCAAAAGACAGCATCTTAACATTTAAAAGAGTTTTTCCTCTAGAAATACTTTTAAACTATTAAACTTTATTGTAACTTGTTGGGGTGGAGAAATATTCATAGTTTACCAAGGTATTATGATTTATAAAAAACTTTAAGTCTGGCTCAATAGGAGGACTATTATTGGGGTACAATTTTAGCAAAAACGAGAATCACGAGGATGACACCTAAGAATTTCTAATAACCAAATCAAAATCAAATGTCAATCTGATAAAACTAACTCTGTACTGGCAACTTACAAATTTATACATGTTTTCAAAATCTTTCCTGGTTTCACATTAAAGAGCTAAATCAACTAATGATAGTTATCATCTACTTATCTTTGTAAAGTTTATCTACATAACATTTTGATCTTTCTGTGTGACATACAGTACGTGAGAATACGTCTGGACAGCGATTTCAACATAGGCAATGACATGTTTGACAACAGTGTGTGGCCCCTTATTCTAAAGATCCAATTCTCAATGGCTCAACAACCAACTCCCTCCTAGAGTATCAACAAGGTGTATGTATACATATATCTGTTCACTACAAAAACAAATGAACTGGGAGGATTCCAATATTTGACAAAACAATTTTCACTTGGACAAAAACTGTGTTTGTACTAGAAGGTCAACTCTGATGAAACATACGGGAGGCACTGGCCATATTTGTAAGTAACCACATGAAAAGAGGCAGTTATCTAAATACTAGGTTGTATTTTGGACTAAATATGTATTCAGCTTGCTATCTCTCATGTGAATGAAACAACTTCACTTTTAAGGGCATTGACAAAAGACTTGAGAATACAACCATTTGTAATCTAGCTAAGACACTTTTTGGTCTCAATAATGCTGAGTCACAGGTTTCAAACACCTTAAATATCTATGTTACACATTGCAAGTGAGACTGCAAGCAAATGTTTACATATTGAGTTTGAAGACACTTGAGATTACTCTGGGGTTGTCCAGTGGGCCTACCTAACGCCTTCTGGTTTTAAAGTCTGGTCAATATCACAAAATTGAAACTATTAAAATCTAATCACTCATGAGCAATCAAACAATGATCAACAAGCAGTAATATATGAAAGCACGTCATCCTCAGTACAGTACACGAGTCAAAACTGATTGCTTTTCATAAACAGCAGATAAGGACTTAAAATTAGCCAACAAAGGTCCCATGCTTTGGTGGGGTTCGGGATTTCTCGGAGGCAGCAATTTGTCTTGAGCAATTGGGGCTCAAATGCGTGAGATGGTCACTCGCTGCTGAGAACAGAATAATGTTTTCCTATCCTTTTCTTACTATTCGCTTGCACGACTTATAATAATCAGTTACGATGTTAGTGTAGCAACTACTAGCCCATGACGCCGGAGTTTTTGTATGTGTTTAGACTCCGGCTGTCAAGGGTGGTACGTATAACGTGTACAGAACCTAAGTACGTGTTCAGCCTTTACAGATTAAGTTATATAGCGGTTCAGGAAAGATATCCAATTTGCAGTAGATGCACCATTGGAATCGCAAGTCAATCTGGGGCGAAAAATGTTGCATTACCGACTAAATTATGGGACTTTCATGCTTACAAGCATTGACGACATTCACATGGCTGATAAGATCAAGTCATCTGGATGAAGACTGAAAAATATCAATGAATCCCGCCGGGGCAATATCTGTCATAGAGATGATAAACGAATGACGACGTGAAAAATTCGTCGTTCGTTCAGTTGATCTTTTACTCTCAATCAACCTGAAATCTTGACCAAGGCTTCTTGGTTGCTAAAACAAAACACAGACTCCTACTCGAGTCTGTAACTTGCTTCAAAAGACTATCTGCCTCAGTCCTATTCGAAAAATTGTAAGTACTCTTGGTACCATAGTCTTGTTACCACTAGCAGCGTCTTTCATAGTTTTTCACTTCCCAACATAAGTCAGGCTTCTTGATCAGCGAATCGTGATTTTTCAAACAGCAGTCAGCTCACAGACAAGTAACATTCAAAATGTTGCACGAATGTCATCACGATAAAATAGAACCACTAAATAAATATAAACTTACCTTCAAACCTTTAAAAAATCGAGGAAAACGAAGATTGTAGTCGTTCTTTCCAGCTTGGTGATTTGTCGCATTCAGTCGTCGATTTCTGGTGATTTTGTAACCTTCCTCTTCCCTAAGTAGCTACCATTTCCTTTCCACATAATTAATGACGTAAGAGCAACTCCTTAAATATGCAATTTTGAGTAAACAAATTCTGTTAGTAACCAAACAGCATGGCTACCCACGTCACAACTTGACAATTTAGGAAATGAAAAATCGTTCTTTAAACAATCATCCCAGCGGCACATATTGTCCAGTGACATTAAAAAGTATGGTGGTTAATGTTACACGTTATAATACTGTACCTGTAGATATGCCGGCAATTTTCTTGATGCTTTTGAGCTTGTATTCAGTTCTGTCTCAATTAAAGCCGGATTCAATGTCGAAGGGTCGATTTTCCTACGTGCATCATGTCATCTGTCATGATTAATCGAAGGAGAATCGGATGATAAAATGTACAATATCGCCTGAAAAGGCTTCCTTAGATACGTGGATTACCAATGTGATTTATCCTGGGGCGTGTTGGGGTGGGCAGTGTTTCAGACAACCAGACTAACAGCTTTGCTACCCAACTTTATTCGTTTCGTATTTTCCATACCTATAAATTATTATCGAGAATTAAACACTTTCACACCTTAAATATCTATCGCATTATACCTTGGGTAAGGCTCAGAGAACGAAATTATGGGAACAGTTACTAAATCTTCAACTTGTGTGTGTGTGTGTGTGTGTGTGTGTGTGTATTGATTCTAAAAACCTCCGCCTTAGCTTTTGAGCCTTGATGGCTTAATGGTTGAGGCGTTGGTTTAGTAATCATGAGGTCGTGGGTTCGAATCCGGTCAGCGCCATGGATAGAGGATATCCGAAACATGTCTTGGAAAATTAAATCAATAGTCGTTTTCCTTAAATGTGTTACTAATCTTATATTGCTGAGAAATTTTGGAACTATACAAAAACAATTTTATATGGAACAGAGTAGTGGTTCTTAATGGAATGCCAGCCTCGGCCAATGGGTCATGGCATATTGGGAGAAACTGTAAAAAGTATAGGGGAGGGGGGGGGACAGTATACTCCTAATAATACAAACATTCAAGGCACCAATAAAAATAGGTTCCTTGCATAAATTCTTGCATAGACGTTCCAGTTATGAGAAAAATATTAGTGCATATTCAAGGGGAAAGTAAAAATTGTTCAAGCTACTGAAATATTAAATTATCAGGGGGTCCGATTTATGACGGGTATACCATAATTTTGACAGAAGCAAAACTCACAGCAAATAAATGAAGTACATGGCCACAGCCAACTTTTGTGCTTGTTACATGATTTCACGTGGAATTTCATGAATTCACTCAGATGTAATAGTTAGTTTGTGATACAAAGCAAGAATATTGCATGAAATAGCGAAAAAATTATGTACTTAAAAGCTTTTTTCATCTGACACCCCTCAAAGAATGATCAAAATGAAACGTGTGAAGAGTATACCCAACTGTATTTTTCACAAAATGCAAGAGGACACTCAACTTGAATAAAACTGATGACAAATGAAGCTAAAAAGAAAATTGCCACAATTGCTTTTAACTGCATATATAAATTTAGTTTGTTTAAAATTTGTTGGGCATAAGTAAATTTACATAGATGCAATGCTTGAAAATTCATCTTTAGTGCAGATTTTACATTGCAAATATACTAAAGTGTAGAAATCAAATCCACACAAATTTTAATAATACAGACAAAAGTTAATACTGACAAGGCATCATTGTTTAGCTTTACATACCTGACCCTTTCTTCCTGTCGTCACTTTTTCAATGATACCTTGTTGTTAAAAAAATACAAATTTGAGTCACTATTACAAAACACCAATTACAAAGTATTGCAAAACTGTGCAAAAGACATATTGCAGTATACTTAATGCTAAATTTACCCATCCTACAAGATGACAATGACCATAATATTAGACGTATCTGAGAAACCATCAGCAGCCTTCATAAAAACACGAAATCCCTCGCTATCCAGACAAAAGGAATTCATGTTTTCGCACAAGTTATTCTGACTGTTGCAGTCAGGAATTTGTATTGTCACTACCCATTCAGTGACTGCATAGTTAGGTGGCAATAACTTCGTCTTGATTTAGTTTGGACATATAGTCTCCGAGCAACTGTAAATCCTTTTTGCACGTGCCACATTGAGGAGAGTGCATAAAACGTGTCCGTGGTTAACTTATGAATCCACTATTAAAATATATTTTTAAATGATTGGGAAGATGAGATACTGGAATGAAGCATCCCCCATCAAAATCATCAAAGGCACTAAAAAGCTACCAAACACTTTAATTGTGTAACACTTTTGACTTACCTGGATACCACATATCACTTTTTTCTGGTTTTCCAAGTACTTGAAGGCCTTCCTTGAACTTAATGCTGTACAATAAGATAATAAAAACGTTTTAAGAAACTATGTACTCTCAAGTATTTTGCCAAAAAACATGTTGATCGCTGTTGTTAAGCATGTGTTCTTCAGTCTTTACAGCATTTAGGAGTATCACAGTCTGAAAGTCCAGTGGATACTTTACTTGCTTTCTGTACTGGAGAGTAGGGGCTTGGCTCTCCCGAAGGACCAGAGGTGATAACAGGAAGGGCATCCAGTCTTAAAATGCTCTAAGCTCCATCAAAAGCCCCACATATATGGGGTGCCTCTCAATCAAAGACCCCCGATGAGCAGTGGGTGCGACATTGAAACAATGAGAACAGAAACAACACATGATCCTATCCAAATGACCAAGAAACGATATATATGGGCACCGCACTAGCCCCTGTCAAAGGGAATACAAGGTGTTATTGCCTACCCAGGATCCTGGGAACTTGGCAGCACCATAAAGACAAAAAACAGGAAGGTAATGAAGTATACGTAAATTTTAGATGTCTGTCAATAATTATGATTATTTCATCAATATAACTTGCTATTAACAAAAGTGAAATGTAATTTCTTAAACTCCAGCCAATAACAATACTTGTGCAGTGGGTACTTGGGCTTGGGCTTGCAAGATGTACAATATAATGCATAAAAACCAACATGAAACAAATTTGTACCCCTGGGAGGGTCTTCTGCACTCACTTGAGTGCTCTCACAGCCATACAAAGGTAATATATGTATTGATGCACTCTAGATGGCAAACTTAAAGTTGTCCATTCTCTGGTTTGGTTTTTCTGAAAGTGGCTTTTACCTTTACATGGAAGCATTGTAAACTTGATGTGGTGATTCTCGATTTCACTTCCCATGTGGGACCCACTGTGGGGCTCTCAGCCAAGATTCTAACTTCTTGCACTGGCTGAATGTTACTTCTCACAGAGAATGCCACCATTGAAGCCTGATGAATTTAATATTATTGCTAGTATTTTTGCAAGAAATGCAACTCACTACATAACAGTGAAGTAAATGTAATGTTCACTAATGTAAATTGTTGAGATGCTGTACTTACACGTATCGCTCTGATTTCTTGGTCTTGGCTGCTTCTTGTACTTTCTGGTGTATGTTTGTTGGAGAAAGTGCACCTGAGAACAAGTTTTTCAATCCTGTTCCCTCGGGCAGTGGTGATGAAGGATGAGGTGTGGCCGCAGGGCTATCAGTTGGCGACTCTGTTTTGCTACTTGACTCTGATGATGTTCCTTGGGGCTGTGATGAAGGAGGGACTGGTATTGGTGTAAGCTTTAGAATTGGCTCTGACAGGGTTATGGCTTTACTTTTAAGGATATCAGTTGCCAAGTTTCCAGAGGTGCTATTGGTTAAAAGTGTTTTAGACCTAAGTCTCATGTTACTTCCATCTGATCCTGATTGAATATCCCCTACAGCACTTGCTGGCTGCTTGGGTGCTTGATCATGACCAACCACAAGCCCTGGTCTTTTTCTTGCAACTGGGCTTGATGCTTGCTGCCAGTGACCTCCAGGGCTAGTTACATTGCCTTGAGGAGATGGAATTTGTGGGGTGGAACTAACTGCTACTGTGCCTAGACTTGTTGTTGTTTGAGACGATCCTGATGTTGCATTTGGCAACAAGGTTTCAGCATTAATTCCTTTAGCCAAGGCTTCTGCTCTCTGAGACAAAGTACTAATGACTTGTCTGGCAACCAATGACTCATTGGTGCTTGATACAGAGACTGGACTTGTCTGCTGCATTTGAATACCAACTTTTGTACTATCTTTGGAGTTTGAAATGGTCTTCTTCAGAGAAGACAGCCCAGGAGCATAGCACCCTTGTGATGTTATGACCAATCTCTGGGCAAATGTAGTACCTTTCTGTGCTTGAAGGCTTTGTGAAGTTGTGCCAACTTGATTTGGAAGCTTTCTTGGACTTGGCCTTGACATGGGGGTGGTAGCTTTACTGGAGTCTGCCTTTCCTTTTGATGTATCCACCATCTGTACATCATCATCATCATCGTCATCATCAATAACAATGACTGCAGGTAATCTGCAAAGAAAGGAGGCACTAGACTTCACCGGGAGATATCAAATACAACATATTGTCAATGTTCGTATCAACTGTATTTTCATTAGCTACTTGCGAGAACTGATTGTTTAAATCACCATGAGAAAGCATAACAATTTTAGAGACTTTTACAAAGGATGTCTGGTGTTCCTTAAAAATACTAAATGGTCTCCTAAATTAATCTCATTCTCTTTTAGTGGCATATTGGTACTGATGAAAATCAGGAAAATTTGCCACCTGGATCCACTTTTAGATTGGCATTAAGGAAAAGTTTAATGATGATTTAATGTAAGTATATATTTCAGCAGATCCACAAAGCAATTTTATCAGCATCCAAGCAACATTTTTAATTTGGTTGACAAGGTTCTTAAAAGATTTGCATCAACGATGGCAATGTGGATTGCTAATGCAGAGGTCTGTATCAGTGAATGAGCCACTTAACTCACTGAGATATCTCTTTATAGCAAATCAGAGGAGACCCTTACATCAGGAAATCAATCCTAAAATAGCATCCAAAGCTTGCTTACAATTTCTTCACAGGCAATATCTGACATCCTAGAGGGAGATTGTCGACCCCTTGTTTTAAATATAACCATTTACTCAAATACTGTATTTACTATTAGGCGACCACCACTTTCAGAGTACAAGAAGAGCATGTTCACCCATTAAATATTTCAGATAACAAAAATATGTATATACCACTTTAATCAGATGATTGTTTATATAGGAGTCATATTAATCTTCTGTTCTCGACTAAAAGTTCGTTATTTTGCCCTAAGCAAGCGTTCCAAGCATGTTCCCATTAAAGTTATGGGCTTAAGCCATTACCTTTAAACTGTGAAGGTGTCCTTTAACCTTGGATCAGATCAGCATCCTTCATTGGTTAGATGATTTTGCTGGGGCTCATACCCTGCATACATACTTTTACTGGCAATGTGTTTGATGCAATACATTCATATTCTAATGACTGTTACTTTTAAACTTACTATTAAAGAATTCTTGTTGGAACTTCTATTACAAAGGTCCTGTTTTTGAAGTTCAGTTAATGGGTAAAATCAAAAGAAGTAAAACAACTTAAAATAACATTATGGATAAAATAATTAAGGCACTGGGTAAATGTTTCTGCTGAGATTGCTGCACAGCAATGGAAAACATAACACAAGATAATCAGTACAACTTACCTTTCTGGCACAACACCTCCATTGGCAATCATCTCATTGATCTGACCATTAAGCTTCTCGTAGTGGGTTCTGATTTCCCTCTGTTCCACTGAAATAGACCAGAATTTGCACTAAAATTGCATATGACTTACATTTGAAGTAAAAAACTATATGGAGAAAAAGGTGCTACAAAAATCAATAACTTTATATCTTTGTACAAAATAAAAAAAAAGCAAATGCTCAAAATAATACATATATATATATATACATAGTTAAACTTCAATATGGCATAACGAGGCTACAACAGTCCTTTAGCTACTTTTTTCCTGGTCCTAATAAACAAGACTTTATTTTGCTTATTTTAGTCTGCCTAAAATTGATCTCCCTAAAACAGACTTTCTGAGGCAATGGATGTTTTGAACTCTGTTTAAAATAGAACTATTTATTGCAAAATTGATCTTCTATATATTTGATCTCTTTTATACACAATAAAGTAGATATATCTAACTATGATATTCTTATAAGACTTACTAGGCACCTTGTCTCTTACACACTACACATTGCTTTCACGTATGTTATATATACGTAAGTATAAAGTTTGGTCATCTCATTTCAGTCATTCTGACGTTAGTACTCTGAGGAGTGTCAGACAAAAAAAGCTTTTAAGTAAACAATGTTTTCGCTACTTCGTGCAATATAAGTATAATGGTAAAGCAAGTCTATCAACAACTGTACAACTCAAATTTTAAAACATCACAGTTTACATATATATATTGGTAAAGATTAACATGTATATACAATTCATCTTGAGTTAAGTTGTGTATCACAATAATGGATATGGTAACAGGAACACTATATGCAAACATAAATATTGTTAAAGACTTCATAGAACACTTACCCAAAAATTTCATACTACAGCATTTGTTTGTGGATACTAGATTAGACCCTATATTACAAATCTTCATTGTGCTCATCAAGTTGGCAATGACTTGCACTCAACTAATCAAAACATTTAACCATCTCCAGTAAATACATTACAAATGACTAGCATTACTAATAAATTACCGGCAATCTTCTCAACTTCATCTTTAAATTTGTTGGCAATTCTATGCAGAAAAAAGTGGAAATGAAAAGGGCATTTCATGAAATTGTCGCAAAACCTACATTTTGCAGCACATATGGCCTGTCTCTAATTTTCAGCATTAAGGTTGAAAATAAATGTAAGTTTATATATACAGTCTCATATTAAAAAATTTGACTATAACAAATAATAAGCAGCATTATAAGCATTATTACCACTAAGTGAATCAGTTAGCGTGGATTGAGACTATCCACACCTAGATATGCATGCAAATAATCAGCTCTTAGACTTGGTGAAAAAATTATCTTTACATTAACAACAAAAAATTGATTTCATTGCCTAATTTAAAAATTGCTGCAGTAAGCAACCAAATAAAACAATGGAAGATGATGGCATATACAACGTTCAAAGATAGGAGATGTGCATTAAAACATAACACAAACACATGTATTTAGTTACCATTCCACTTTCCTTTTTATTGGATTACCAAATACATAGGCTCTATATTCTAAATCACAAATGTTGTGATGCGGAAAGAGTTTGACTGTACTCCTTTTCAACCTCTACTAAACTATTATTTGTAACTATGTATGCAATATGTGCAATATGTACTTGGCACTAATGCACCCACCACCTCTACCCAAACAGTTGATGTATCAGAGCTTGCATATGAACAGTGTACACACCAGTATATGTGCTGCTAGCATTTCAGCAGAGGTTTAATTTTGTGTTAGAATACAAACGTTTAAGTTAGCACATCAGTAAATTTTAAAGCTGAAACTAGGGAATAAGTTGGTGAGAATTCTCATGGTATTTATTGTTCAAGGCTAATACGATTACATTCTGGTATTAACATTTACTTTTCTACTTCTCACACAGTTTATACATCTCCATTTGAAAAATGGGAACAACAAAACGCTTGTGCAGGTGATGGTGAAACACGGCAACAGCATGAACTTTTAAGAAGTTGTCCCACAATGCCCAGCATTGCTCAGGTTTTTGTACATATGTGTACTGGTTTGTGTACCAGTATATTTATACACGCAGCTGTATAGGGGTATGCATCAGGTGTTGTAGAGCTATGAAACATTAATGTGTGCTTATATTGTAGGATTATATATCTACACAGAATGCAGGTATAAAGAAATTTTTCAGCCAGCAAATGAGCAATCTACTGATTGTTTGTCAATTTCTCATGATGTATAGCTCTTATCCCAACTGTATTCAAACCAAAGTTCGCAGAGGCAGCAACTACATATCTGTTCATGAGTCAGTATATCACTATAAACAAACAACCTTAACTGCTCTATAAGAGGGGGGAGGTGTGGCACAAAAGTTTTAATTCAACATCCAGCTTTCAAACATTGAAAGACAATAAAAGTCAACCATTGTTTGTTTACTTAAGTAAACAATAAAAATATTATTGGCAAGTTTGTTATCATGAATCTCGAGCTTGTTGACAGGTCTTCAAATGTAAAGTGTCAATGACGACCTCGGCTGATCATGTTATATTTCTCCTAGACCTTGACGTACGATGTATAAAACTCTTTCCTGTTCAACGTACTGTTCCATAAAACGGTAACGACGTTCCAGGGCTGCTGTTACTAATTACTTTCCTGGACTCTGCCCAGTTTTCCTAGTGCGGCGTCATACTCTTTACACTGTTTGTTTTCTTCGTGGTACCACTATCAGTTATGTGAAGAATTCTCTCTATGAAAGAGTTACGGATTTGAAGTTGTTTGAAGTAACACAATTTCCAAGGAACGAACCATGGAACGAACAGACCCGAACTTGCCTTAGTACGATGACAACCCAAAGCAATTGCTGAAAAGTGGGGATAGTGAAATGCAGAAAAATTGACTCCGAGTCAGTAATAGACGTACTAAATAGCAAATTTATCCATTTATTGATATTTTTTTTGGGGGGGGGGGGGTAAACGTGGATGACCACCTTTTAACCCTTACCGCTTTCCCTGCAAAAGACTGGTCCCTTACTTCGTTGAGGTCTTAGCACCCTGAAGTTTCAAGGGGAGGGGAAGTTTGAAACTCCGACCTGCGGTTAATTGTGGTTAATTGGCTTACTGCATCTGAGTTATACCAACCGATCCATCAAGCACATTGACTGCTGTTCTACCTATCTTATATATGACATTCGATTTAACATCTTCACAAATCGGGGGTAGCATGAATGTGTGCTAACATCAAGTAATATACCTTCATTGAGTGACCTTCCTAATGGTGAAGCATATTTCATCACAATGATGGAAGATTACTGGTAATAAGGAGGACGTTAAAATAAGCAAAGCACGAAAGATATTGTCAATTAAAAATACGTGTTCCTTTCTAATCTGACACGTTCTTCTAATTTTTCGTCTTCAAATGTTCTGCTAGTTCTTGGTTAGTTTCACAAACTTTGGCTGCAGTAGAACTTAAGCCGTGTATCTCTGTTCAAATGAGACTTCGTTGGACTTAAAAGCACGGATAAACCTCTCTTTTAAATAAGAAGTGTTACCATTTGACCGATTTCTCACTTATTGCTGATGCCACTTCGATGTTTCCTTCGTGATAGGATATGTGCTTATCGACATTCCAGTGATTATGGTTACTTTAAACGGGATAATGTGTTAAGGGGCTTCCAAGCAAAATTCCTGCCTTGTATCCCATTATCGAATCAGTTTTCAACCGGGAAATGTTTTAATCCGACTTCCCTTAATTCTTTACACTGGAACGAATCCTAACATGGCAATCGTGTTAGTTTTAAGGAAGTAAAGTCCTAAGAGTGACAGAACATGCTTCATGCGTCATATGTGTTCTATACTAACAACACGTCGTCTTTGAGAATATTTCCTTCATTCAATTTTACGGATAGTGCCCATTCAACTTACGACTCCATACTGGCCTTCTGTAGTAGCGGATCAGGCTGCTGGGGTGTTGTATTTGTAAGGGCGGGTATATTGTAAACCAAGCTTACTCTAGGTATCCCCGTCTACGGTATGTTACAATACTATCCCTCATCATAGCCCTTGATATTGATCTATCGGGATATTTCTTATTTGCTAATTCAATTCTGTTCGCGCAAACGTGAAGCCTACTTATATTGAACAAAAACCTCGCATAGGTTTCTACCAGGCGTCGCAAAATTCGTACACATAATACGTACACACAAAGGGAGGTAGGGATCTGCCAAGCTGTGATCAATAACACATTAATGGCGACGGTATCATGTCGTATGTACGTAGACATATTTTTAAAACTTTCTAATTTTTGTATGCATCATCTTCAATTGTCAAATAATGCAGATACAATTCCTCCAATTTTATAGCAACATCCTGTGTCATTGGTTACCAGACGGGCTTCGATTCGTGATGTGATCTCGTATTCGTCAAGTTGGAACTACATTGTACAATGGATCCAAATACAATAATACGAACAAACACGAACCCAACTTACATAGTTTAAATTGTTGCGGGCTCCTGATCAGATCACGTTAGGTCCAAAATAAATAGTGGCAGCTCGACGGGGGTAAACATCCTACGGGTGAAGACTATGCACATTTCGAAGAGTATATTCTGGCAGACTTGGGTACATCTGGGCTGTCCTCAAGGGCAAAGTTCTGCAGGCCTCTACTTAGC
>JAAAKM020006971.1:88805675-88823605 GCA_010016025.2 Alatinidae sp. Z8VKAUB7J3
AATACGCAATTCAAACTGCACAAAGTATCGAGCCTGAATCGATCAATAAGATTAAGCAATTGTTTAAATATAAAATGTCATTCTCGTATATTTAAGAGGTTCCAAGGGCATCACCCACCTTCTTAGTGAAATACTTCTTTGGACTTGCTACAGCGAATCCTTCGAATCTCTGAAAAACTGTTTACTTCTCTTAAGTAGAACCCAGTCTCTTTCAATTCACGCTGCCCTGAGACACAATAACATGAAGTGGGAAATGAAGACTAGATGATGTGTTAAATAGTTCTTACTTATCGAAGGCCGTAAATCGATACTTATGCAGCTTCATCTGTAAAACATGGGGATCTACCATTATTTTTTAGCAGCGTTTCATATCTTAGTTCTTTGGCACTGTCAAGGATGGGCACATATGCATATAAAATTTACCGGTTCAAGCTCAACGAGTTTGTCACCAGGAACCAGATCTGGAATCTCTGAAGCGGAAGAAACACATCCAATTCCAGGACGAAAACGTAGAGATGTTTCCAAAACTTGCAAAGATTTACCTGGAAAACCTACAAGGCATTGGGTAAGTTCATGTAGGAAGCATATGGTCCATTATCTTTCTTTAACGAGCGTGTTTGGGGAAGTGTTTACTTGCTGATCTTCAAAGCTCATCATCTTGCAAGGACATGAAATATTTGGTTAACTTAAAGATCGCTTGTGCGAAGGTGATAGTTAGAGATCATGGTGACTTCTCTTGCTTTAAACATGCTGGTGGCTAGATTTTCAATACATATTTGGATCTGAATGTGAAAGAACTACTTACCGTTGCTTTTAAGTCTGGTAGGCCAATGTTAAACACGTAACTTTCGTTACATAGGCCTAACTAACAATGAAGCCTTAATTCGCAATTGTTTCGCCCAAACTCTGATGACTTATTGGTTTACATTCGATGCCACTTATATGCATATGTTATACGTCTTTTGCATTTTTTAGCATTTTTTTATTGCAGCTATGTTTACATCATAAGATATACTAAACTTTGACAAAGCATGGGTGGCATGTACTGTACTGCGGTGCAGGTTTAGTTTGGTTTTCGTTTAATTGGTTGTATGTTGCATAAAGAGATGGAAGTACTAAATAGAACCTTACATACAGTTTTTAAAGCACTGTTTTGATCTAGGGTTCGTTTATCAGTACCGTATATATAATGGACACCTAAACATTTGTGTATATTCAATAGGTTTGCTCCACAGGACACGGTCTCTGTTTGTGTTCTGTATATATACATCTAGCAGCAGAAATGTATGATACCTAATGAATTGGAAATCAATAATTCATCATTAATTGAACGAACTCATGGATACGTCGCCATATACTTAAAACAAACTTATTCACAGGCATTAAATTCTAGTTGAAATATCTTCTTACCATTGCTGCAGGTATAGATTCTGAAAAATGCGTCAATACTAGCTTTTTTAATGGTTGCTAGGAATCAATCAGGGGCCAAAGTTAATAAGCATTTTAATTTTTGTGCCCCATATCCTCATCGTTTATACAGATATATCACTGATGTAATACATATATATCAGGATTTCACAAGGTTGTAAGCAGTTCAGGGTTCCTAAGTCAATCCATTTTTCCAAGTTTGCTTGGAATTTGATATGTGAGTCAGGTGATTGTCAGCGAGTGACTTCTATTTTGACCTTTGATACTGTTAGTAAAACATGTTGTTACAATTTGGAGAATGGGATTTGAGAGTAACTTGAGAATTGGTGGGTGTAGCAAAAACAAAACAACAGTGCTCAAGGACAAGGAAGTAGAATGTTGCACAAATGCTGTATATATTTGTACAGAATTTAAGAGATACACCAAGGATGGGTTTTGCTGTGTCTGGAAGATCATACATAGTTTATTATAAGAATATTTTGACTGGTTGAAGCTGAACATCTCTTAGATATAAATTTGCAATAAATGGCCTTTATAAGTTTTTCTTCACATATATAATGTAGGATAAGTACAGTCACTGGAAGAGAAAAGGAGACAGTTTGTTACTTGCTATAATAGAAGGTGAACCAGAAGGAAAGAACTTGGCATCGATGGTCTATCAGAAGAGAGTTGTTGTACAAATAATAAATTATATTGAACTCTATACGCAGTAAGTATTTAAAAGGCCTAAACGTAGCATGTTTTACGTACATGATACGGCATGGGAGGAAGTTGAAGGAAGTTGCAACGGGGAATATCGGGTCAAGCTTCCCTTCTCCCCTCTCCTCCCAGATGGAAATACAGCTTTATAAAAGGGGCCTGCTATCATATTGAATAACCACATAGAGGGTATGGAAGAAGCGCGTGCCGGGTAAAGCCAGGTAGGTCCTCCCGGTATTTAGATATTCCTTCTTATGTTGACCCATAGAGGTAGCAAATGGAATTGTTTTATTTAGTCCTGACCTGATACTGTTTTGATTAATGGATTGTTTTAACATCAGGTCAACACAAGACATTTCACTACACTTAGTTTCTTGCCAACCTAACTGCCTCTTCCTCTCAGTATTTGTTCTGACCAGGGAGCACAGAAGCGTGTCTTTGCATCTCTGTCTTGCATCTTATTATTATGACTGCGCTCTTTCTTTTTGAATCAGTGTAAACTGACAGGTTGTGTATCAGTATATTAAAGCCCAAAATCAGCTTCTGGTATGCTAAGAGAACTACGGCATTTTTTAGTGTCAATCTTTCGCTTTGACTCTTATGATCCAATGGTGTATGCGTTGGTTTAGTACTCCTGAGGTCATGGGATCAACTCCCTCAGATCCCTAAAATTGCAAGCTATTGTAGTAATGCTACAATCTTTAAGAATTTTATATATATACATATATATATATATAAAAAGCTAAAACGCCTGATGGTTATAATTCTCAAATAGTGGAGCATTACCACAATAGCTTGCAATTTAACGGCGCTGACCAGATTCGAACCCACGACCTCATGGTTACTAAACCAAGGCCTCAACCATAGGCCCATCAGGCCCAAAACCTAGGGCGGAGATTTTTAGTGTCAATCTTTCACCATTGGACCATCAAGCCCAATAATTAAGGTGAGAAATTTTGAAGTCAATCTTGCCGAGTTTTCTCCTTCACTCAGTGGGTAAGGGGAAATTCATTAATTCTAATTATTTATTGTGTTTCGAATTTTAGCCTTCGTCAGCGCCAGATATATATAAGTACTTAGCAGCCACATAACAATTAATATATATTTATCACGGAGTGTTGCATTACCAATATAACTTGCTTTCTTTGTTCATTAACGGAGCTGAGGGGATTCGAACCCACGACCCATTGGTTTGAAAACCAACACCTTAACCATTGGGCTATATATATATTAAAACCTAAAACTACATTAAAATATATTTTGGTTAACGTACGTTGTGCCGTAAACACTATCCAGCTGTCATTGGCTCGGAAACATCGACTGACGACTTTGTAAATCTGTCTTTTCAACATTTCCTATGTACGGCAATTTTAGATACACAGGACACTTCCTGGGTCGAAATATTTTAATATCCGCTCTCCAAGTAGAATTCGGATAACCATTCCGTTTGAATATGTCTCACAATTCTCAATCTGTTGTGCTAAGTAACATGGTGAGCATATTTTAAAAGCTCGATCGAAAAGATTGTATATGAGATTAATTTTGTATGTTTTGGAACTAAAGGATTCCCAACGAATCGTAAACTTGGAGATTTCTCAACAAGTACACTTAAGAAGGGTAATTTGCCATTTTCCTGACCTTTAACATTAAACGTGGGGTGTAACCAATTCAATTCGTGGAAGAAGTCACGGCAGGTCAATTTGCCTCTAAGCAATGCAAAAGTGTCGTCGGCCAATTAAACATAGAAGAGTACGGTATTTTGTATCTTGCTTATTAATTTTGCTTTATGAAAAATAACAAATACTGTCGGTCAAAACTGGTCCTAGTGGCGAACCCATAGCCACACCATGTATTTCCTTTTACATGGTATTATTGAAATTAAACTGGACTAATCGAGTTGCGATATTCATTAATTCTACAAAAACGTTCTTTTGCATTGTGGGACGAATATGATCCTGTCGATGGCGAAAAGCGTAAGCACAGATGTTGATAACTTTGCCAAGCGGTACTTTGGTACAAAGGCTACTGATATCGATGGAACACATGAACGTGTCTGCGCCTAGAGATTTCTCTTGTTATACAAGTTCACTAAAGGTAAAAGAGTCCTTGATACAAGTAATTGAGTACATGTCGGAAAACCGGTCGAATTAATTCAGCTAATTCATGTTTGGCAGGGCCGACCATGGACATAATCGGCCTAAGAGTTATATTTTCTTCATGAAAAGCGACATCCCAGATTTTACGCAGGATCAAATGTTTGTCGAGACGTTCCTTGCAAATAGTTATAATAGTAATAATTTCCTTTCAACCTCTGTCAACGTTTACTAATCCAATGGATAATTTGAAATAGGTTTTTGAATGGAATAATAAAAGAATCTGGCCAATGTAATACGATGTAGTGGTCAATGCTGCTGATGTAACTATTGAGAAGTACATTCGCAAGCTAAAGCATTGGGATAAGCGCTAATTATAAAATCTGACCATGACAAGATGACATTGTGACCACGGCCACTATTCTTAAATGGTGCATGAAGAAGCAAGCACAGCACCTTGGTGCTTCACACAAAACCATGGAGAAGTACAGTTACTCTGGACAATTGTGTCTATTGTTTGGCTGGAACACGTGCAGGGCCCAAGCCCGTAGCTTAAGATGTGGCATTACTGGTCGATACTCCTCTGAAAAATTTGCACCACCCCCTGTTAATTATTAGGTAAGAACGTTTTCGATACACCTTTTTTATCAGTCAATGCCTTGATGATGTCGGTTATTTTCAATGAATGTTTCCGCATCGATGATCTCTTACATTAACATATGCCATCCACAATGGCAATAACTAGTACATTGAATCTCTAAAATATCATAAACTAACTAAATGCCCATCTGATAGCAATTCCCCATAGGTGTGACTGGCTACCAGTCTAGGAGAATTATTTCTCTAGTGTTATTTAAAAACCGATATTCCTGATTCCCTCTTCTCCATGACACCACTTTCCTTTCTCGTAAACAACGAAACGACTTGAAATTATTCACCTACCTTTTCTGTGATAGTTGGGCCACTGTTCACCTCCCATTTATTCAATGATCCTCCTGCCAGTACGTAAAATTTCTTGGAGCTACGGGTGGGATAGGAGGTGGATAAATTATAACGAAATTGTTATGATGATACTTGGCCCGAGGAGAATTCTAACATTAAGATAAAAGTGTGAGAGGAAGACGGGCCCAAGGGGTTTGACAACATAGAGACTACACAAGGTAGCAATTGAAAAATGTTAGGTAAATCGTTATCTTATGATACCATATTGATATACTATTTGAAAAGTTCGTTTGTGGTACAAAAAGTTGAATATTGCGTTGAATAGAGGATTCATTTTGCTAAACGTTTTCGCCATACACTGATCACAGCAATCGTATGGAGTGAAATGAGAAAGCTGTTACAATGACTTATAGGAAACGAGAAGATCCTAGTAAATAACGGTCACAAGAACAACACGTGAGTCACTTTGATATTGCTGTGATATATTATTTCCATAACTATGACAGCTGTGGTCGGCATTCAATCTTACATTCTCAAATGAACTTATTTAACATTTAATATTTTCTTCAACCCCTTTCATACTTTTTGTACTTCAAGCATAAAATAATATAAATGAAGGTAAATCGACAGGTTACCTAGAATAAGCAGTGACTATGTTTGAGATCAAATGAATGACACAGCAATAAAACAATTCATACAGCCTTAGTTATATCCACTGAAAGGGATAGAGTTGACTCGTTTGTTATCATCGAAATAATGTCTCTTTAAACGATAACGTCCTATACATGCAAAAATCCTATTATTTTCAATACTGCAATCTGTGCCAGTATATTATCATAAAGAGTAAGATATAAAGTTACTCTTGAATGGAAACACTTGCACCCTAAATCGTATAGCCTACATATACTTAATTTATGGCCTTCCAAAAGTGAATGACCTCATTTGCTATAATTGTATTGCATCATATTTGGTTTGCTTTGAACAGATCAACTTGGAAGCGTGAGACAGAAGGGATAAACAATGTGTTTGAATTTCTGTTGACCGAGCAATGCCCAGAATTGCGACTTTCTAAATCAAATGCATAAAATGTAGTATTACTAAGGCACTGTTGTTATACAAAATTAAAAAATTACGCAATCATGGATGCAAGGGAAGGCTCATTAATCAGAGACATAAAAGCAACTGTTGTTAATGACGATGCTGTGATTTCTACATATCGTAACACGTTCATGGTGTAAAAGGTGTTCTTAAAGATAAGCAAATAGTAACTGTGGCCGATCTATCATGCTGTCATGCATTTTGTTTGGCATTTGAATATCTGAGTACTCTATTATGTTCTGTCTTGTTGTGAGCTTACTTGCATCTATAGAACTCTTAACTCTTTTTAACACTGTATCCGATAAGCCTTTGAGTGTATTATTCTTCACCAAATAGGTGGAAGAATATGTGGAAATAGATCGCCGACGAGCCTACATTCTCGTAATGAAAATTCTTGGTTATTTAAACGTGTAAAGATTTTCATTGCATTGTATACTGTAATTAATATTATATTATCAATCGTTTAACTTACAGGGTTGGGTAATTCACGGAAAAGTATCGCCATACGCATTATTCGGCTCGTATTTATTGGCGTTGAAATGTTCAAGTCGCCACATCAATGTTTAAAATCGTCTGTATAAAAAGCTTAAATTATCTTTCCATCTATACTGGGTCCCCAGCCTCACCTTGGCTAAATATTTCCTGATAATTCTCTGATTCCCCTGACAAAATTTAGAAAAATTCTCTGACAGATCTATACCGGAATATTGCAATACATGTCTTGTGCTAACGTAGCATTCCGTTATATCAAGCGTCATATATTGTATGAAGGCCAGTTACACCAAGGTCATACATCTCATAACATTCACAGTATCATTTTAATGACGTTCAAAATAATTTTTAGGAAAAGTTACTTCTTCAGGGAATAGCATAACTTTGCAAGAACTATCAACTGAAAAACCACGAACACCTGATTTCACTAAACGTTTCCAAAATTCGCTGACAATTCCCCGATGTTATTCACAAAATGAGTTCAGTTTGAGACTCTCCGAAGATTCCCTGACTTCCCTGATTTCCAGGTAGGCTGTGACCCCTTCTAAATCAACTAGAGACACTTCCTACAAGCATACGGCATTATCCTGGCCACAAAACAGAACCAAGGCGTTTAAAGCGAGTGAAGACTTATTGCAATGCACCATACTATTTCGACAGTTAAAAAGATGAAATGATGAATAAAAGAAAGACATGGAAAATGTTCTAGTCATGATGGGAAACAGAGCCATCGATCACAACCTGTTGTGAAAGTAATTAACAGACTGACTATATTTGTCGTTTGTTTGTTACATTCAGTAGCATTTCATAGTTTACTACACAATTGATAAGTAAATTAGTAATATTCAACATCTACCTTTCATCTCTGGCGGAGACAGCATTACAACATGCCACTTTTGGAAGGTGCTGGGAGAAAAAGACATTGATAATTTGTCAGGTATCATCAACCAAATCACTGAAACCAATACTTCATGTCACCGTGTCCAATGTGTCCGTAAGTACAATAGCAAATGTATAGCCGAACCCCGATATAACACTCAGGGTAATCTTTTTTTCCCAATCCTCCTTAGTCTTTTAAAATACTTTCCAAATCTTCATAACGCATAACGACTACCGTTATAAGGTAAATTGGGTAACAGTGTTGGGGTGGGGGTGGGGATTCAAGATGAAGAGACATAAGGGTATTACTTTATGCTATCATAATATCAACCCCAATATTAAGCTAGTAAGTGAAAAGTGAGGGGCATGAATCTCAGAACTTGAAAAAAACAAACTATCTGAAATAAAATAAGGCGTTATGTGAGGAATCTTGCTGCGCTATAGGCACTTGTTAATGAGAAAAGGATCGGATAGTGAAAAAAGTTTGCTGATATAGAGAGCAATGAATACAACTGGCTTGCTTAAGCATGTGTGCAGAATGTACAATTCAACATATTGCTAGAGGATGCAACAAACTAGTGTTAAAACAGCATACAATAGAGACCCCAGAGGAAAAGAATTGGGATCATTCAGGTAAGAGTCAGCCAGACTAAATAAAAGATGAAGCTCTTACAGAGTTCAAAAAGCGGAACTCTAGTCATAGGATTGAATAAAATGGAGATATTGTATTGAAATGGAGAAGGGAAAAAGCAAAAAAACACCTGCGCCACTAAAGCGAAAACTAAAGTGAAAGAAGCAGAAACGCAAAAGAAATCTTAAATGAAACATTGAAATGGGGCTGTAGAATGACACAACGGAATTCGATTAGATATCCACGTCAAGTACTAAACACCATCTCAAACATCAATAATAGACAGTAGCAAAGTAATGTGCAACTACACTCACCGAAATATCCTCTGAAGCTGCTGATCCCATTAGAAAGCTTGAAACTCGTCTACTCAACCCTGAAAGCATCCCAACAGGAGTTCGAAATTGCTTGCATGATATAGTAGACTGAACAAAAATATTCGAAGTTTAAATTTATTAGTTGGTTACTACGGTATCACATAGCACCAATGAGATGAATAAATTTAAATGCACGGAAGCACAATGATACTTTGAAAAAGAACTTTCGATTAAACATTCATTATTGTAGGAACATCATCTTCTTGAAGACTGTTTCTCTTTCATTAGTTGTTAATATTATATTCGCTTTCCAAAGAATGATGTTACAGATAAAATGTTAAAATAATAATACCATTTAGAGAAAGCATATCTATTACAGGAAATAGTGACACCCGTGTTTAATGAAGGAACTCCAATGGGCAGCGATTACACCTGTATTCATATTACTTATGTTATCCATGCCTGTAAGTATCAGTTAAACTGTGATTCCTACTAAACTTGTCTGCTATTTCTTAATCGTTCCTGTATATTCAATAAAGAGACGGATCTTCATATTACGACTATGATGCATAGCTTTCAGCAAATAAAAGAAAAACTTCACTTATTGCAAGCGCATTTAAAGCAAAGTAAATAGTAATTAATGCTTATCCAAATCCCTCCTCCGCTCTCTCTCTCTCTCTCTCTCTCTAAGTGCCTTGCTCCTTCAAAGCGTTGGCTGTCATGGTCCTCCACTCTACCCTGCTCTTAGATGAAATAGAGAAATTGGGGAGAAAGAGAGAGAACAGATGGAAATTGACGTAGCTGACAAATTTGTGAACGGTTTGTGAACTAGCTTTTTATCGTAAATTCAAAGACTTTGGATGGAAGTTTAAAACTTTTTCAAGGGAAATTGTCAACCTTGATCTCATCACACCTGTGAGTATCTATGTCGACTTGTTCAAATGATAGTGAAATGCAATTTTTCTATCAAGTTTGAAAAGGAAGGCACACTCCCTTTCCTTGATGTCTTCGTCAGGAAAGCCGACTCAGAACTGTTTACTTCAGTTTACTTCAGCAAACCAACCTTTAGTTGTTTATATACTAGCTGGGAGTTGTTTTGTCCTTCACGTTGTAAAATAAATCATATATACACTTCAACCCATAGAGTTATGAGAATTCTCTCCCGTCATCTTACCCAATCTTACCCAAGAACTTACCGTGTAAATTGTCATTGTTTTAGAAAATGCCTATCTGTCACGCCTGGTTGACATTTGTATCAACAATAACCTCAAATGGGTAGCAGTACGCATCTACTACAACCAGACAAGTGCCCAGTTTACCTCCGCCTTCCGTGGATAGGTAGGGCTTTGGTCCAATAAGCTAACATGAAATTAGCTCGTGCTGTTTTGCAAGTAAGGCTATTATGTTGTTTGGATCCAGGCCTCTCTTAAGACAAGAGAGTCAGGCCAAACTACCCATCCAACATGTAAATAATGTCGTATACGAGTTAAAATACCTGTGTGATGCCAGTTACGTTGGTAAAAAGTCGTTAAGACTTATGGAGAGGATAAAGCAGCATGTTCCTTCGGAAGTGAGACAACTTAAGCATCAAAGAGGCTTAACTGCACCATTGTTAACGATTGCTTCCAGCAGGCAGATCAGATCGGCAAAAGGTGCCCACTTGTTTGAAACCCCGAAATGCGCAGGTAAGTATTCGAATACTATGTTCAGGGTCTTATTTAAGGCAAGATCATCTGTGAATCTCAGGGTTCTTGAGGCGGTGACTATTAAATTGTGGAAACCCTCTTTACGCAGGCAGAAAGAGTTTGCTTTTAAAACTAGTATTGCAGTTTTAGCATTCTTATTTTTTAAATATTTTTGTACAAGATTTCTTTATTATCAACGATTTTACCTCAATCTTTATATCTGTACAATTTTACTCAATATCGTTCCGTTTTATACTGTAAAGTCGCACGTTCATTTTAAAATATTTGCTTTAGTATAAAACAATTCTCCTTTGTTGTTGTAAGTATGTTTGCGAATGATCTTGAAAACAGTTGACCGAAAAGCTTCGATCGAAAAATGGAACTGCATTGTGACTGCTTTTCTTATATATTTTCATATATTTTTATATATTAATTGCTCATCATCAAGATCATTAAGACGCAGGTACCAAAATCAATCCCTACAAACCACCAAACACGCTATTTCTATTACATCTAACACACTAACAAAAAATTTCAGACTGGCCAACCTCCCAGTCAAACATAATCGAGGTAGTTGATCGCAAGCTAACTCAAAAGAGATAAGCCCGAGATCTTCTTGAAAACTTAACCCCGTTACCCTCACGTTATCCCTTTTTGACCAAGCGTTACAATACTCTACAATTTCCCCATTTAAGCTTATGTTGTACTTCCAGATACATTTTTATGGTCCAAGATTGCCTTGACTCTAAGCAATTCATTTCTCTAAGTATCCTCATCGTCTTAACTGAATTCTTTTTTCAGTCATTTTGGATTGCATGGCCATATCAAGATCGTGTTGAGTACGAAAATATTTAATTTGAAATTCACAAGAGTATGAACAAAACATATTGGTAAGCATTAGAAACTCTGCTATTGAATACAGGTGAAGTCAGTTTGATATACTCTCTTGAAATTGAAAAACTAGCAGGAAAGACCTACTTGGTAACGCCAATACTGTTTCCATAAATCTAAATCCATCAGTTTGGATTTCCCATTAGTTTAAAATACTGAAAAGGTCAGTTACTGTCATCTGGAACCCTCCACATTCTCATTTTCCATTTGTGCACAATTTTTTATTTTTGTACAATTTTCCATTTTTCACACGTTTAGGCAATGTGAATCAGTACTGTTGGTGGGCGATACAACCTTACTATCTCTACAACCCGATAAGCTACAGATGGCCACCACAGAACTCCAGCAAGCCTGTTCAAAATGGGGCATGAAAATTAATGCGGAAAATGCAAAGTCCTCAAAATATCAAAATGCAACATCCAGCTGCAAGGAGAACAACTCGATGAGTTGATGACTTTGTCTTCCTAGGAAGCATAGTACCCAACAGCAGCAAGGATTTAAAAAGAAGAATAGGGATTGGCCTATCTGCGTTTGGAAGACTTAGAAAGAACATCTGGTCCAACAAAAACATCTCACTAAATTTAAAAGCACGGCTTTACAAATGCTTGATTCTCCCAATCGCGATATATGCCTCCTAAACCGGGACCCTAACCAAAAAGGAAGAAAGCAAGCTTCTGGTATTCAAAATGCAGTGCTTAAGATCCTTGATAGGTCTTACAAGACTCAAAGTACGAAATCCTAATATTCGCTCAGCTAGGAATTGTTAAGACAATCCTAGAAGTTATTAAAGAAAAACGCCTGAAGTGGTTTGGCAACGTATGCAGAAAGACAGATGCATTCCTAGTCTACAAGGCCTACAAACAAGACTTTCACCAACCATGACCAAAGGGAAGACCACCGAAAAGATGGACGGATGACATAAAACAAGACGCAGGCCTCCCTATCTTAAGTGCAGAGAGAAACACACAGGACAGAAGTCGATAGAAACTGAACTGCATTAGGAGAGCAAGGGGTCGCTAAGACCTACGCAAATAAGTCAAGTAAGTCAAGGTAATTTTAATGTCAGCTATATTTGTAGTTGTAAACTTGGCTCTAAATGGAGACTCAGTACATATATAGTTTCTCTAAAGAATTTATTTTAAATGAAAGTTTAACTTTCCATATCTTTTTGAAAAGACTCCATAAATGGAAATTTTCAATAGCTGTATTTTGCAGAATCCCTGAATCACCCGACTAGAGTAGCATGTTTTCAAAACAAATCATGGAGTACTTTCAAACTACACAGAAAGGTGGTACCCTAACAAAAACTTTAAATATTTTAGGTCTTAAATCCTAACTTTATTGGAGAAATTACTGTCAATGATGAAAATTGTGAGGAAATCTAAAGACCCTCCGGATGGAACTTTAGTGATATAGTCTTGAGTGATCCTAGTGCAAAAATTTGCTGATGCTCCCCTTGCCCCCAGCAGTCATAATCTGACCTACTGAGCTAAAAAGGTTGGCCACCATTGATCTAAGGTAAGGTCGTCAAAAGGGGTTTATAATTGATTATTGATTTGAAATCATTCACCAAGTCATATCGGTGTTACTCTCTAAGACGTTGGATGTTCTATACGTGAAAAGTATATGCCTGAACTTTGTTCTCAAACTGTATTCTTTTTGGGTCATCATCTTGCTAAAGTAACGTCTTTAGGTCCACAGTTAGATGTTTTGTTTTATGTTTATTGCACGAAATAGCGAAAATATTGTGTATATTTCTATTATAATAATATTGTAAATATTTTTTTCGTTTGACACTCCTCAGAGTACCAACGTCAGAATGACCGAACTGAAGTGTATGGAAGAGTATACACAACTGTATTTTGAAAGAGCCAATCAGCCAATGTTATATATTTCTACCGAATCAATCTAATAGTTTCTGTAAGTCTTGTTAATATTAACCCCTTTCCTTATTTACTAATGTTATTATAAATCTTCCATAAGCATGATCCGATGGCAGAGTTATAGATGATATTAACATCCGATACTGCTCACTGGTCCAATGTCAACAGTAGTACTTTTTCATGCCAAAGTAGTTTGAAATAGAGTAGTTTTAATCTTGTCTAAAGCATTAAAATTTAGCAGAATGGAAGAGTACATTATAATTTAGTCAGATACGTCGGCGAATTTAAGGGTGCTTTTATTGCGTAAATGTATTTGTATTTTCGTTTTAAAATCATAAATCCGAATTTGATCGTCATTCACATATATGAGTGTCGTAAGTTATACTGCAATAGAGAAATCTAGAAAGACCACAATTTGCGACAATATGTTAAAAGGATGGCCACATGTAGAACGGCTGAACTATCATGGTATTTCCATTAAGAAGTTATCTAGCAATTTAATTCCCATTGATGTTAATGATCTTGAACTTGAGCATTTCCTGTGTATTTTAAATATAAAACAAGAAAATAGAATTTCAATAAGTTAGTTAGTGGTACAAATTTAAATATTCGGTTAAGTAACGGACACATTTTGCCAAACGTTTTTGCCATGCACTGATCACAGCAATGGTATAGAATGAAGTAAGAAAGCTTTTAGCGATAAATTTATAAGAAACGGGAAGACCTGAAAAACTCCTTAGAATATAACAGGCACATGAGTGTCACACATTTTGTAACTCGTGTTATTAAAACTCTCGTAAGTTATTGAAAAACGCGTAAGTAAAAAATAATATTTCTCAACAGAGCACAGGCGTTTTTGTTTTGATGAATGCGGCTTCTAAAGCGGCAAGACGAAACGGGGATCTCGCTTTGGCTAGTTTACTCGTTTAGGGTATTAGCCTAAGCACTATCTCCCTTTCATCTTGCCGATTTAGAAGCCTCATTCACCAAAAAAAAATTTTTACAATCCTTTTCAATTAATTGTCGGACACTGGCCGATACTTGATAAGGCACTCAGTTCTGTAAAAGCTAGACTTATTGATTTTGCGCATGCTAATTGTAGTACATGTAATGATCTCACTGATATTTTTATGCATAGAGAAACTTAAAGTTCTTTGAACGACATTGTCATTACCAAAGCTGATAATGGGTCAGAGGTGGTTATTTTAAATAAAAATGATCATCTTACCGAGATATTAGGTGATATTACCAAGTTTACAAAAATTGGTGACGTTTCCAAACACGACAACATGGCAAAAGAGCGAGAGTAAGTTTCGTAAACGTTAATTATGCTTGGCAAAAAAACAATTAAACCGACTATTCATGTATGAGTTACGTAAAACACGTAATTAAGGCTTATCACTTAGCCCTACCTTGTCAATTATCGACTTATCACAAAACGAGATACCTAAGTGTTATCGGAAATTTTTAAACCTATTACTAAAACGTTTCTCGGAAAACTGCATCGAAGATCCGTTCACGTTTGCCAAAACAATGCAGAACCTAAGGATTGACAAACACAGTCGTTAATGTGCTCTGTTGACATCAGCAACCTCTGTACCAACGTTCCTCTGTCTGAAACTGTTGAAACTTGTGCTAACAAGTTCTCCCCTAGGTTCTCCCCTAGTAGCAATTTTAGGAAACATTTTCTTGGGTCACCATAAAGCCAAGAGTTTTCACAAATGTTCGTCCACTTGTCTATTTACAGCCATGAACCAACGATTTACCACAGTACAACCGAGAGTTGTTTATTCCACCGAAAAGCTACTACATGTTACTCAAAAAGACATACGAGCTGTCACACATAAAAAGTTGTTAGTTTACAAATTCACGTGTCGCTGTGTGAGTTAATATATGCATCGTACGTTGCAGAGGTTACAGGACAGAATCGAACAAGACGCATAGGCCCTTATTAGTAAACGCAGTAAAGTTTCAAACAGTTTACCGAGTCGTCTACATAAATAGAAGTCAACAGATCCCAAAACAGACTCGGAAATAGAACGGCAATTTGCTTGAAAACCCAACATGTGCCGACAACCAGAGCATTCGTTAAGGGTATTAGCCACGGTACGCTTAGGGTATCTCTTGTCCATCTTACCGCATTAGAAGCTGCTTTCATCTAAACAAAAAAGTCAGTTCTCTGATGACAATGAGAATGTGCTTACGACATATGTGATTTTCAATGTTGTTCAGAAAATGTTTTGCTGTGGTGTGTTTTGGGTGTTTTCAGCTCGTCTTTTATAAATTCTTTGCTAAAAGCTTTCTTACTTTATTCCATAGGGTTGCTGTGACCATTGAATGGTAAAAACGTTTGGCAAAACGAGTTCGTTACTGAAAGCAATAACCAGATTTTTAACACTTGAAAATACAAAGACATTGAAATCATTTTTGATGCGTTTGTGCAGTTATAAAAAATATATATGCCTACAGGTTTTCAAAGAGGAAAGGATGGAAGATAGCTGAAACTACAAAAGCAGATAACTGGACAAGCAGATTACAAGATGTCCGTGGCTGCACAACTTTAAAGAATTATTAAACTGACATTTCTGTGTCACGGATATAAACAACTTCCGGACACTCTCAGATGGACTTTATTTTTTGAGAACTGCGAAGCATTTCAGCTAAATTTCCAACCCAAAATATGTCAAAGATTTTAAAATATTACATGAAAGAAACTGCCGACTTTGAGTCTAAGATGAATCAACAGCTAAAACTCCTCCTTTTCACATGTAGTTATGACGTCACATAGTGGTTCAACACGTACAATTTACTTCCTACCTCGTGATCATTTTCTGCAAAGATATGGACTGGTTTTTACTAATTTTGAGCGAGATCATCTAGATCCTCAACCTGTGAAAAGTAAAAAGATTCTTTTGCCACCAACTACAATGTTCTACAAAAATGAGGCTGCAATTACAAATTTCAATTTCCAATTGCGTTGAGCTGGATGCGGATGTCTACCGGTAGATGATTGGGAGCTAATGTGGCGACTAGAGAAATAAAAGTACGTTAACATTGGAGGTCACCTAGTTCAGTTGGTAGAGCGCACGCCACGAAAGCGAGGGTCATGGGTTCGATCCCCGGTGGTGACATATTTTCTATTTCTCTAGTGTTCTATTCAAAACTAAAATTACCAATTTAGGAACTTTAGACAAAGATTAATCAGTTTTGATAAGAACATTAGAAAATAGAAAATTTGTCACCACCGATAGATACTTTCTACTTCCAATGGGCTTTGAACAGTGCTGCTTTGGTACTGGACATACAAGAGTGTCCTTCGGATCTCTTCTGCTTTGGCTGGATCTTTGGTCTTGCATACGTTCAACTTGGGCTGTGGCTTGGGTCTTTACCTGTTGAGCTTCTTGTGATTGATTTTGACCTTAGTACCAAATGGTCTGTGCCACAGTCAGCACTGTGAAAGGTTCTGGTGAGCTTCACTGCGTTCAGATCCTTCCTGAGGGTCAGGATGAGGTCAAGTTGTTGCAAGTGGCCAGATCGTGAATGCCTCCAGCTAGCTCAGTTGGTAGAGCGCACGCCGCGAAAGCGTGGGTCGCGGGTTCGATCCCCGGTGGTGACATATTTTCTATTCCTCTAGTGTTCTTTTCAAAACTGATATAATTGGCCGCGTCAGTTGATATGCCGGCCAGTATTTAATGCGTATAGAAAAGCCGAAGTCTTTCTTGCAAACCCTATGTAAGTTTAAATACCGATTATTATTTGTTTCACGATATTGTCAATATCAATCGGGAACGCGATGTTTCAACTGCATACTGATAGCCTTCCCCAGGCGATGTGCCAACTCTCTGAGTGTTACGATTTATACTCGACGCTAATTGTCAGAGACTGGTGTATGTTCGATCCTCGTACTTTGGTGCGAGATTGTTTCCGTGGACGTCCGCCTCAGCATTGGTCTCCTGTTGTGTTTCTTTACTGTTAGCATCCATGACTCAGCAGATTTTACGCCCTTGCCCAATTCGCATTGCACACACACAAAAAATTGCCAGTGGTCTTATCGTTGACAGGCAAGACACCTTTGGACCATAGGCAAAAATGACGTGTTTTATAGCCGAACTTCAGTACACCGTTAGGAAGAAGGTACAGCTTTAGTTCTTGCCATTATCAAGAAAATAGGAATACTGACTGTTGGTAATGTACTTTTCACTTAAAGTGAATAGAGAATCTCAAGAACCCTTTATCTCATATTAGAGCTAGAGGGAAATGCGTTTGATTTGGACAAAGAACAAAAGTGATATGCATTATTATTGCGAAGTAGGAAAGATGACTCGCGTGGAGCAAGTATTGAAGATTTATCAGTGTGTAAGAAGCCAGGAAAATGTACTATGAAGGAGTGCAAAGAGACTTGAAAGTAAACTAAGATTGAACGTTGAGAAGGGCTCCTCGTTTCCCATAAATTCATCATAATAGCTTTCTCATTTCACTCCATACGATTGCTGTGATCAGTGTATGGCGAAAACATGTAGCAAAATGAATCCGTTACTCAACGCAATATTCAAATAGCTTATAGGAAAGTATTTAAGTGCGAAGTCACAATTTAATGAAAGTCAAATTTTACAATTTTGGGGCGCTCACTGGGTTCTTTCTGTTGCTATACATAGTTCTTCTACGTTTTTTAAACTATATCGGAGATACAAGCAAACACAGAAGTTCGACATCTCGAAGTTGAAACGGTTCTCATCAGAATCTTGTTATTTCAACCTAACTTGTAATATTTAACGAGCAAAATTAACAGTGTTTCCTTAAGACCTATTTTGCAAGTTGTATCGTTAAGGGTTAATTAACGCAATGGTTTGCCCACAGGCTTTTAATGATTGTATTGGCATTGTGATGTAGTGAGA
>JAAAKM020006971.1:88823705-88841735 GCA_010016025.2 Alatinidae sp. Z8VKAUB7J3
TATCGTTAAGGGTTAATTAACGCAATGGTTTGCCCACAGGCTTTTAATGATTGTATTGGCATTGTGATGTAGTGAGAAATAGGTTTTCTCGAAACAAGATATTAAAGTATGATCGAGAAGAGAGGATTTGAAATGTCAGTTTTGAAAATAACGCTAGAGAAGTAGAAAATATATCTCCACCGCGGATCGAACCCGTGACCCACGATATCGTGACATGTGCTTTATCAAGTGAGCGAGGTGACCTTCCGATATTAACATACTCAATTTCTCTAGTTGCTACATTAGCTCCCAATCATCCAGGCCTGATGGAAGGCCTTCCTTGGTCAAGTCACATGGCGCAGAGAGGCTGGTCTCCAATTGCGATGAGCTGGATATCTACGTCCACCAACATTCAATATTCAATTTACTAGGTCCTAGGCCTCGGGTCGCACAGAAACGATCTAGGCCAAGTCCTCATGTAATTAAATCGTTTCAAGATTACGGAAACAAAATTACGGCTAAATATTGCTGCTAGGTTAATATGTTTCAGTTGTACTTTGTAGCATTGGAGGATTTACTTTGCATCTTAGCAAAAGTTCCAAGTTAGGTTCAGAGGTCTTATTTCTGGTGAGTTTACCACTATTCTTCTCCTTTCAGTTTCAGTTGTCGAGTACGACAAAAGAAGAAGAAGCGTCGCGTAAGTGTGATTTTCTTTGAAGTAATGTCCCCCAAAGCTATTGCGATCCTGGCCTGTCACTGCTCTCTTGTCCTCGACCATATAAATTTTTCTTCTGTTGATATTCAATCCACTGGCAGGTGTCACTTGTTGTCTTCCTCTGTCTCTTGAGCCTTCGGCCATACCAGTTAGGGTTATTGTCTTGTACCCTTTCTTCCGAGCAAAGTAGCTTAAGTCAGGGGTATTGTATTAGAAGCTCAGTTCAGTTGGATTAAAAACCTTTGACCTTAAGTTGGGTCAGGTATTTTTGGTAGTCAATAAGGTAAAGGTAATGCCAAATTTGAAGCCAACGCATGACTAAGAAAAGCCGTTTGGCGCGTTACCTTCTTAAATGAATGACCAGGAATATCAAAGAAAGACTCTCAAAATCCGGGTTTCTTTGTTTTTGTGGCTGAATCTTGATCTGTGCTACCCTAGTTTTGTTAACCCCTCCCCCCTGCCACCCTTCCTCGGGCCGCCAAATGAATAGGACTGGCCTAGTAATTATATCCGTCGTTCTTTTGTTGTATGGATCGCTGCTTCAGGCGAGACGTTTTTTACAAAAAGGCTTTGGAGGGACTCTGAATCAAACGTTGGTCTCAAAGTGCCGCTCCTAATATATGACTAATCAAAACGCCACCACAGCAATAGCACATCGAGGAGGGCAAAACCAGTGATGCAATACGGAGTAAAAATCCAACACCGCTAGAATACCTCTCCGAGTGTCATGAACACACCAGATCATCACTCCTATCTCCAATCTCCATACTACATTCACAACCCGCTATCCTGAGTTGTACTCGGGTTTCATATTGGAAGAGAAAATTGTCCCAAAGCAGAATTAAAATGTGTTTAACTTAACTTTTGTTCTGATTGTGAACAAAAGAGCGCTGTTTTGATTGGAAAACCATGTAATAAACGCCTTTCCTCAATGTTTTTTCTCGTGATCAAGACCAGCTTTTTCTTGTTAAAAGTGTTGATTTGTCCAAACCTTGGGTATCAAATACTGGTAGAAAATGGGTAGCCTGTATACTCCTGTATCGCCATTTGGCTCTTCTCTTCGCAGAAAGGCTTATTTTTTACAAGATCTTAAAATTTTACAAATCGTGTTCACAAATGCAAAGAAATTATGGCTTTCCATGTGCCGCGAGAAACATGCTCTCGCGAATTTGCCACAAACTCTATGTTCGTCCTCCACAATTGACGAGATTTTACCCTTGTATGCAATGATGAACCCTTTTGTCCAACACTGGAGAGCCACAAACATAGTGTATAGGATTGCCATATGTTTATCGTTTTATTAACACGATCAATGATTAATTCCTCTCACACGCAATGCCATTCTTTTCATGAAATTGTAAACAACACCACATGAACGACGGTTAGGCGCCAATACAGTTGTATCTGCGCGTGCTTTGCCTCGTTTTAAGCTGAAATACATTAACAATAAGTTTTGCATTAGGTTCGGCGCATGACAAGAGCAACGTTTGACTTGGAGTCGCTCCACTGCCGCATAATTCTACTGGACTAGTCGCTCCACTCGGCATAATTCGAATGGAGTAGTCGCTCCTAATACATTCTGCTGCACCAAACACCTTTTCCTAAACTTAATCAAGTCAAACGTCGCTCTTCTCATGTTCCTAATTCAACTATTAGGTTCGGCGCATGGGAAGAGCGACGTTTGACTTGGGCTTTAAGTTCCGCCCGGAACCCATTTTCTTAGTTGCTTATCTGTTTATGGCATTTACAGAAAGTTTCATGTATGCGGCGGATACAGATTCGGAGCCAGACCTCGACCGCATAAATGCACAATGCCGTGCGCATACACCCGAAACCGACGATGATGGGGAATTCATCATAAAACAAACTCCAGGTAATGAGTGTTTCATTGAAAATCCTATCAGTTCTCGTTTAGTACCTTGAAGGATACAATGGGAAGTTTAAGAATCGTGAATCACCATGTTCGATTGATTTTAGCAAAAATGGGATTTCAGTAATCCAGAAACATGGTCGCATGGCACGCCTACCTAAAGATCTTCTTAAGTACATTGGTCAGGTAGACCCCATAGTGTTAATATTTTACAATCCAATAAATTCACGTTAAGTCACCATTTGTCAATTTTGGGACGGACGGACGTTTACAGATTCCTTAGGAGAATGGAGCGTCGCCTTTCTTTTCTGAAAAGGTAGCGATAAGAAGACCAGCCAGCGATTCCATATCGAAGGGCTTTTGTGGAAACGTGCAGTATCTTCCTTAACTTCGGCTATCCTATCATGATGATAGCAATGGGATTCTATGCCTTGTATCCTCATGTGAGGAAGTATAGAGCTATGTGGAGACTCCTATCGTGGTTCGGGACGTCGTTGGGTCGGATGTGCATTGAATGCTTGAGGGACTGTTAAAAACCCGCCCCTGTCTTTTGATAAAATCGACTGGGCAGGGGAATGTGGAGTTGAGAGGGTAGGGGACCGAAGGCTTTAAAAGATTCAGCAATATTGCTCCATTCTTTCTACAGTTGCAAATTTGCATTGAAAGTGTGTAAATATATGTGAGCGGTATGCTCTTGGTTTAAAGTCTTGCTTTTTACTGTCGGTAGAGAACAACATCCTTCCTTAACCGAACGAATGCCCTGAGGTCGTTATTGCCATGCTATATATTTCGTTTCCCTTACAAGGAAAGGTTTTAAGATAGGTCATTGTCTTGCGAGGCTGAGTTCTCTCAACTTACCTCATTTTCATGATACCGTTAGTGACTGATCTTATGTGAGGAGCTTTACCCCATAATATGCTTGCCTGTCTAAATGACTTTTTATTCCGGTTATCATTATTATCTTGTGACAGGCTGCGCATTACGAGATTCCGCCACGGTTGCAATCGAAGAAAGTGATGGTGAAAATGACGTAGCCCTAAAGGAAACTCCTATCCCGAAAGAGATTAAACTGGCAGACTCTACTGTCGATTCGTCCATGGGTTCTACACAACTAGCACCAACCCTGAGGTACCTTTCAGGGAGTGAAAGTAGCCCGGACAAGGGTAATAAGAGCAAAAATAGTTTACGAATGTCAAGTTCATCGGACCAAGATGTGGTAGATGCTGAAAGTGGTGCTGGAACGTTTCTTTTACCAGTAGGAACACTTCTACAATCTGACGAGGAAGCAGACGATCTCAGCAGAGTAGATATTTCGTTACTCTCACCAGCTATAGGCGGTAAAAGTGGATTTCAACCTAGAAAACTAGAAGTAAATAACAATAAGAATAGTAACTGTGTAGATGATATTGATGGTGACAAAGCAAGAGTTTCTTGTGTACATAAGAAAGTTTCTCAAACTTTAAAATTCAGCCAGGACAATGCTAGTGTCTCAGACGACGGTGTGTCTATGGCTTTTAAAGATACCATGGATATGCAAGGTAGGACCGAGTACTTCGAAGCCACCCAGGTTTATGGCATAGACATCGCAGTCGCGAGCAATATTCCAGCAGCAGACGAGGGCACGGATTGTCTAAGGGGAAACTCAGAGAAAGCTGATGTGAAAAGTGAGTCTTCTAATAAGGAAGCAATGACAGTGCAAGATAACACGTTTAGTGTTGAAGGTGGCAATAGTAGTATTCAGGACCAAGGTGACGTTAATGTGATAGCGGGTGAGCACTCAGATGAATCGAAACTTTCTATTTGTGAAAACCTTATTCCTGGTGACTCTTCGAAGTGTCCTTCTGCGGAATCCGATGCAACCGAAGAGTACAGTTTTCCAAAGGAGGAGGAGATTAAGAAAGAGGAGGAGGAGACAGCTAGCAGAGAAGTAGACCAGCAAGTGCTTGATGCACAGAAGAGCATACGCACTGATAAGGAAATAGAAGAGCGCACTGTGGAATCAAGACAGGAAGTTAACTCCGACGACAACTTTGATAATGGTAATGCCACTACTCCCAAGGCCAAGCTAGAAGTTCGGTTCTGTGAAGCAACTCAGGTTTACAGCCTCTCTCCGAGTGATAGTGACAGTAAGGACACTGTAGAGATATTTGAGCCAAAGCTTGACGATCTGGTAGATGGAGCCGCGGAGGCTAAAGCAGAAAGGTTACGTAATGAAGGATTTGATGATGAAGTAGCCAGTAAGGAAATTGGTGAATTTTCTACCGACGTAAAGCTGGCGTATGCGGAAGCTACTCAAGCTTATGATATAGATTTTGAAGGCTCTGAGAGGGAGCCTGAGGTTGGAACAGACGTAAGTGGTAATGAACCGATGGAGGGCACTCAAGCATATGCGGTGGGTTATGACGATGATAGGGAGTACAAATGTACATTTGCAGAGGAAGTACTGGATAGGGAAAGTAACAAGTTCCCTACTAAGATTGACTTGGGTAATACAGAGGCTACGCAGGCATATGACATAGACTTTGAAGCTCCAGACAAGGTACTCACTGACAAGATAGCCGTCAAGGGTGATGCAAGTACGGAGGGAACCCAAGTGTATGCTATGGACTGCAATGATCATGAGGAGCAGAAACAAGAATTAGCCAATAAAGTAGCTAATGTAGAAAATGACGAGGTTACTTCTAAAACGGGCGTAGGGTACACAGAGGCTACCCAGGCTTATGATGTAGATTTTGAAACTTTAGAGGAGGAGCCTATGCATTTGAAGGAGAAGGGTTTAAACACAGAGGCAACCCAAGCTTATGCAGTGGACTATGATGATCACGGGGAATGTACGCAGGCATACAGTCTTGATTACGTTATGCCAGAAAACAGCGCGTTAAGTTTTGAAAGAAGTGCATCAGACATTTCGAATGTTCAAGAATCTGCTAATGCTGTTGAAGCCATGGCTTTAAAGCAGGATTCGGGTTTGTGTGGAGAAGAAAAAATGTTACAACAGAGCAACGCGGAACACTCTACAGTTTCATCGGAAAAGCCATTAATAGCAGACCGCAAGTTTCCTACGCTGGAAATAGATAAAACTACAAAAAATGGACAAACTGGGGTGGGGGAAATAGACGTGGAGCCCCGTGATACCGGAGTTACTATACATGGAGCACACAGTGTTAATACGGACCCAAGAGATGACATTTTAGCAATTTTGCCAGATACCAATCTTCAGATTGAGAGGACTTTATCAAAAGAAGATTAATTCAACCTAAATGTTGCTGACATTCGTTTGCCTTTTCAGTTGACGCCATATTTGTTGCAAGCGTTCAAATACTTTGGGGGCGGTAGTGTACAAGTTTCCAGAAACCAAATGCACTACGATCCACGACAAATTATTTTATAGTGTGACAGAAATTTATTGGTTGGTTGGCTTGAATTAGAATTACGGATACAAACGTGTTTAAAATCTGTATGCTTCAGTATGTCTGTTGCTCCTCTTTGGAGACAAAGTGGTCAGAACAGGTTTTGCAACCCTGCCTACTTTATACTAACTACTTTACTACTTGGATTTTTGTCATGATATCAATGTAGCAGTGTTCAGTAACGGGTGTTTGATAAGCTGTACGACGCAGTCAGCAAATCATAGTGAAAAAGGATCAACAAAGTACATTCCTTTCCACTCGTCATAAATTTGCCTGCAGCTCTTAGTTTGACGCTGTTTAAAAAAGCTAGGCACTCCACATATTCGCACATTCCAAACAACTTGCATTAAAAGCCTCGCTCTATCAGATTTGTTCACATGGACTGGTTGGGACAATTGAGTATTGCATAACAAACACTTTCAACGTCAAAGCTTCCTAGTGTCAGGATCAAACCCCGGCCATTACTGCTCAAAACAACTACTCACATTTTTGTAGGTTTAAAGTTATCAAGTTGTGTCTTGTACCACACGGCACATCTAGAACCTTGCAGTGCGATCTGAAGACTCTGGTATTTGTGAGGCCTGTTCCCTGCCTGTAACGTACATGAGTGAAAAACTTGAAAACAATCAGTGTCACTATCTAAAATGAATGTAAGTGTTTACTTTTGAGTTCCTGATATATGAATAACGTCGACATAGGTATTGTTCGTGATAAGATAGCAAAGGGCGATGAGACTGATAGAGATCAAAAGGACAGAACTAGCCTTCACGGTTGTATCATTACACAACGTCTGTTAGTCATGCTGAGGTGTTTCAGACACTGCCGACCATAATACACACACGGTATGTCGCGGTCTTGAGCATTGCGCCATCACGAACAGACCATTTTGGTCAACGGAAAGCAAAAAGGTTACGACAGGAAAACCTTTGCTGTTGTGGTAATACCTTATAGGGGTTTTCATCAAGCTCTGTAAACCCTTAGAGTTAGTTACTAATAAATAAGGTTATAGTACATCGGATACGGAACTTTAAGGACGTGTTTGAGAGAATGATGTTAATGGCTGAATGTATTTAGAATGGCTTGATCTTTGTAGTTTGGTGATCCAGAAACATCCTGGTGGTATTCGGCCTTTAAAAGCACAAGCCTTTGGACATAAATTTGCAAGAATGTAGTACTATATACACACATTTACAGCAACATATGGCATTAAAAAGTTGACGTAATAATTGAACAAGCATCCTTGTTTCTAAAGAACATCAACCCGACACAACAAGACAAGTTAACCCCAATAAGGTTCATAAACGTAAAATTTTCCATCCTACAATTAAAATTTACAAGAACTCAACTCCCCTATTCCCCCTGAGGTAACCCCTTCCCTTCCCCTATTTCTGAAAAAGTAGTTTAACTTACAACTACTTCGAAGGAGGAAAACTTTGACCTAAAGATATTGATAACAGTGATACTGAATCAAAGACATTAAATATACGACACAGATCATCTACTATGAGCAATTGAAAAAGGATATCAAAACGTATTCCTTCAAATGCCATTCTCAATTAGCAAGCTAATTGACAAAAAAACTTAATGCAGCAAATTCCCCGTTATTCCTTAACCTGTCCAATGATTATTAACTACAACCACAAAGTTCTGAAGATCAGAATAAATAATGCAGTCCTCCACTTAAAGAGTTGACAATCAAGTGTGAAATCTTAAGTCAAATAACATATATATACTACTACCATGAAAACACACTTGCAAAAGACCATAGAAAAAGAAGTCTTTAATAAGCTTGTCAGTTAGATACTAAGTTACATTGAACGTGATTCTGACACCACACGTCTACTTTACTCACTAACGCAAAGCTTGAAATCTGAAAGAAAAGCGAGACCAGATAAACAAATGAAGTTATGTTCCCGGTCAAGTTTACTCTGATTGATACACAAGTATACATTATAAAACTATAATAGAAATATTCTTGGAGAATCAGATATGTTAAAGGAATGCGAGCTCTTTTAGTCATGAAGTTAACCCTTCCATGTTCTAGATGCCTGTGCAGAGAATTAAACTTCATCACAAAATTCTGAACAAACCTCCTTATCCCATAAATTAGATTCGAAAGTCTCATGCTACGTAACTTCTTGTGTAGGAGAATACACAAGAATCATCACGTCTTACCTTCCCGAATAATTTTGAAGGCGTTTTTTAAGACTGTTTCATCAATCCTTCCGACAATCTAACAAGGTGTGCTCAGGTGATGGCTTCGTTTTGTAAAGATTTTATTCCTACAACTCTATTACAGAGACGTGGGATTGAAATTAGAAAACCAGTTGGGCATATAATTTGCTCTTTGTGTTTCAATTAAAATTCATGTGAAAAAATACGAAGTTCTAGATTATTCTGCCTTTTCTAAGTGAAAACAAAAGTTGTACTTGTATGAATGCAAGGCCCCACTGTTATAGTATTTATCTCTGTAACACTTTCATGTGTATGTTTATTTCCTTGAGCTGGGAAGGAAGGGTACATATACCCTCCCCTTACATCAAGGGTGTTCACTTCTCTACAAAATCACAACAATAGCTCTGCAGTGACAAAACCCCATACCCTTCTTGATGGCATTTCCTTTTTGCCATTTGTAATCAGCTTTACTGACTCTCTATATGTACACTAGCGCCCTTGTTTACGAGGAGCGCCCTCAAATCAAAACAACCTCTGATGATGCTGGTGTTATACTTCAAGAACAAACTGACATACCTACAATGAATATGTTGCCAAGGATTCTATCAGTGTTGATGCCCGGGATGGTAAGAGAGGGTGTTGACCATATGCCTGGGAAACAACTCCCGTTCCAACAATAACGTAACGGATGAAATCTCCAATATCTAGTTCCTGGCACAAAGCCTTAAAGGTGTCGTTGCAATTTAATGGCTTGCTGTTTTAGTTAGGCAAGGTGTTATTAGTTTCAGTGCCAGATTCAGGTTCTACAGCCCTTAAAACACATTTTAATAAGTAGCCTTATGATATAGATATTGTATAGGCAACGTGTTGTCAGGACATACGGGGGACGCAGATGAGTTGCTCAATCAGAATGTCATGTCTTTACATGTGAAACCATAGTGCCATTGTCTAAAAATATAATTGTTTTTGCCTGGATTTTTGCATGGTCCTAAAACATGTACCTTATTTGCCTAATGGATAAGCAGGTACTGATTAGCTCCCGTCAAACGTTTTTCCACGCAGTGTGATATTTTGGAAATTACACCTATCTTTCTCGGTAAGAAACAATGCACAAAGGGATCCTTGCGCAGTTTATTGCCGGAGTTAACTAGAGAGGGCATCAAAGACAAGTTTGAATCTCGTCTTCAAATTGCAATGAAGATATGTCTTATTTCTTTAGAATTGTTCAGTCAAATTGCAAGAAGAAATTTAGGGTATTAAGGAATGTTTCATATAATATATTTCAATATATATATTCCGGTTCTGAAAAGACACTCGATAATAGTTTGTAAACATTAACTTTTGTGAAACTCGCGAAAAAATTCACATGAAATGACTGTTATTGCATTTTCGAAAAAACTGTTATTTCGAAAGTTCATAACATTCACTATGTTTCATTTCATGTTCTGAGGAATTTGGCAGCCATATTTGTAACGTAAGAAACATAAGAAAGAAAAAATTACGTCAAACTTAATGATGTTTCTCTTTGTTTTTCATACCAGCCAAGTTAACGTGGCCAAGTTTTACCTTATAAATTTTCTATCCAAATTCGTGAAGTTTTACTCTTCTCACAGTTTGCTGCCTCAATAGGCAACGGATAATATTCTTAACTTTTCATGTTGATGAAAACAAAATGGGAAAACTACCAATTTAACCTCTTGCAAAGTATTTAGAGTTTTCAAGCAGGTGAAGTGAAGCGAGGCTCAAAAACGCAACCTTGACCGTTTTATCGCTCTGTAAATGTTCAAAGCGGTGTTTTGGGAGGCAATGACTACAGTGAGCAAATAGTAGCTTTGTGTGTTTTGTGCACCAGTATCAAAGAATTGTCAGCAAATTTAATTGTTTAAGGACGGAGGTTGGCAAAATACGGCCCGCGGGCCAGATCCCGCATGTTTGTTAACAACAGCTATACGGCGTTTCTAAAATCGTAGGTACCACATACATGTATTAGTACATGGTCCTAAGCAGAATTTAATTCAGAGGTGAAGAAAACAAAACCACTGAGAATGATCAGAATTGGCCTTTCATAATTATAAAATAACCGTGGTGAGTACGTAACAAAATGTTCTACTGTAAATTTCTTCAACAGAAAACTTAGCTAAAACTAGCTGAATTTAGAATACGAAAAGTCGGTGAGAAAACTGAAAATTTTCAATCTTTCTTACACAAAATTCATGTACTGTTCATGGCTTTTGATTTCATTAAAGCCCCCGTTTTTCTTCATTCCATACTTCTATTTTCTCTAGATGTAGGTATCATGCTGTCAGTATTGGAATCAGGGTATCATTTAAACTGATTTTTGCTTAATAAGTAAGAGAACAAAGAGAGGACAAGCTGATCTCAATTTAGGTTGATCTGTCCGATCTTATACTTGATTGTTTAGTAGTTTGTTCTATTCAGATTTAGACGTCTACATCGATTATTACTCTGGAAGAAGTTTTAATGATCAATCCCGCAATGGTTAGGATACAAAGGATATCGGCTAATCTACTGTTGTCTACTGTTTGGAAAATCGAAGTTTCCCCTAGCTTATTTACGACCTTAATACTCCGCTAATAAATACAATTCCCCCTAATATGACTAAGTAAACAAGGATCTTATCTTAATATTATGCTAGACACATTATTAAAGACTCCTTCTGCAAGGATCCATAGGTTGTATTTGAACAATCGCAAAACACAACCTAAAACAAAGTTACAAAATTCAATTTACAAATACTGCATATATTCTACACATGTATATATATGTCTGTTTATATATTTATATATGCATTAAGTACGTAAGATGAAAATAGCGGCTGTTAACGAGCCTACCCAAAGTTACAGACACAATCCGAGTACGCCGACTATACCTCGTAGGACGCTACTTCAGAAGTGCAGAACCTGCAGAGCTCAATGTGCTATGGAAACCACGCTCGACTTTGCCATCGTGCTCAAGAAAGACAAAGGTCTTCCAATACCCGATCTTCAGAATTCGATAACCTGTCACCTGACCAGTCATTACTCCCCGGAAAATACCTAGATCACCTAAATGACTTCATAATGTGTTAGCCCAGTTATTTACCTATCGATTATTATATAAATTATATATATAATCAAAGGTTGTCTATTAATTATTATGATATATAGTGGTACCAAACTTCAAATATCAGCCCACCCGATTGATGATGATGATGAAAGAAACGTAAAGCCTAGGCATTTTTGTAACAAGTCATATCAACTACTAAAAGTTAAGACTGACAAACAATTGGATGTCTTATAACGACGATACTGTAGAAATAGCCTAGGTGTTAAATGGCAGAAGGAGGCCTAGACTATAAAACCCCATAGGTAGTGGCAAATTTAATTAAAGTTGGTTTATTAACTGTTAGAAAATCAGGGAACCTCACATGGGGCAGATGCTCCCCATGCTACAATATAATCAGGAGTCTATGCTGCCAATAAGTTAAGGACTCTACCTATTTCAGTAGTAATGTAAGAAACTAATCCTTATATATATTACATGACGTGAACTGTAAGAGTCATCATGCAGTATATCTTATGGAATGCACTGCTTGTAATCAAAACAATCCTTAGGCAAGGCGGAAACCCAATTCAATATAAGACTTTATAACTAATAAAAAAAGGCTCAACTAAACATCATACTATATCAGTCGCAAAACATGTCCAGGAACCCTACCATAATTTTAACTTGCATGCCATATTATAATCGAACAACTTTGAACATTCCAGCCAATAAAGAAATAACAAGATCTCGCCCCCGAACGAAAGAGAACTTCTGGATAAAGAAACTTAACCAAGAGCTCATTTACCCTTAAGAAAACTTTATAACCACTAACATGGCAGTTTATGCACCCTCGTTTCCCACTCGTCCTGTTTATTTTCCTAGTAGGATAAGTATCAAGGAAATACGGGGCCTACACGAAGTATGTACGAAATCATGTATATAGAATGTTCGAACATTCGAACATTCGAATAGAATAAAGAACTGTAAGTTAATAACAGAGTTAATTGTAAAGTCGTTAATAACAGACCATGAGTACGGCATAAGGCCAAAACCAGTCGGCTAAAAATAACTTGTCATCACTACAGTTTGTCTACCACCAACGTGCACCGTGCACCGTGCACCGCGCACCGCGCACCGCGCACCGTGCACCGTGCTATTTAATCTGATGAAGATTATATCAAACGTTAAGATAATGTGTATTTCTTGAGTATTATATTCTATTTATAGTGATAAGTGATCAGCGGCCTTTTAAAGTCCATAATATGACATATATTTAACAACTTACCATGGAATACTTTCTACTACAAATTTATGCTTCCCAACCATCAATTAAGTGACATCCTAGTTTACAGATGCCCTATTTCGCGTCTGATGGATTCTTATCCTTAAAGGTCTTGACAAGAAAACAATTCCCATTCTATTTATATATAACATCTGATTCTCTACTAAACAATGATTGCTAGTTACTGCGATCTATTCTTCCATGCATAATAGCCATCGTAGCGTATCACCTTGATAAGCTCGAAAAAAAATTAATTAGACCAAGCTATAACCAAGTTATAATCACTCTGCACTTTTTGGCATTGAACACTGTGATTTAGAATGCAAGTTTTACCAGAATTTCTTGGCTGTATAATAAAAATATTGCTGAAGAGGAATTGTCTCGAAAATGCAGTTTTTATCTTAAAATTATATATAAATAAAATATATATGAAACGTTAAAACCTCGTTGTTCAAGACGAGCTTTCGGAATCTTCATTCCTTCATCTGAAGGATCTGACCAGATGAAGGAATAAAGATTCCGAAAGCTCGTCTTGAGCAGCCAGGTTTTAACGTGTTTTATATCTATTTTTAACTTTTGGCTTGTGAGACTCTCTGAACGTAGTTATGGATATTACCGACTAAGGCAAATTTAGCCGAGAATATAATTTTTACTGGAACAGGAGTATAAAGAACACATAATTTGGAAAATTTGGCAAAAGACTTGAATACTGTGTTAAGTAACAATTAATTTTGCTTGGCTTTTTTGCCAAACACTGGTCACAGCAATCGTTTGGAGTAACATTAATTTGCTTTAGGCGAAGGATAGTGTGATTATATTAGGAAAAAGGATTGAACCACGCCGGGGAACATAACACGTATATGAGTAGAACCCTCTTTGTCAATCGTGTCACTAAAAAAAGGGGTATACTCTTCACAAATTCTTTTTGCAGAGAAAGCATTAGCCTCTTTATTTTAAAGCTTCCAGAGCGGCAAATTGACAAGAAAAAGACGCCTTTGTTAATACCCTTAGCTAATCTTTTTGGTAATTGGCAACGTTTGTCGCGCTTCCAAGCAAATGTTGGCCAATTGCTAAGTTACTTGTAAAATCTACTGACTAGTTTTGCTTTGGCAAGACTACGTAAAGCCGTAGAACAGTACAGTGCGTTTTGCGTGCGAGGGCAGCTACGCTTTGCACAATTCTGCCCTGTGACCTCTTCGACCTATTTACTCGCTTGCTCAGTGGCATACATAATTGTGAACTATTTGTTCAGAATTTTTTCTGTGTAAACGTCTTTTTGATTGCAGGCAACAACTTTTAAGTGGAATAAGGCAAACACAGTTGTATCATTGGAAGCCTTTTATTTACAGATGTCCCTTAAATTCTTTCCAAAGTTTAAAAAATGCTGTCGTCGCAGATTAATTGAGCGCTTTATAAGTCCATATTTGACAATTTAATCAAAAATGAAATAAATAAATGTATGTATATATTGATATATTTGTGACAAGGAAGAGATAAGTCTAAATATTCCTCAACCTCATCAAGTTATTTCTGAATTGTTAATTAAAGCAGCTCCTCCATCTCCTGCAGTCAGAACCCACGAAGATTATTTGAAAATTGGAATTCAGAGCAGCATTTTTTAGGGAGGAGAAAAAGTAATATTTTTCTCAATACGTAATAGCCATTTTTATTTCATCACTTTTTATCAAAGGAAGACTTTCAAGTAAAATAAACAAATATCTAAAATATGAGAGATTTATGGCTATAGAGACATTTGCCATTCTTGCGTCAGATAATAAAGGAGTATTTGCATCTTTGATATATAACTTACGGCTGCTATTATTGTTTGTAACACTGCTGATATTTAAAACATTAAAGGATTTTAGTCCAAACAAGTGGACTTAATTTAACCAAATTTTGTTAACCTCTACCATACTTATTAAGAAGCAGCGAAAAGTTATAGAAAACCATGGTTATTCTCTTTATCATTGTTATCTTTATGGGGAAAGCTTTCCAGGTTGGTTAATAATAGTTTTACTTTTGTGGGACTTTTTTGTGCACCATGTACGTATATGATATGAGTAAGCAATATCATTGCCACCTTTTACATGGTTCATCTATACTATAGAATTTCTTGGCTAATGACATTTTGTCAGCCCAAGTGTTCAAAATCCCTTAGTAATCCATTTGAAATAAAAAGACCCATGAATGAGAGACATCCCTGGCGCTTTTAAAGATCAACCTGGTATAGCTGAACGTTTGACAAAAAGTGATCACGGAATTAACAAACCAAGCTGTCCACTAGAAGGAAAAACGATATTGTAATCTCCACAGAAGTTTTTATGGCCCAAGAATGAAACTTTGCTGAGAATATTTGATCTTCTTAAGTATGTAGAGATCACTAACACCTCTAAGCTGCTTTGGCGCATAATGGGATGTCTGTAGAACATGAAGATCTTTCAATTTCAACTTCATTAATGCCTGATTGTCAGACAGGCAGGGAAGACGAAATAACGTTGTAAAGACTGACATATTCCACGGTTATTGTCAAAACTGGAGACGCCAAGTCGCGACCACTGTCCACAAGACTTTACAGAGAAGTATAATAAGAGGATAAGCCTGGTCTGAGAGAGATTTTCTATTTCAAACGCATGCGTCGATACTGAGTGTTACTTACATCATACTTTTCGTGTTCTTCGGTTCATGAAGACGCGTTAAGATACACTGCGCTTGACTTGATCCCTACTGGTCTTGTTTGTAGCTAACTAAGATCCAATCGAGTGGTTTTTAGACTAGTTTCTCTTTCTGCAGATGGCAATGCGCTCAGTCATTTACATCACGATCAGTTTACTAATGCATCGATGATAGAAGCGCTGAAAAGAACCCGATGGTATCAGGGGCCATACTGACGCGCTTGTGAAAGGATGACTGACAGAATCATTATGCCTTGACAGTTTAGTCCGGAGTTGTTGAATTTCAGACCTTCATTTATCATTTTTTGACTGACATGTAATGGCATATCTCCCCTCGTCTAAATCAGTAAAACCATGAAGGGCCCTTTAGACGGTCTTTTCCTATAATATCATTAAGGCCACGTTCGTCAGGGGACGACATTGGAGGTTTTTGCTAAATTTCTGTCGTTGTGCTTGTTAGATGGTCGACAGCCTACCAAAGCTGATAAGCGGCTGCCTGAAGTGAAGTTAGCGAGCTGATGTGTCTTGCCACATTTTAATCTATGAGGTCATAGGCGTTTTCATAAAATTATCGAGTGAGGGAGTATAGTGCCAAAGGACACGACAGTACAGTAGATAGCACTGGAGAATTGGTATTTCATTCTAAGGTTACCTCAGATGCATTCAAAGCATTGAAGTAGCATTATTTTACTCAATAAATTAACGAGATAAAACACTTTACTGGTTACATTTTGCTCTATAGAAATTACGCTTGAGGTGGTTGTTAGCCTTTTAATTTTATATTTTACTCAATTACTTTTTTACTTTTTCCTTACGGTTTCATTTGCCAGCTCAAACATCTTATGCCTTTTTTACTCCCAATTAGATCTATTGTTCCCATCTCATACTGTTCATGCATGACTCAGCTCTCTTTAATTTCATTCTTGCGTTTTCCTTTGCATAGTCTGACATCCACTCTTTCGACAAATCCTTATTTCTTTTGTGTGCAAAACCTTTTATTTACACAAAATTGCCAACATTATGGTCAATATAACCAACAAGTTGTAAATAAAACGCCAATAAGCAAAAATTGGGCTAAAAAGACAGAGTTTGGTCTAATTTAAAGACTTCAGATCTGCTGTACAATAGAGTTATTGCCAGGATAAATCACCAACGTGCAAAATTATCAGTGACTAAACTTCAGAAGCATTGCAGGAAATACCTACAAATGTTTAAAACTTTCAAATATTTGTCGCGCTATTCACGAACATGAGAATAATAACAGATATTTTAGCAAACAACAACGACAATCTTGGACAAAGTAGTAAATACACAGCAAATTTAGATGATAAATAAAGTGCTAGGATCTTCTACGACCAAATTATGACAATATAATGATTTACAAATGGAAAACTGAAACTAATAAGAAAATGCGAGGCATGAGTCTACAAAGTGTCATTTTGTAAATACAGCAAAGCGTATCTTTGCAAAACATAGTCGTATCGTGAATGACATGCAAGCATAAGTTAGCATTAACAAACTTAGTACAAACAATGAACTTGGTACTTACATAAACAAGGTTTGAGGAGGCATTTCTCATAACCAATTAAAATAATCATCTTCTTCAACAATAAAAGAAAGCGGCAGTCATTGAAAGTACTGATAACTTTAACTTTAATATTGGCAGCTATCATCTTGCTTCTTTACTTAGCAGTAGAATTCAATAATAGGATATTATTTTGATATATATTGTTTGTTGAATAGTCTAAGTTGTATGATTTCCATATTTACCGCTTTATTACCATTAAAGTACTCTCATCGCATAGTATTTTTAAGTTTTTGTTAAATTATTTTGTTGTCAATCTTTGTCACTAACCACACGTCTTATTTGTGTTTTGCCAATTCAAACATTCATTCATTGCGTAATTCAGTTTTTATGACTATCTCGCTCTTCAGTATATAAAGAAGAAAAACTCCTATTATCGTGGGGAGACCTCCCATTTCAAACCAATTGATATTTGAGTCCAATATGAACTCACTTGCTTTGCGCTTGGATTCATTGTCAAATACACATATTTTGAGATACACTAACAGGCCTTTCTTACACTATGATTATTTGAATGTTAACCAATGCATTGCCAATTAGAGTTATTTATTTAGTTACATCTCTTATGGTGTTTCAAACAGAATGTCAAGATAGAGTAACAATTGTTTATTATCTACCATATTTTCCATTCATGAGGATTGTGTAAAATGGTTTTTCCCCGTATTTAACTGAATTCATAGCTTCTACATTTGTTGGAAAATTTGGCCCCTCTAGTCTCCTCTTTATCAAAAAGCACGACTGGTAAAATATTCTAACTATAGCGCATATAACGTATTGAAGTTGACATACTCTTTTCAACAAAGGTTTTCATGGTAACATTACCTTTCCATCACAAAAAAACCATATTAAATAGAGTTAAAAATAAGATACTACCTGATCTGTCAGCTACTCTACCCCAGATCAGTCTATGCGATGCTTACCAATAATGATTGCGTATTTTGTAATCTTTCACATGGTTTAAATTACTTTTACAACGTTAGTGTCAATGCTTATAGTACGCAGCGTCTTCTCAAGGGCTCTTCACTAAACCAACACCAAAAGATAAAAATGTGTGGCCCAATCACCTTTAATGCTGGTTATCATTTCCATTATAACAATACCAGATAAAGAGGTCAGCATCCTATTTAAAACTTTAACTACTGCTTATAAAACGGCAAATCTTTCTTCTTAGGGTCTCATCGTCATCATCATCATCATCATCATCATCATCATCGTCATCGTCATCATCATCTCACATAGCCTCCAGAAGGGCAGGTGTGGTTCTGATAATATGCTGCCACCCTTCCCGGTCATGTGC
>JAAAKM020006971.1:88841835-88859680 GCA_010016025.2 Alatinidae sp. Z8VKAUB7J3
TCATCATCATCTCACATAGCCTCCAGAAGGGCAGGTGTGGTTCTGATAATATGCTGCCACCCTTCCCGGTCATGTGCGGTCCGAACAGCTTCCTTCGCTGAGCAACCTAACAGCTGTATGATGTCATCAAGCCATGACTTCGCTGGGCTTCCTTTCTTCTTGTTGCCCTCAACCATGTCCAGTTAGGGTCTCATTATAGCAAAATGAAGTCGTGAAATACTTGATTAATTCCGTCGAATTAATCGGATCAAAATGAAAAGTTGCTGCTTGAAATGTAATGCCATTGATTCTATTCTTCTTCCTTACTCTTGAAGTTCGGCTGCCAATGCTTCACTAGTATATAATCCGCTTTTCTAGATAATTGGTATTCGGTAAAGGATCCTTTAGTTTCCTTCGTAACACTCCTGGAGTATTCTCAAAGCTCTTTTGACTTGCTTTTGATTGGAATGAATTAAGCGAAATTGCATGCTATAAAAACATGAAAATGGTCGACCGCAGTCGAAGGAAACAAGAATGCTCCTCTTTCCTTAGCTTCTACCACTACTACAGTAGGGGCCGCTCCTATCCCAAGTCAAGTTTTTGACCACTTCTCCCAGCATAGCTGGCACGCATTTCACCGACCCCGTAAGGATGGAAGGCTGAGTGAGCCTTGGCACCACTGTCTCGAATCGAACTCCGGTCGCTCGATTTGTAATGCAAGTCCAGTACCACTGGACCACCGTTCCAAATCTATGGGTAACTGAGTATCTAGTCTGTTTCCCAAATAACTCGGGGATGAATTTTTCTAACTTTCTTCTGGTTTGCCTGTTGCTCTAATTGTGTTATCCAATTAATCAATCTGTTTCAACCGTATATCTTGATAATTTTCGGACAAGATCTAGTTTTGCTAATAACAGCGACATTAGAAAACAAATTATCAGCACCCTGTGGTTCAAAGAACAACCAAAACATTTGCAAATAGAACATTTGAGAAGTTTCTATATAGAAAACCTTAGTATACTTAAAGGCAGTATATGCAGCAAATAGTATACTTGAGAGAAATTAAGATGAGAAAATATATTCGAGATGTTTACTTTCCTTTGGTCTTCAAGCAACAAAATCACAATAACAGTGTTTACAAATGATATTTGTACAATCGCAAATCAATCATTACAGTTGATGACATTTCTGTGTGTCACAACGGATAATTCCTAATTGTAGTGCCTTTGTGCCAATATAACACAGACAAGAACAGTTCACACCATTCACACAACAACATCTACATTTCAAGATGAGATCATATCCTTCATAAACTCATTGCAGGACATTAAAAGTAGAGGTAATATTTCCTTTTACTTAAGCCTATTGCTTAATTGAAGTTAAGAAACGGATGTGCATAGTTTGAAGACTTCAAGTTTTTATTGGATCTGCATAAATATTTGAAAGAAGCGCAACACGGCATTGTTGACACTTTGCAATAATCATAATCATCTAATGGAGCAAGTTACCAATGAGAGCATGATCATGCTTGGTCAAAGCTATTATAATACTGGTTTTGAAAAATAGATATTTTGGATTAAACATTTTAACTTTGAGGAATAAGTTTTGTAAATATTTCACTTCAAAATCTCTTACTGAAACAGAGACTACTCCATAGCAGGCCTATAGTACCGAAGAAGTGTTTGGTAAATCTCACATTGTTTAGAAGTGAATTCAGGAAGACACTTGCGCTTCCTCTGAATAGCAATCAGCTTTGATCCAAGTCTATGATTATATAATCATCTCCCAGCAACTCAGGAAGAGATGAAAATGGTAATTCATGGCTCTCTGATTAGTTTTGCAAGGAGGAGAGCAGCTGACTCTTCCTCTCCCCCTACCTATTGGCTAATACTCAGAGGAGGATGCAACACAATCATTTGGAAGTAAAGAATCTATGGCAGGAATTCTCTAATACATCTAAGAATGTATTTTGGACCATGGCCAACAATTATATTAAGCTAGATCTTAGATTTAACCTTTGCAAGAACAATAGATTTAGGCATTGCCTCACTGTCTACCGGCTGCTTTCTATCCAATTACCTCTTCGTTCACTGAATACCGTGCGAATCTTAATGAGTATTCTTGCTTTTTGGTGCCGTAAATTGTAATCTTGCATGTTCAAACTCCATGGAGCACATGGTATTTTGTGGTTGAATTCATTTTGTTGGTGTAACATGGTTACGAGCGATTATTTAGGAAAATGGTTACGCATCATGCTTACTTGACAGTTGTATCAACAATAAGCTGAAATCGTAAAGCCGCACTCTGGTGCTTTGGGCAGAAAAAATACCCAGTTTACCTCCGCCTTCCGTAGATAGGTAGATAGGTAGATAGGTAGTGCTTTAGTTAAATATAGTAATTTAAAACGACCATATCTATTTACTTAACATTGAAAAATATTGATCAGACAGGTATGGTCGTTCTTTGAGAACATCTAAACATGGTATTGACATTTTCATTATTTTTTATTAGTTTATGTTAGTAGAAAGTTTTAATTGTAATTTTTTTCTCATTTGTTCCATTTTATAGGTTTACATATTACTTCTGGTGACTCTACAGGTTTGCATGGAGTGGTAGAGCATTGCTGACAATATGAAAGAGTTATGCCAGATTATGCAGTGAAATTAGAGAGTGACTCTCTATTATCCTAAATAGATATTTATATTTCTATAAATACACCCGAGATCAATGTGAAGAGTCCATACCCCAAAGTACTTATCATCTATTTACAATCTACAATTTCTCCCAGCATAACACATGCCTTTAAAAAACGTTGTTTTGCTGAACCAAATAATATAATTTCCTTCTTTTCCTCTTTTAAATTAGTAATGCATGCTTTTTTGTCAAGCCATTTGGTGATAATACTTATCGAGTTATGCTTTCCTTCTAGAAGCTGGTTGCGGGATATGTTACATAGGAAGTGATACTAATTACCCACGCTAGAATTTCCTACCCTGGAAATAAGTACACTTGTAGGTTTACTTTAGCCTTAATAAACTTGTTGTTATTTGCCAAGCCGAATGATTAAATCAAGGTATGTACGGACATCAACTCATAACTCACTAGTATCAAAACATTATTTCATATTTTCATCAGAATTTCACATTTTCTTTATAACGTAAAAAGCCCATTTTTTGGTATGAGAACTATTATATAGTTCTAGATATGACACAAAAAGGTAAGATATTGATAAATTTAAAATATGATTATGATAATTTATGTTATGAAAGGATGCCGTTTTAAATTAGTCGAGCGCGGCTTTACTTTAGTGGCACATCGGTATGGTAAGTTGTCGGATTCTTAAAACGGCATCTGTTGTAGCATGAGCTTAAGAGTGCTCAACAAGGATTAGCTAACTAGTAAAATTAGAAATGATCTTCAAATCTTGACAAAAAGGGATGGGCTGATGAACATTATGTATGCTGTATGAAAAAAGGTAGCAATATTTACTTGCCTAATAGTGCTCCAAAGTATCAGGATAGTTTGTATATTTCATATATCCGACAAAGCTGTAATCATAACAGAAGTAATTAACTTCCCATGTTTTTGTAAAGAAGAGACGTTGGGCATTTCGGGAATAGCTACTTTAAAATCCCGTTACAGTCACCCTAGTTATAAGGCCCTCGGTTATAAGCCAATTAAACTTGAAAGAAGATCCTCCTGCTTAGTCCCCCATATGACCCGATATATGTTTTTATATGAGCTTTTCTCATCTATTATGAATGACAGGTGAATAGTCTCCCGACAAGTTATGATAAGACAACGTTTCGTCTAACATAAGTCTTCAGGTCACTACTTTAGCCAATTTTCAGTAGCGACCTGAAGAAGTCTGTTAGACGAAACGTTGTCAATAAAGTTTCCACATTTGGAGTTAAACATATCATAACTCATTTATTATATAGAAACATACTATAATTGTAGTAGTAAAGAAGAGAATTGTTCTGATAAGGAAAGCAGTGACCATTTCATTACATAAAATAGTCTGATTAATGACAACTTACTTCTTCTCTATGATGCAAGAATCCTTCTGCTTGTAGTCACACTGATTATAAGGCCCCCAAAAAAGTCTAATATAAGCCCAGGGCCTATAGACAGGATTTTAAGATTTGTTTGTAAGAAACTATGGCTCATTAACATCCTGTTTCAGTATTCATCTCTCAAACAATACAGGTATTTTAAGATCGTATTACGTTGCAGACGATTGTTTGGATTTTGTATGCAGTTTTACTATAGAACAGAGTTAAATAACGCGTAAAACATTTCGATAAATTTATAACATTCTACAGGTAACAATTACAGCTTTGCTTTAAACTTTTGAAAAAGGAATCATTTTTTTGTTCTTTTTTTTTGGAATGTTTCTGAGGTATTATTCATAGCATCCTTATGGAAATGTTAACTAATTATAGAAGAAGTGAATTGAAATGACTTAATTTGGAATCACAAAAATATTATGCAATGCATGCTTTTTCCAATTTAAAGACAGAGCTGTTATGTTGTTAATTAAAAACCTTGCTCACTGCGGGCAAAAGTGGCAAATGCATTGACCCCTGCTGCGAATGTCGATGGGTGACATGCAGACATCATCTCTTGTTTCCTATTAAGTTCTATAGTTTAAAATCCTCTCTTCTCTGTCATACTTTTAAACTTTCAATGAGCTTTAGATATATTGATTGATCGGAAAGCAGCCCTTTCATGGTTAAGTCACATCATGGGACTCATATGGTACAGAAAAGTTGGTCTCATAACATTGCGTAGAACAAGATGACGATGTCTACCGCAGGAGGATTTGGCCTTAGCAAATATCTGATACTAATATTCATTGGAGAGCGCTAAAGTGCAGATGATAAATTTAAGTATATTGTTCTTGCGTGTCAAGTCAATATACTGTCAAGTAAATGTGTCATGAATTATTGTAGAGGAAATTGAGACTAACTTTAATCATATATTTATCAGATTGGGATTAATAAGGTATTTATCATAAAAGAAGTAAAATCAATCATTTACTCGTTTTATTGGAAAAGGCGTAAATTATAAACAAATTCTATTGCCGAATCTGTTCAAACAGACTAAGCAAAAAGACAGCATTTGCTTAAAAAGCCCACATGTGTTAATAACTACCAAGCGGATTATATGAGCGTTTCGGGTATTTGCCAAAGCCCGATCTCCCTTTCAACTTGCCACTTTTAAAGCCGCATTCATTAAAACAAAGAAGCCAGTGATCTGTCGACCAAAAGAATTAGTTTACAAGTTACGCCTCCTTCAATAGCACGAGTGGGAGACAAGGTGTCGCTCTCGTGACTGTTATTTTCTACGACGTGTTTGGGTCTCCTCGTTTCCTATAAATTCATCGATAACAGCTTTCTCACCTCACTCCATAGGATTGCTGTGATCAGTGCATAGGGAAAACGTGCAGCAAAATGAATTTGTTTGCTAAACGCAGTTTCCCATTCTGTGATACCAATAAGAACACTGTACGCCAGTGAAACGTGGACGATCATAAAAAGCCTCACCCAGAAGATCAATGAATTTTATGGTGTAAGAAACGTCTAAAAGCTACCGGGAATAATATTTGATAATTCGTCACTGTCAGACCTTATTAGTATTGGAGATGAGTAACTTTTTAACGATTTCATATATGCTCGTGCACTTTTGTCACTTTGCCTAACTTTTACTGGGAATTTGTTTGTGGAATGAAATTCTTTCAAAAATTTTTGAACTTTTGCGATATTTGGGTATTGTTGCACCATCATAGACTATTTGAAAAGTGTGTTTTGTTACTTTTTTGTAAAAGTCATGATGCTTTTATCTTTAATTTTGGATATTGTTCCTTTAATTCGTACAAACTATTTCTTATAATGAATAAAGTTTAGAACATAATAAAAATTACTTTCATTTTTCGCAAAAAGTAATAAAACATGGTGTGCAATAAGGTGAAATTTGTTAGAGAAACGTAATTTGCAATATGAACAAAACAATTATAAGAAAATCACAAATTTTGATGACTTTTGCAAAAGCTGTTATCTAAGAGTGACATTTTGCTTATTTCGTGGAGTTTTTTCAGTAATAACATTTAAAAAAAAGAAAAATCGCTGAATTATCAGTGACAAACCGTTTCAGTAGTTACAAAACTCAAAAATTTTGTGGAATAAATTACCAAAAATAAAAACTATACATGCACAAATACCAAAAAGATACTGCAAACACTTGAAAAATGAAAATTGACCTCAAAAATTTGCTTTCAGGGCCTATTTACAAAATTATAGAAATTTTGCAATGTTGCGTAACATTTGAGAGCCATATAATGTCATTGACATCAAATTAAAAATTTCATTTTGTTGAAAAAGAGTTAAACGATAATACTGCCAAAAATCTTTGTAATTTGCTCCAGCGAATACAGAGTTATAGCGCGTCAAACTGCTGCGGGCCTACCAGGCCCCCTGCCATGTATGAGAAGAACCAAAAAGCACATAGGGTTAGACAATAGAATCCGCAGGTGGCTTTGAGGAGATGTAGAGGGGAGGGATCTGAAGAAAATGAGAATTTTGTGACGACGTCATAAAGGTATGAAACACAGACATATAGATCAATTCTATTAACAATTCCTTGGAATGAAATGTATAAGTCTGTAAAAACGAAGTTGCGTTTAAAAGGGATGGGAATCAACCCCTAGGTTATATATCTAGAAACCAAAGCAGGCCTTTCATGTCTAGACATATATCTGAGCTCACATATACTTTTGCTCATGTTGACAAAATTGATTTGCAATTAATACTTGATGCAATGATACTGCGCGAAATAACAGAATCATATTTTTATAGTGAGAACAGAACCCTCATATTTTGAGGCTGATTAATTGAATTTTTATTCTTTTTATCGTAAAAACGCCCATTTTATACTGTGTAGAAACACCTGCATTTTGTAAGTGGTTTCACGGCAATAGTATTTGTTTCACTTATAGATTGAAAGGTTTTGAATGCATGCACAAAAATTGGTATCTTTCCAGAAAAATGTACTAAATATGAAAGGACAGGCAGATTAAGAAAGAACCGTACAAAACAAGCCAAAGATAATCAGTCAATTACATTCAAATCTCACCAATGTTTTCCCCAAAACTAAAGAACATCAAAAAGTTGAAAATGAGAAATCAACATACCAATTAAGATTAAGCAATACTCTTAAAATTTTCTTTACGATTGCATAATTATCTATATCATAAAGAGTGTAGTTCGAGTTGTTACTACGTTTCGCAAGAACTCTACAAGTGCTAACATAACCATAGTAACTTGAATTCACCCTTCTAGTCCCCTTCTAGTTACTATGACATAACAAACTTTAAAAATAAGGGCTACTTTTAACCCTATTCATGAAAGGGAGGATGTCCCGACCGAATAGACTTTGAGTTAAAATTTTAGGCTGAACCTCCTTTTTTATGGCGATTTTTATGACGTGATCGCATAATGACGTCATTGATCACAGGATCCAAATTTTTTGAAATGTCCAAATTTTGGTTAAATGATTAACGCATTCAATTTTTTACAAACGTTATGACTGTTCTAGTGATTGAGAATATGTTTTAACGTCGTATATTAAACCATCCTCTGGCAGAAGGAAGGACATCAATCCCTCTGGTTAGCATTATTGAGTTTTATACTCAAGAAACATATTTTATCAATAATAATAATTGCTTATCAACTAAACATCTTTAGTGTACAAACTTCATAATACATCCTCTTTCCTACAGGAATGCGAGGTTTGCTTTCGCCCTACCCTGACAGTAAATATATATCTGCTTTTGTTTGACTTTTTTCTCTTTTAGCTTTTAGTAAACTCAAAAACTCTAATTAGTCCTCTGCTTTGACAATTGGTTCCTCTTAAAATTCTAATTTAAAGTTTATAAATATCAGTTTTGAAAAAACGCTCGGGAAATAGGAATTTGTCACCGTCAGGACTACAAATAAAAATCTTTCACCTGTCATTTAACAGCAAGTCACAAAACTTGTTCTGTCGATTGAAACTGTATTGTTTGTTGAAATATCCCTTGCAGACTTTGTAGATGGCAAAGAACCAAAGCAACAAAAAGTGGTCTGATACCAAATTCCGTGACAATAAATTTTCAGTTTGCAATGTCTAAAACCTCAATAGCTGCACTGGAATACGATTAGGCAGGTTTCCTACGAGCTGAAAAAGGCGATTACGGTCATAATACAATGTCTAGGTGAAATAGGACAACCCCTTGACAGGTGTTCTGTTGTTGTGCAGAGTGTGAAGATGAGTTTCGTGCATAAACTTGTGGTAGATATTTAAATTGGAAGCAGACCCCCTCAAACTAGTTTGTAATTTTAATGTCAAGAAATTCTTTTTTATTTAGGCCATGTGTTGTTGGTTCGACTGCTGCAGTTTAGGGCGACGAAGTGTTTATCGCTTTTAACGATCCCAGTTACTTGTATTAATAACGTAAATCCACCACTTTATATAGGATTGAATTTCTCAGTTACAGAAAAAGATCGAGTAACGTTAGTATAACACGTATGCCAAGAGCCATCTAACATTTGGTAAAGCGGTAAGAAACAAGTAAGTTAATCTGTTATTAAAAGATTACTGGAGAATCGAAGAACAGTTTTGATTACGAAACTTAAATGGAACATAATTCAAGAAATCATTAAAAACTCTCACCTGGTATTCGCTCGTTTCTCATAATGATGCAAAGAAAACATAATATAAAAACATTAATTCCTAAGCAAGAAACTTTGTTTAGAGACGTTATTCTATATACAATAATACTTTTGCAAAAAAGAGAATACAATTATGGTGATAACGCAGACAACGTCTTCCCACGAGGGTATTGTTTTAGGGTACGTCAGCTGATCCTTCCACGAGTTAGCATTTGCTCTCCCGAAAACAATTCTCAGACTATTGAGAGGATTAACGATGCAAAAGTTTTGAGCCATTCGGCATGTCCACATTTTGGGTAAAATAGTTAGGGCAGCTATTACTCCTCGTATTACGGCTGGAGCCGCAACAAAGGAGCAGACAACGTCTTCCGACGAGGGTATTGTTTTAGGGTATTGTCAGCTGATCCTTCCACCAGTTAGCATTTGCTCTCCCCAAAACAATTCTCAGACTATTGAGAGGATTCACGATGCAAAAGTTTTGAGCCATTCGGCATGTCCACATTTTGGGTAAAATAGTTAGGGCAGCTATCTGCTCCTCGTTGTATTACGTTTGGAGCCGCAACGAAGAACAAAATTGGCCAGCAGATGCCAATAACAAAGGAATTCAGCTATCTAGGAGGATTTGCTAGGAAAGTGACATCAACTGGAACTGATATTGGTGCAGGGGGAGGTAGATAAAAGAGATTTCGTGGCTGCTACTGGGTTTGATATCAAGTATTCAACCTTTGATATGAACCAGGAAGTTACGGCTATGACGTTGTCTATACATGTATGTGTATATGTATGTATATGTGCACAAGGTGTGTGTAATCCAAACCTCACAGTGCTCAATGTTTACACGGATACATAGATAAAGAGATTGAAAAGAGGAAAACACGACGTTTCACTACTCGTGAGTTTCACGCTCCTTTTGCTATCATCGGGTGAAATTATCTGTCTGTCTGTATGCTTTGACATGTAAAGGTATGTTTGTTTGTATGTTTTTATGCTTGTGGTACGTTTAATTCAAAAGTTATCACAATTTTTCCATACGAAGAGACTTAATAGGAAAAAAGAGATGCGCCATTTCCTGCTTTTGGCCCTTATTCACTTGATTGTATTTGGAAAATCTCATGTTTGATTCAAAGGCACGTGAAAGTAATGAATAATTAGAATAGAAAATGTTGGGGTTAGCAACTTGACCCCATGATGGACCTGAAAATGATAATACCCTTAATGAGTTTCTTCCATTTACCTATGTCTTAGGATTGAGCAGACAGACGAAAAATATAGCAGGTGTTAATTAACTTAGTATCTTAATAACGGTGTGGCAAAGAGAGTAGAGGAAAGCGGAGGAAAGGGTGCTAAGTGGGGAAAAGAGTGGAAAGTGTAGGAAAGAGTGGAAAGGTGGAGAGTGGAGGAGAGGATGGAAAGCGGAGGAAAGGGTGGAAAGCGAAGAAAAGGGTGGTAAGTGGAAGAAAGAGTGATAAGTGGAGAATTTGGAATGTGTGGAGAATGTGGAAAAGGGTTGAAAGTGTGGAAGAGGGTTGAAAGTGTGGAAGAGGGTGGAAAGCGCGGGATAAAGGCGGAAAGTAAGGAATTGGGTGGAAAGTAAGGGATAAAGTGGAAAGTGAGAAATAGGGTGAAAACTGGAGGAAAGGCTGAAAAGTGGAGGAAAGGGTGGAGAAAGTGGAATGGGTGGAACGTATAGCAAAAGGGTGGAGAAGGAAAAAGAAGAGTGAATAAAGTGAAAAAAGGGTTGAAAGGAAAGGAAAGGGTGGAAAGTAAAGGAAAGGGTGGAAAGTAAAGGAAAGGGTGGAAAGCGTTCGAAGTGCAGGACAGGGTGGAGAATATGGAATGGGTGGAGAATATGTAAAAGGGTTAAAAGCAAGGGATAAGGACGGAAAGTGAGGAAGGGAATGGAAAGTGAGGAGTAGGTTGAAAAGTGAGGAATACGGGGGAAAGTAACGAACGGGGTGGAAAGTAAGGAATAGAGTGGAAAGTGAGGAATAGGGTGGAAATTGGATGAAAGGCTGAAAAGTGGAGGGATGGGTGGAGAAAGTGGAATGGGTGGAACGAATAGCAAAAGGGTGGAGAAGGAAAGTGAATAATGTGAAAAAGTGAGGAAGAAGGTGGTAAGTGGAGAAAAGAATGGAAAATGAAGGAAAGAGTGGAAAGAATGGAAAGTGAAGGAAAGAGTGGAAAGTGGAGGAAAGGGTGGGAAGTGGAGGACAGGGTGGAGAATATGGAATAGGTGGAGAAAGTGTATAAAAGGTTGAAAGCGAGGGATAAGGACGGAAAGTGAGGAAGAGAATGGAAAGTGATGAATCTGGGGAAAAGTAACGAGTGGGATGGAAAGTAAGGAATAGAGTGGAAAGTGCGGAATTGAGTGGAAATTGGAGGAAAGGCTGAAAAGTGGAGGAAAGGGTGGAGAAAGTGGAGGAAAGGGTGGAGAAAGTGGAATGGGTGGAACGTATAGCAAAAGAGTGGAGAAGGAAAGAGAAGTGTGAATAATGTAAAAAAAGAGTTGAAAGTGCGGAAGTGGGTGGTAAGTGGAAAAAAGAATGGAAAGTGAAGGAAAGAGTGGAAAGGGTGGAAACTGAAGGAAAGATTGGAAAGGGTCGAAAGTGAAGGAAAGGGTGGAAAGTGAGGAATAGAGTGGAAAGTAACGAATGGGATGAAAAGTAAGCAATAGGCTGGAAAAGTAAGGAATAGGGTGGAAAAGTAAGAAATACGGTAGAAAGTAAGGGATAAGGTGGAAAGTAAGGAATAAGGTGGAAAGTAAGGGATTAGGCTGAGAAGTGTGGAAGGGAGAGGAAAGTATGGAAGAGAGTGGAAAGCGAGGAATAGGGTGGAAAATTAAGGAACAGGGTGGAAAGTAAAGAAGGTAAGTTTGTCCATGTTGTTTTTATCATAATGTTTTCAATGCTGTTTTTTGAATTCCTACATTTTTAGTTTTAGTTGACGATATTATAGTTGTTGCCCTTCAAATGACTTGTTAAATCACTGGCGTTGTAGATACTTTGAAAGGGTATTGATAGATGCATAATTGTCTCTGGCTGCCGCAATAGCTGTCTAAAAAACAGTAATACGTTGGCAATGAACTACCAGGGGGCAATAAAGTTCTTATGGAAATTTAAAATTATGATTATAAGTAGCAGGATTGCCCGGCGTTGCTTGCGTATTGATTTATAAAGGAAGACCAACTTTTGCAGACAAAGAAGGGGACCAGGAGACCCTCTCCATTTTCTCTACACCGGAGGGCTAGAAGATTTCTGTTTTTACCTCGAATTCCTTTATCATGAAAATACAGTTAAAATATTTCTGAGACCCCTGGGTCCATCCCAACGGGGTAACAAACGGCCTAAATCATGCCCATGGATTCCAAGATTAAGTCTACAACGTTCACTTTTAATTTGGCTTTGTCATGAAAAGACAGTTGCAAAGTTTCCGATGCCCCCCGGATCCACCCTTTACCGTTCTTTGAGAATTTTATACGTATAGTTGTATCTTTAAGTAAACAAACAGCGTTGTGAGTTTTGAAATGAAAACAACACCGATAAGTTATAGGTCAGATGCCAAGTAGGCAACAACGATTTAGAAAACGTTTCGCCTTTTCTGTAAGACTTCGTTAGGTCTGGTACTTTAGGGTTTCAAGGTTAAGTTATGTTCCTTATTATGTCTTTTTCGCTGGCCTCATTTGTACTACTATACCCGCAGCTACTTTTATGTTCATCACAGCATACCATCGTGATTATTTCCCACAATGCTTCTCAGGTTTAGTGACATTTTTAGTACGTTTGTGCCAGGGTTAATTCGCGTTGTCACCTCCAGTGTGCAAAGACCTGAGCAAGTCTTGAAGATAAGACGAAACGTTGTCTAAATTGTAGTTTCTTTCTTGGCGTTTTACCTATAAAAAGCGTTGTGTTTAGTCAGTTTAGTTGCATAGGAAGCGACATATTGTTAGCTTAAGCTGGCATAAGAAGGAGTGTACAACAACTCTGTCAACACCACAATACAATCAACTAATCAAGGTTCAGCTATAAACATACGCCTGATGATCCGAGAACTTCAAATTTCTCTGCTGAACAATCTCCTATCACAAGTTGATACTTTCACGCAAGATAGCTATATGATGTTTTAATTCCTTAGCTAATGATCATTATCATAGTTGACGCACTTCATCAACCACGTACAATGTTGCAAAGGAAGTCATAGGAGCATAACTGTTTTTGGCTCATGCGACCAGTGGCCGTTATAGAGAATGCGGGGCCCTGCGCCTACTTTTCTGTTTTCGTCATTACAGCAGTGGGCTGGGATCATGCAAGCCAACTTTCAAAGCATTCTTCGATAGCAAACTTTTGCAGACTTTTTTGCTGACGAGACATACGTCAAGGCAGCATATTAACTGCTATTTTTTACAAAAGACAAGCGACAAAACTTTAAATATACTTACGTCTGTTTGGGAGATTTTTCCGTTAAGTACACCAATTTGTAGCCAAGAGACGCAAATCACCCGACATCTTGATTCGTTACTGACTGTTACTCTTAGAAATGCCTGCAAATGCCTGCAATAAAGGGAACATAAAGAGGTATCAAGCAATGATATGCAAGGGATGAAGGAAACAGAGAAATGGCTTTAAACTGTTGCAACTGTAGATAAGACTGCAGATGGCCCGGAAATATGAAAACACAATCAGATGTGCTTCAATTTAGTCTCAAATCAAGAAAACTCCCGAATTCATATACAAGTTATTATATCTATTTTTTCTAATGTACTGTGAGCGTAATATTTATCTATTTAAAAGATACCTTGAGCTTGAATTTATTTCTGGAGCTAAAAGCCAGAATCTGGTCAATGTATGTAAAGGGAAAGGAGGCTTTTGTGTTAAATTCAAAGACAACAATTAACAAATTTAAAGGCGGTCTTCGCTCTTACGACGGCTGCAATAAGCGTTGACCGGAATTTCTCCTTTCGTTCGAAGACATACATCATTCTCTAAATATTTTTTATTAGAATATCTACTTGGCTTAGGTAAACCAAGGTCTGAAAGAAGCTGTCAAAGCCAGACCCCACTTTAAGACAATAATAGACCACAATAACCTTAGCACTCTCTAGCACAACCTTATACTTTACGAGTTTACCTTATGGTACGTTTATTGTTCGTCCCCAGACGAATTGTCGCGGGAATGTGCTGCAAGAGGTTTAAGCAAAACAAACTTGTTCTTATCATAGGACATAAGCCAAAAGATCCTCAAAAAAAACTAATAGTAGTCTTGTTTCTCAAAGATACACAATACATAAAACTGAACAACAAATTTAACGTAGAATGCGATTTACGTAACTCTCAATCTTATACCTCCGGTGTTTCATAGTCTTCCTGATCTAATACCTCCGATGAGCAGTTGGCCCGATATTGAAACTAACCTAAATAAACCGAAACCACCAAACAGGCTAACTAATACATAAAGGGCAGATGGGGCGTCCCAGGCCAACGCCCCTCAGTCTAGGCTACCGGGCTGAGAAGAAAGTCATGAGGCAGGCTCAACCGTCCAGTAGGACCGTTTTTCGCGGATTATGGAAAGAATCTGTCATCAATGAGAACAGATACTACATCCATTCCTTGCCAAAAGACGGAGCTAACGCCCCTTTTAAATTTAATTCTCTTGTTCGAGATTTATATCAGGGCATGCGGCATACCTGATATACTATAAAAATGTCAAAAAACACTTACCAATTCAGCCCTGTACAGCTCTGTGCAGCTCTCTACAAGCACTATCCAGCAGTATTATTTGCAAAGCAGCATGTTTGCCATCATTGTACAAACTACAGTCAGGCAGCGATGGAACAGTTGATTATTACCATCTCCCTATTTCCTTCTTTTAATATTCTCTTCCTTTAAGATTGCTGGCTGTCGAGTGATATCCATCTTGAGTTAAAAGAGTTTTCTCTTCCTGTTTTAACCGCTATTTGAAGAAAGATAAACTTTCAAAATTGCAAAATCCTTACGACTGACGTCAGTAAGGCATATATCTGACTGTAGCTCTACGAGAACAGTATTTTAGCCACTGGGAAAATCTTCCTGTCTGTGTTCCTCCAGTTAACAGTCTGCTCCAGCTCAAAAAGAGCGCGATAGGAAGATGTTCCACCTTATATACAAGTCGTTAACAGCTCCCCTCGGACGCATCTCCTCGTGCAGTTTGACTATCAACTGTAAAGTGACGACGGTCCGTGCTAAAGAACACTTATTTGTTAGCAAGAGGGTTTCTCACAGCACACAGAATGTGATCACGCAGGCGAAGAACTTCAAAACGACAACTCAAACAATAATTTGAAAAAAAAGATAAATTCCCACTAACTGTATCGATATGGTGGTGATGGCCTTTAGGGGCGTGATTAGCTTTAAATTGACTAACTTTTGAACCTTGCTTAGTTAGTTCACATATGTTGAAACATACTTATCTAAATTCATTGTCACAGTCTCTCAATTGAACATCCCTGATGAGCAGTGGGTCCGGCATTGAAACTACCCTAAATAAACAGAAAACCCACCAAACATGCTAACTAATAAATAAAGGGTAGCTAGGACGTCCAAGGGCAACGCACCTCACTTTAGGCTACCGGCCGGAGAACAAGGCCACGAGGCAGGATTTACCTCCCAGTAGGACATTCTCTCGCGGATTAGGGAAAGAATCTGTCATCAATGAGAACAGATACTACACCCATTCCTTGCCAAATGGCAGAGAAGCGAAATTCATTATCGCAACGTGTTTAAACTCATTTATTGAAGCTGATCATACAGCCGGGACTTTTTACCGGCCTTCTAAACACAATCTAACCGACACGATTTGAAAGCGTAACAACAACAAGTCTAAGATATATGTGTTGTAGGAAGAATTAAGAAAATTCTAAAAGAATAAAGAAAAACAATAACAAACGTTCAACAAAGAACAAAATTAAAAAGAAAAGAAAGAAGCAAAAAAACCCGAAGGCAAAATAGACTTTTGACAAGGGCTGTATGTAAAACTAAACATATACATTCCTCTACTTAAGGGTCAAAAACTGTCGCAAAATTGTTCTCTCTCTCTCTCTCTAAGAATCACTTGATTCGGCCTAAAAATTTGTTCTTTAATGCGTTCCTAGAGTCAATGGGATTGTGTTTCATCCATCAATTTCTATCTGAAATGATAAATTTTATTTGACACATCAAGAAAAGAAATAGATCTATATATTTGAGCAATTGCAGGGGTTGATTCACTCAGGAATATCATATATTCTACTGCCATAAAATATTTTATTTAATCTTAAAAATTAATAAAATATGTCAGAATTGCTGTACAAACTACAAGCGTTCTAATAATGTGAACGTCACGAGACTTAAAGGCATTTAAAAAGTATTTGGACCAGAATCTGTTTTATCAACAACATATATTTCGGTTTATATAACGACTGTCATGAAATAAATGAAATTTTTCATTTCAAGACCAGATTCGTATTTTGCTGTGAAGTACAGCACATGCAGTCTGCTCGTTTCTAGACGCAATTGAGTTGGCCTTCTTGAATGGCAAACGTTTGGACTGTAACATTATAATAACGTGAACTAAGTGTCTTTAATCGCAATCGTTCCATCAAAGTAGTGCCGTACAAAGGTAAGGCAAGGGTGTAAAAAGACGAAGTAGTGGCGTTAAAAGGTAAGGCAAGGGTGCAAAAAGACGAACAAGTAGCGTAAAAAGGTAAGGCAAAGGTGCAAAAAGACGAAGTAGTGCCGTACAAAGGTAAGGCAAGGGTGCAAAAAGACGAAGAAGTGGCGTTAAAAGGTAATGCAAGGGTGTAAAAAGACGAAGTAGTGGCGTAAAAAGGTAAGGCAAGGGCCCAGAAAGACGAAGTAGTGGCGTAAGAAGGTAAGGCAATGGCGCAAAAATTCGCAATTTCTTTTCGTTTCTTAACACTGTTAGACTATGGCGCTATATTGCAAAAGTTGATGATCGTATGTCGCACCAAACTAAAAGTAGACATGACCGAAACATAAGTTTACTTATTAGTAATTTTATCTAACGATGTCTGTCGACAGGTCACTAAGTTAAGTGCCTCATGCAAGATGAGGCTTCCAATTGTAGATATTCGGCATGCAGACAGTAGACGAAGTTCAAATGCTGGTACTGTGGCTCTATTCTTTTAAAATGTCAGACAACTAGACAGGTAAGCCCAGGACCCCGAAATCCATCACTTGTAAGACTGTTCACGGCACCAAATTGATGAAGATGAAGTCGAGATACTAGTCCGTCATGTTTGTATTCACGAAAACAGTCATCATCATCATCATCATCATCAATTATCAATCATCGCCATCATCATTATCATCATCATCAATCATCAATCATCAAACATCAATCATCATCATCATGATCATCATGATCATCATGATCATGATCATCATCATGATCATGATCATGATCATGATCATCATCAGGGTGTCTCATCTCTCCCTACGGAGGAAACCCTCTCTACATTGCAACCATACCTTCCCGTTTTTTGCAGTTCTGGACCACGTTGGCCCAATGTAGTGGAGTAGGTCATCATGCCATCTTGTTCTGGGACGGCGTGAAAACAGTAACTGAACAAATCTATTAAAACAATATCTATTTACATAGAGTAAACGTGATGGCGTATGTCACTGTTCTTATTGTCTCATTGTCTACGATTTGCTTACCTCTACCCCCGGCCGGCCTGGGTTAAATTACAAAACGTATCTTAAATACATAGATATTGGGATACAAGGATTAAACCTACCGCGTATACAACCTGATCTATTAACATTTGTTTCACCACCAAATATTCGTGATAATTCAGCTTTTGCTGTTATCAGCAATTTCCTAGACAATTTCAGCACTTTTTGCGATTTTACATTCTTCGCCTAATTCACTATAATTTGTGGGGACAAATAGTTGAGTTTTACAGTAACCATGCCTTCGGGCATAAGGAACGATGTATGATAGTCATAGAAAAATTGGCATGATAACCTTTCCCTAAACTATATGCCATGTCATCGTCAACGTACCGCAGTTAAGCGTTAACCGTCAAAAGGATAAGAAAATCAATTTAAACTTATAAGCCAATAACTATCTGTGCAACTGAAAGGCATTCAACGGCTGTGCGTATCTTAAGGCACCTAACG
>JAAAKM020006971.1:88863021-88897159 GCA_010016025.2 Alatinidae sp. Z8VKAUB7J3
AGAGTCCTCCAGTGCAGAAGAGTCCTCCAGTGCAGAAGAGTCCTCCAGTGCAGAAGAGTCCTCCAGTGCAGAAGAGTCCTCCAGTGCAGAAGAGTTCTCCAGTGCAGAGGAGTACTCCAGAGTAGGAGAGTCCTCAAGTATAGAAAGGTCCGTAAGTATAGGAGAATCCTCCAATATAGGGGAGTTCTCTACTGTAGAAGACCACTCCAACAGAGAAGAGTTCAGTTCCAAAGGGTCTTTTGGTAAGGAAGAAACCTTCCCGATATAAGAATCTTCTAGTATGCGACGGTACTCCATTAACCGCTGTGGTAAAGTACGCCAATAGGGGAAAAATGTGCAGTCTAAACGAGTGCTTCGGGAAAACTTTACAGTGATATGAAAACGTGTTGCAATACGGGAGACAACTCTGGTACAGGAGAGTGCTCTAGTATGGAAGTGAATCATAAAAAAGACATTCTCAGGACATGGAAATGTCCTGGCTATTTAACGCGGACGGGAGTATAGACAGGCATCACAGGTAACAAACGGTCAGCAAAAGATAGCCAAAGGAGGAGAAAAAACAAAAGAAATGATAGAGAGACGAGATCGACAAATACCGGGGAAGATCGTATGGGAGTAAATTTAAAATTTCATAGGAGTATGGGAGTAGATTTACAAAAAAAGCTTTCTCGCGATAATTAAGGTAGCGACATGTACATGGACATGGCCTGGCTATTAAACGAGAGTACAAGAATATAGACGGACATCACAGGTAACAAACTGGTCAGCAACGGATGGCCAAAGGAGGAGAGGAAAACGAAAGAAACGATGGAGAGACGAGATAGACAAGTACTGGGGAAGATCAAACTGGCACCACAAAGCTCATGCCGGGCAGAATGCGTCAGACACGCCGGGGCAGAATGCGTCAGACACGCCGGGGCAGAATGGGACAAACTTTCCGAAGCCTTTATTTAGAAGTGGACTGTCACGGCTTACTGACACTAACTGACTGATGATGATGATCATCATCATAATAATGAGAATGATTATAATAATGCGGATGATCATAATGAACACGATGATAATAATGATGAGGATGATAATGATGTTAGTGTTAATAATGACGATGATGATGATTAGGGGTCGGGGTAGACGGGTCTCAGGTGTGATTAGCTAATCTGGAATGTGAGAATATTCAGTGTTCATGGTACACGTTCGATTTGAACTAAATGGCTTAAGGCTAACGCAATAACAAAATAAAAAGACAGGGGTCTAAGAGATCGATCGCGTTAGAAATAGCACGACTACTTTGTATTCATTAGCCAATCATGACCATTTATTAGTTAAAATTTTTCTTTCGATTGCAGCATGCCTGGAAATAAGCATATACCATGTAACAAAAAATGTTATCAATAAAATACGTGTTGTGGTGATGCGGGTGATATTGGTTAAAAATCCATACCTGGGGAACGTAGAATAATTTGCTCTTGTGTGGCTTTGTCAATGTCCCTGCAAACAAAGGCCAAAGCTAGAAGAAACGAGAAAGGCCACAGTTAAACGTACTACCCGAAATACCCCGTCTGACACCGTCCGACTGCAGGAACGTATTTTATAAAACTACTCTGTGGTGAAATTCTTACATGAAGGGCCAAGAAGAATATTAAGTAATACGGCTTTCACTACACTAATGGGATCAAACGCCCCTTATCCAAGTTAAAATCGTTTCATACTAACAGTAAGTTCCCAAAACAATTTGTTAGCGTCTTGGAAAAGTAATGCTGGATAATTGGTAACCAGAAATAGCTTTCATTTAAAGGGAAGCAAACGAAAACAAAACTGGTGTGCAAAACACCATTGAGGTGGTATATATTACTTTAACCGCCAGTACGAGGACTAACACAGCGTGGTTCACTGCCGCATGCATAGATCTACATACCAGCATATTATTTCAAAGTACTTTAATGTCAATGCATTTTTCCTTCAACATGTAGCAGACACTTATGTACGTATGTTCCGATTGGTTGACCATTATTGCTTTATTACATTTACGCTCCTCAGTGGCAAGTGAAATCTAGAACTTTTGTTCTAAGCGATACACTGTTACATTTGTTCTATTTGTCCAAATAATAAATGGGATCCCGTTACAACGGTCGATTGGGAACTACATAATTGGAACACTTTACCATTTGCCGTGGAAGCAACTGAATGGTGGACGATGTGAAAGGTGAGGTAATACAGAGATGAAACGAATATAGAGATGGGCAAGATATATATTAAGGGCGCGATTGGAAGGGTAAGCTGGGCACAACTGCCACCACGAACCAACCACCACCGACCGGAATGGTAAGTACATCTTCACTGCTTCCTACTTCAGTTGCAAGACATTAAGTAATGGCGTAACTTCCTTACCAACACAGCTACAATTTTCATGGAGCAAAATGCTTACCTCTCCTAGTACTCGAAACAGGGAGCTCTTCCCGCATCCGTTGGGGCCACATACAAGCACGTTTTTCCCAGCAAGTACCTGTAAAAGATGAACCAGGAAAATACAGAAACGATACCTATCGTCTGCTATGTCATTGCAAAAGACATTTAAAGAATAGGTGTGAGTAGGAAAAACCCAAACGCATTAAAAATAAAGAGTCCATTATCAAATATCACAAATGTCTAAAAGTTAAAGTAATCAAAAGGAATTATTGCACATTTTAAAGCTTTTTAATGTCTCTCAGGTGGTCTACACTTCGGTGATAAAAATCTATTCGTACATAATTTAGTATTATACTGTATCATTGCTTTTTGATACGAAAAAACCCGGTGGGCGTGCGAATTTTTTAAAGAAACGCCCCCCAAAGACCCCTATGCTCTTTCACTATTCGTCGAAAGACCCCCCCCCCCCCCCCGAGAATAATCGTACGTACTGCGAAGTCAGTTAGTTAGAGTTTATCGAGAAATCCAATTCATGTTTTTATTAAATTTCCATTAATATCATATTCGAAACTACTCAATCTTGATAAACCAATTGTAGATAAACAGCCCTGAGACTGCTAACGAAATAGTAAACCAGTAAACCTGTAAAATGGTTATGAAAAATCCTCACACGGATTATTCCCCTAAAGTCGACTATCTCAACAGTTGCATGGACTGAAATTTCCATAATTAAAGACTGTTCTAAAAGATTACATCAGTTTACAGCTATCTTTTGCAAACATCTTCTCACAGGTGGCCAACAACCAAACGCCTGCGGAGGTGTGTACCGTATTTCCTCTAATTGTAGACCCGTCTATAATTAATTGAGGGCACCAAAGAGAGGGTCTACAAATAGAGGGGGTCTTTAATTTCCAGAAGAAAGTTTTGAAATAAAGAGCATATAGAGTTTCAAGAAAAATTACGAACGTACATTTATACTTTCGTCATTACATTTATAGTTTACACCAATACTTTTTCATCACTGAATTACAGCCACAACGAAAAACCGTTTGCATACGTTCAGTGGAAATTCAACAGACCTCGATATCTGAGTCTAAATCATTGTCAATACGTTAATGTTCAGAAGCACACATTTCGCGTTCAATTTCTGTGGTTACAAATGGATTTCTAAGAAAAGGCTCTTTCAGAGTGCCGAGTTGCTCCTTGAGGCGTTGCACTTTTTCTCACGGTTGATTTTCCTTAATACACTGTGTTTTGTTTTTATCAGAGCCGTCAACGGATAAAGTGAGTGCACAGAACTTGAATGACTCAACAATGATTTTCGTGGAGAGACTGTCCCAAGAAGACAAAATCCATATCTGCCGTTTTCATATAGATATAGAAGGGGTCTGTAATTAATTGAAAGCACCAAAAAAGGGGGTCTTTAATTAGAGGGGGTCTATAATTACTTGGCATGATGCGAAAGGGGGGTCTATAATTGGAGGGGGTCTATAATTAGAGGGGATCTATATAGAGAGGAAATACGGTATGCGATCAACCTTGGCAATTCAGGTGCAGCCAGAAGGCACGAAAAGGCGTCAACGGGGACCAGAAGTCACGGCTACCAACAGCATCCGATAAGGCACTCGCACCTTGTGAATGAACCTGAAACGACAAAAGATATTAAAGTGAGAGCATGCTGAACATGATGTAATGCGGAATGTAGACACCAATGACAGATGATGAATGTGGACACCAGAGACAAATACTTTTAAGTAACTGAATAACAAGTTTCTCAATCCCAAAATCTAATCTTTTAACATTAATCAATCAACTGTGTTCTCATTATTTACTCGGAAATTTAAGATAGCTTCTCTATCATTCAAATACAACAATCTTCATAATATATTCTCGTAATATAATTCTCGTAAATTTCGTATTACAATATATTTTTCTTCTATTTCTTATTAGAACATACTCTAATCTTCATAATACAATCTTCATAGAATTCATAACATATCATAACATAATACTTATGAATTTCTTATCATAACATAATCCTTTTGAAATTCTTTTCATAACATAATCTTCATAAAATTATCATCATAACAAAAGAAACCCCCGAGAAGAACCGTAAGCCTGACAGAATAGGGTTAAGGCAATTAATTGTCAAAAATTAGATAATGGATTCCTTCTTTTTAATGGTAGTTTACTTGAACGATTCATTTAGTTCATTATATACCTATTGCTTTTGTCTATTGAGAAATTAATTAGCGAGTGATTGATCGATCGATCGATTAAATGATTGGTCTAACTAGTTATTACGGTAAGTTGCACAGTTTAACTATTTTTGTTCCGCTTGCGTTTCCTCTGCTAACCGGGTACATTTTTTTTAATTGATCAATTTGATAAATTGATTACTTGTTCTATCAAATACGGAATTCATCACCTGGTCGATCAATGAATCGTTGGAGTACTTGATCAATCAATTAAGTAATTGGTTACTTGGTCTATCTGTCAATTAAATGATTAAATAATCGATTACTTAAGTAATTGATAATTTCGATCGATTGGTTAATTAATTAATTATTTGTAAATCAATAGTCGATAAATCAATTGTTTGATTTATTGATTAAGTCGATAGATCCAGTTATTAGTTGTTTTTAAATTGATAAAATCGACGAATCTCGTATTTATGCATTGAATGATTGATCTATTTGCTCATTAATTTATCTTGGTCTTGAAATGTATGCTTTAAAAGTGGCATGACTTGAGTCATGGTTGTAAACTTGTTTTATCAGCGAAAGCGTTGTGTAACAAGTTAGCGTCGCCAATATCAGTTGCAAGATGAAACGTTGCGGCATATTTCCTGGAATGATAGTATCAATTTTCTTAAACAGTGAAGTATTTGGCAACTTCATGAAAGAAAACATTACTGCAAAAGATATATTGAGCTTTCCCCAGGGGGGACAAAACCCAAGAAATCCTATACTCTTGTATTGCCGTATTTTTATTACGTGTTAAGAAAATCCTTAAGAAACCTTACAGTGTAGACATCTTGATGGAGGATAGCGCGACTATTTGACTTATGGATACATAAATGAGAAAATATACAGAGAGCAAGCCATTCTCCTTGATGGGCGAGTCAGAGACAAGTGATCTGATCGCCACCCACAGTATATTAGTCAATCAGTCACAGCTGGGGTAACCAAATATGGAATACCAAAATACAGTAAAATTACATAACACACAAGGTTTCCTCTAACATACAGGATATCTTGTTCGCTTATTATAATGTGTTGTTTACCCCTTGGGGCTTTATATAGCCAAACAGATTAAGGCCTTGAATATACGATTTCAGATAGCATTTGATATCAGATAGCTTTTGCTACCAGATAGCTTTTGTTTCCTGATAGTTTTTGATTCCATCTAAACCATTCAGCATTAAGGTCCTGGAAAGCTATCTGTTATCAACTCTGCTTCGATAGAAAGTGTTAATACGATACCTTAAAGCTTTTGGTACCAGATAGCTTTTGTTTCCAGATAGCTCTTGATTCCATCTGAACCATTCAGCATTAAGGTCCTGGATAGCTGTCTGTTATCAACTCTGCTTTGATAGAAAGTGTTAATACGATACTTTATAGCTTTTGGTACCAGTCTGATTTGAGTAATATTTTGAGATGATTGGAATGGGTCTCGAAATAGTTTTTTATATATCTCCTTTATAGAGAACTCGAGATGACACTGTCGATTTCGCGTAATGTCATTCTGAAAGAGAGGAATCGGACTAAGAAATGTATCGGATAGTCACAGTTGAAGACCGAAGACCGAAGGCCGAAGACATGAGACCGAAGTGGGCGCGACATTGAAACTATCCTAAATAAGCAGAAAAACCACCAAACAGGCTAACTAATAAATAAAGGGCAGCTGGGGCATCCAAGGGCAACGCCCCTCGTATGAAAATTTGTTTCACCGCCCTTAATAGCATCACCCCCACCGTTATTATTGCCACTGTCAGCTGTTACTTAATCATATTGTTCATTCTTTGCTTGGCTGTTATAGCTATTCTGATTCGCCAAAGCTACTGATTTGGGGAAGCACAGTTTTCCTCCTTGCGCTTAAATTTCGATTCATATCGCTGCTTCGAGGCCCAATGGTAAATGTAGTTATACTTTTAGTAAATGATAAATCATTTATGTTATTGTCTAGCAAAATTCCATGAGCAATGACGTCATCAATTTTGTTGTTTAACGTGTTTATTACAGCGAATTTGTTTTCTTTGACGCAAAGAATTTGAATCTCTCTGACCCATTTTCACTCAGGTGAGCAAGATTACTTCTCTCAATGTTGTCGTATCACAGGTATTACAGGTACATTAAGGAGAGGAGTATAATGTTTCAGCACGCATCAGAGTTGCACAAACGACTTCATGATCGATTGTGTGAAATATCACTGATGAGTCTCCGTTTTCTCGCCATGTTGCCATATGTCCAATGACTTTGTTCCCCCCTCCAGAACATTAATGCTCTCTTCGAAACTTTCTAGCCCTCGTAAAGCAACCAACCAATTTTTACCGTTAATGTTAAACAGATGGTGAAAATTTCTTATCAGAACACGTCGTAGGTACAGTTGTGGGCAAATTTGATTTTTCCGAAAATATTTTAACTTCCATGTTTCTTAAACTTGTTGCCATAGCATATCTCGTTGTGCTACCTCGCAGTCTCATTTGGACATTGTAGGCAATCATGATCAAGGAATGCCACGGTACGCCAATGGCGCAAGTGAAAACTTTCCATTCGCACTCCGCTGCCAAGATGCTAAAAACTACTCTTTGCAAGATTGGGGTAAAATTGTCCGTGAAGCATTAGACGAGTATTTACCCGAGTACAACGCAGTTATGGTTCGTGGACTGCCGATTGGAGGACACGAGGACTTCTCCACATTAATGCAAAACACCGGATACAATTTGATGAATTATCAATTTGGGTCCGATCGACGAGAAACTGCTGGACAGAATACGTTTGGTGCAAGTATAGAAGCATCACCAGTATTAATTGAAATGCACACAGAAGGTGCATATCGACCAGAAGATATTACTGTGATCCGCAAGGTAACGTTAAATTTCACTAATTTGTTTTATGTTTGTAGAAAAATCTGTTTAATTTTGAGAGGAATGTCTTATGTTTGTTGATGAGCCTGTTACGTTTCTTTACAGATCGTTTATGTTAGTTTGTGAATCTTGTATGTTTCTTTATGAATCTGTTGTGTTTGCCTCTAAATCTTTTTTGTTTGTTTATAAATTAGTGTGTTTGTTTATGAATCGTTTATACTTGTTTATAAATCTTTTATGTTTGTTTATAAAACTGTTATTTTTCTTTACGAATTTTTATGTTCGCCGATCATCCTGTTATGTTGGTTTCTAAAATTGTTTTGTTTGTTCATGTATGCCTTCGCATCTATTTCTCTAGGATGTTGATTGACCTGCCCAGAGGTCTTAGTTAGCTTTCACACTGAAGTGGCACGTCACAAACACCACGTTTCAGGTGCCACGTCGCAAACGCCACCCCAAACGGTGATTTTAGACTGATTTGGCAAATGCCACGTCGCATGTTTAAAATATACCTGCTCAGTAGAAACATGTTTTCCTCGGACGAAGAGGATGGTATTTCTCTGGGAGGACTCATAGCTGCTAAGAGAAAACATAAAAGGAGGCGGTGGCTACATCATATTTGGCAGGAAATGCCGAATTGGGCAGCATTTTTACAGTCTAAATTTTCTAAAAGGGCCTTAAACACCACACCAAAAATTGTCCTTCGTTATTAACTATTCATTGTAAAGCCCTAACTACTTAATACCACAGATGCACGAGGACGTAAGAACGACCCATGCCCTTTAAGATAATTCGTAGTTATATTACATGGATTCTCTAATTAGGAAGGATGTATTATAACCTAAGTCTGCTCGAAAGTTGCTATGTCATTGCATGATATTGCGTCGTTTATCATATATAGAGGCTGAGACCATTTGAAAGGCAAGCTATCTTTTGTGAGCATACCTAAATTGAATTCAAATCGGATATTAACAGGCTAAATAATATAATATCATCAATTTAAACAGAACTGTAATCTATCAAGAGAATGTTTAGCGAAAGAAAATACAAAATTGTTCTCTGTACGGTTGTCCTACTAGAGAACTTTACCCTGAGTCGATTACCTAACACACTGGACTTGCCCCTGGTTTCATAAAGTGTTTAGAATTTCTCTAGTGTTCTATTCAAAAGTTTCTATTTCTCTAGTGTTCTATTCAAAAGTGTTTACAGTTGAGTACCCTTTCAAATAAACAGAAAGAGATAACCAAGCCTTTATCATAGTCCTCACTCCCGAAGCTGATTATGTGATGGGAACAAATACTGTCCTGATTGGCTGAGAAGCAAGTGTCCGACATGACATGATTTTGAAATATGGTCTGATTCGTTTCTCGAGTGGCGCAGAAGTGGTACGTCGCATTTGCCACGTAGTATGCTACTTTGGTGTGAAACTTTTTGTACTTTTGTACAGGTTCGTTTCCAAGAGACATGCCACATGGCATGGCGCCTGCAACGTGTCATGCCGATTTGAAAGCTCCCTTTATGTCATGCCCTGTTACTGTGCATCGTGTTTAACGTATTTCACCTTCAATTTTAATCGGCCAAGTCTTCTCTTTAAGACTGACATCAACAGCATAGGTGCAACTAGAAATTAAAGAGGGATTTAATGTTTTCATGAGCTATGAGAGCAGTGTATGCGTCCCTCTGAGATCACTAGATTCTTACTATGATTCTTACTTACTAGAAGGTTAATATTGGTTACTATTAACCCTGTGTGCTCGGTCTTTTTTACATCAGTTTATGCTCAGCGGATCTGTTGGATTCCTCAAATATAACTTTGCAGCCGTTAACCGCTAGTATTTTTGCACACTTTAAGTACTGCCCTTCAGTAATACAATGGTACCAAATGTTTTTTTCTACATTCTATAGTTTTTAGTCAGGGTTCTTTTATTGTGCCGAGGTCAACTGCCAGCACCGTTTTAAGGGAAATACTTGTGAAATAATATATCTTTCCCTATAATCGAGCATAAGTTTTAAGGTAGAAAATTGAGATACAAGTATTTCTGTGTGGCATATGATAAGCCTTATGCCTCACAATGCTTCTAAATACCTTATTCCTTTCAAATTTCGTCTCCCTTTAATTTTCGACCCAAGGGGGCGAAAATTAAAGGGAGCGAATTGGAGGGTCAGCAGGAGGGGGCAAAAATTAAAGGGAGTAAAAATCAATTTTTGAAGTTCAGGAGGGGGGCAAATTTTAAGGCAATCAGGTAGGCAAAGCATAGATACATGAGCATTGTGAAGAAGGTAGGCATGTCTGCTTTAATACCATAGATAATAGAAATTACATATGGGTCTGGTAATTTTTCCTAGGGGTGCAATTGTTTACACCGTCATATAAGTCGGCATTATTTTTCTGCCGTAGAAAAAAGTGCCGCGGTGATATCCGCTGTGCCTTGCCTTCACCGCGGGGTTTTAAGTTTAATTGGCTGCAGTATAGGCAGGTTTGCAGGGATATGCCGTTTTGCAATATTTCTTCACCAAAGGAAAATTCAAAAACGTACGGAACGACTGCGCAGCACCCTAGTGGTACACACTTTTAACAAAATTTTCATTGATGAGTATTTTAAACGAATGAGGAAAAAAAGAAACTTACTAACTTTGTATTATTTTCTGTAAAAGCCTTTATTAGCGTATGCGCTTGAACTCGAGAACAAGCGCATGCGCGTATAAGTGAATTCTTTTTTTTTTGCTTTTTTGGAAAACAAAAATGGCAATTTGTGCTGTTACGCGCATGCACTAGAAAGCAAGGTAATGCGGTAGTTATAAAGCTTATAATGTTGATACATAATGCTCAAAAACAGTAGCCTCTTTAACAGAGCGACAATAAAAAAGCTGAAAAGAAATCATGAGAATTCTATTTAACAAATGGCGCAACAAATTGCCATCGAAATGCTAATAAATGCATAATTCGTTCCCATTCTTGGTCCAAGTGTACCATTTTTGTTACGAACTATTAAAACAAGAGCACGGTGGAGCATTCCAAAACGAGGGCTACTAAGTGAATTGGCGCATTTCTTGCAGCATCTCTTGCATCAAATTTTAGAAAATAAAGGAACTGTGGGAGAATTACCCCTGCTCAAAGCATTTTTTCTACTGATAAAATATGTGCCATGACCATTTTTTTAAAAAAGCTCGAAAGAAGAAAAACGTTTTTATTTTCTTCTCCGAGACAATTAAATAGCCTTGCTAGGTAACTAATTCGCCGTCTGGTCAACACTTTCCTTTGCCAGTCTACTATAACTTAACAACTAAGCATATATGCACTTCACACTCTTTGCATTATGGCGATCATATCAAAGATCTCCACTCCAAATACCATTGCAAAATTAAGTTTTGAATCTTCAGTGGTAGGTTCAGGAAAACTGCAACAATTTATGATCCGACACAAACGGGCTGTCGCTCCAAAATTTTACAACTGCCTAACCTCTTGGTTGCATAGTCCCACATGGCAAGTTGCATGATCAGTTTGACAGCAGAATTTCCCTTTCCCGCATCCTTTCCCTTTCAACGAACTGACTCCTATTTGATTTCGATGTAAGCAGCTCTGCTGCCATTTCTCGTTCCAGATCTTCAAATACCGGTTGGTGTCGTCATACAATTTGACGTCACAATTGCTATCATGTTATTTTCTCCTGACTTATGACAGAAATTACACCGCCACTAGAACGCATTTATGTATGATCTCTCATTCAACCGTGGTTAACAATGCTGCAATAACTCAAGGAAAATGTCGGAAACGAAAAGTTACGATTACCTTTATAAAACCGTGATAAAAGCTCGTCATCTCTCTCATACTACACTTAGGGCATCACAAAAGGCTATTCCTTGCTATGTTTTAACGGATGAGCAAATTAACCGTAAAACAGTTGTAACGAAACAAAATTGTATCGTCATGTCGAATCCTTCGTTCAGTTTCTGGTCAATGAATGGAATTAACGGTAAGTGCTTCAAAAGAGTAAAAAAAATTGGTTCTTTTGCAGTAATTTTGCGGTAACCTGGCTTTCAAAGCACAGGCTTCAAAAATAGCGTCAATTTATTGGCTGATCGAATCAGGAGATTCTCTTCGAGTTGCTTCAAAAGGTAATTTTGAAATCTGTGCAAAACACGGAACAGCTTATACCTTTCTTATAATACACAGAATTACCAATAATATAATCGAGGGGAGGGGGGATACTGGACAAGAACCAAAAATTTAACCACAGCTCCAATTATTAGTGTTCTTACAAATTAAACAAGTTTTTCGCGCCATGGCTCCAAAAATGAGACTAACTAGGAGACAGATATTAGACGCTACCATTGCTTATCAAACATCGATGCCGGACTACGTTTAGTACTCTAAAGCTTCCGTAATTGCCACTTGTACTCAAGCTTCTACGGACAGCTTAAGCAATATTATGGGATGTTTCGGTTGCGTCTTGGTCCATACATCGTTCTTTCGGACTTCTACACATTAGAGAAGCCGATAGAGGCACCATTTCATATGGTCAGCAGAATCAAGATTTAAAACACCGCGAACTGATTTCATACTTTCCCAACGCCTTAATACAATCGACAGCTATTCCTCTCAGTGTATGTATATATTGGTGCATGAGGTAAAATTGTGTGCCTCTTAGAAATATTCATAGTCTGCTACCTGACGTTACACTTTACACGTGCGTTTTTCCGTCTATCTGCTGTAGGCTATTAAAGTTACTTCTTAGTTTTATTCTATCTGCCATAGCGTCACCCTCCTCTGGGATACTACAGTACACTTTGCTATTGCTGGCGATGGCTACTTTAGGAAAAGCACTGTTTAACATGATGTCACAGTAAGTGCATATCACTTTAACTTTAGCAAGACTGATTTACGTAATTGTCTACCCAAAGTCGTACGAGTGAGGGTGACAATCATTAATTTATTTCTACAGTCGTTACATGAGTAGTGCAAAAGTAGTAATTCTAGACTCTCCCGGTCGCCTATTAAAGTAATCTTTTTACCTGATCCTGCTTAGGTCCATAAACGTATGTATAAGAAGCAAGCTTATTCCCGTGTCTCGCTTTTGCCCTATATCAAGTTGCTCTTAATATATATCAACCCTTTCGGTGGACCTTTATTAGCATCATCTAAACTATTTCCAATACTTAGGTTACGTTTGGGTTTTTGTAATAACTGAGCTCTGAATATACCTTTAAAGAACTTTCTGGAATGTAATACACGAAATCTTCCATTATAAGTTATTATTCACGTGCCCCATTTACAATGAGCAAGCCTGAATAATGCATTATTTGTTTAAGGAACACATAATTTGTGTCTCCTACAATATCAAAATATAATGTTCGTATGTCCCCTCTATTATTTTAATCACAGTAAGAAAATGCTATTTTGTTGATATGTTTAAGGTCAAACGTCAAGAGGCCAAAGGACAAAATATCAGCAACTGAAAATCGTATATTATCCGTTAATCACAAGCAACGAGAGGAGGCATTACCGATGCACGAAACGCATTCGTCGATAACAGCTGGAGATGGCACTGAAGAAGAGGTAATAACAGTGGTGAAAAAGGGCACAAGGCGTTGTTACAGAACAACGAAGACCAAACAGACGGCAACACCTTCTGCAACACTCCAAGGTTATTTTATTTCTAACAGTGATGACCAGCATGGCGGTGTGAAAGAGCGACCGTGTACAATCATCAACATGCAAGACACTCCATGTGGTGAATGGGAAATTCATCTCCAGTTCGACAATAATAGGCCAAGCTTTCAAGAGGATATCAATAAAGGAGGTTTGATTTGGGAACCGTTTGCAAGTTGGTCTAGCAACAGTACGAAGCAATGCCTTTTTATCACTCGAAGACTTTCTGCTCTGGATGGCATAGAAAGATTCTTCGGTGTATTTGAACTCGAGATTAAACATGGGAGTCAATCTAAATCTGAGGTGATGAAACGGTACTCAAGACTTCTCATCAACGACACGATTGGTTGAACGATTGTGTACGGCAAGACCATAAACAGACAAAATGGTCTTCTTTGTGATATTAAGTAATAATTTCATAATGAAAATAAAACACGCCTCCTACTTTTATCATTTCGTTTTATCCTACAAAATAGCATAAGGTTGTGCAAGACTTTAAACATTCTAATCCCCTTCTGCCCCCTCATGGTTTTACTTATGTCCCGTGTAAGGAATATACAATGTATATTTTTCCCTATAGATGCCCTTTAGCTTAGATGGTAAACAGATACCGTGTTTCTTCTTTAAAAATTCCTCGGCGTTTATATAACGTTTAAGATTATGAATGCAGCGTCTATTTGATGGAGGCGTTTCTTGGAGGTAGGCGATTTTTGGCGGAAGGTGCTTTTTAGTAAGATACCGCAAATAAGTTCGATTACAATTAAAGAGACTTAAACGGAGAAAATAACGGATTGCATGATTGAAAGGAGTTAAGAGAACATTCTCACCCAAAAGTATTAGCCCGACATTGTTTACTAACAACGCACCACTGCCGATTAATAAGTGAGTTAGCTTTGCACCGTCTGCTTAGAAACTAGTCCCTACACGCGACTTAACCTGAAGCTGGAACCACCCTGGTTACCTTTCGGCAACGACATGCCTAAGAAAATATTTTCTATTAACTGCTGAAAACATTTCTACAAGATTATCGCCTATAAAAAGATTCCCCGTGACCAAATATACTGCAGAGTAAACCAGAGTTTACTAATAATTCTTACACATTGTGATACCTTCAATAGCGTGGACAAGTTTCCAACGCCATATAGTAACACTGTTTTAAGTATGTCGTTGCCACCACGCAACCATGATCTAATGAGCATTTGCGGCTTCGTCGCATATCACCGATTACCTCCACAAGAAATACTTCTGTAATGACCAACAGGAAGTTAACTTCAACCAACTCAAATAAAAGAGCACTTTTCTCTTGCTTCTTTTAATGAAATTTTTGGCGGAAAAGGTCAATCCTTCTATCTAGGATAATCCAGTTAAACTTCAATGAATATTATTATCATATGGCAATAGAGGAAGCCTCAGAGTTAGCAAGGGTTCAAAGCAAAGAAAGCACTATGTTACACAGGTGTACAGTCAAAATATTACAACTTACTTCAAACTGCTAAGTACATCCAAAGGAGACTGTGTGAGACTTCGGAGAGGAGACGTGGATGGTGATGGCACGGGTGAAGAGCTTGGTGAGTCTCCTACGCTATCTTCCGTTGATAGATGGGATGAGTCTGCTTCATGGTTTCCTTTCGATTTGTCTTTCTTTTTCATAAAAAGTTGCCTAAATCTCTTGCTGCCTCGATTCAACGCGGACAGATACGGTTCTGGCTCTTCCTCCTCTTGCCCTGCTGCTATAAGATCAGCTTCAGACTTCGATCTCGTCAACGGAGGCTTTAATTTGTGGTCAGAGTTACTATTTTTCCCATTTTCTTCAGTAGAAGGCAAAGCGCTGGACCTTCGCAATATTCCTGGGTGTGAAAGTCCACTGAATATACTTGATAGATTTGGGCCCTTACCCCTGTAAAGAGGATGAATTTATTAAGCGTAGAATTTTAGTGACATGTCCAAGAAGTGACGCTAGTTGTTAAACGATTAATAGGGACGCTGGGCAACTACACTTTTTACGCCGTCACTACATTATCACTACTAGTATTACAACCACAACTATCGATAGCCCCCGCCCCCACCCCCTACTAATATACTACTGCTACGACAACAACAACAACTACTACTACTACTACTACTGCTGCTGCTGCTGCTGCTGCTACTACCACTACTACTACTACAACTATTACTGCTATTGCTACTATTACTACTACTACTACTACTACTACTGCCACTGCTACTGCTCCTGCTCCTGCTCCTGCTCCTGCTCCTGCTCCTGCTATTGCTACTACTACTTGTAGACATAAAACTATTAGAATACTTAAAGTTATGATAATCACGACACACGCCTCAGACAATGCTTTTCACGGGTAAACTTTGGTAGTGCCTAGAATTGATGAAAATGTAAATTCACGAAAGTTTCTTGCTAACTATCCACTGTACGTTTATAAAACATTCCATAAACCAAGCTTAGAAATATCCAGTAAACGCATATGTAATTTAGAGAAAGAACAACAGTTTGCAAGGGCGTGGTAAGAAATACCAACTTCCATGTTTATGAAATTCAACTGCAATTTACTATGCAAGAAAATATGGCAATGAAGCCACTGCAATTAATCATAACTTACTTGGCTGCTTTCTTGTCATTTGCAGTAGCCTTTTCTAGGAAGGTATTGTACTGCTCCGATTTAAGAAACCTCTGGTAGCTGTCTCTACTCATCAAGGAATAAACTTGACGCTGACATGAGAAATAGGAAATCCGTATTTGTAGTTACAGGTGCAATATGAAAGTTAGTAAGGGAACATTAGAAACTCCCCAGAATTTTGCGTAACGGGGTGTCTCGTCATGATAACATGGTAAGCCGCATAGCAATAACAGACGAGTAAAACAAAGTAAGTTATGTTTGGGCGTAGGGATTAGAGGTGCCTCGTTTTCTGTCGAGGACTGGCCATTTAGATCCCTGATGCGGTTCACTATTAATGAGTCCCAAGTCTATCCAAACTTTGTTGATTGAATTTCCCTTCGTAAAATTAGCATACTAAACAATAAACGTATTGATGTAATTTAAGAACTCTTCAAAAGAAATAGTATCGCAAAGTTTCGATGTTTGTTTGTTGATATCATTCCTAAACAGAAGAGTGGCATTCTATTTTGCAATAAATGTATAGGAACATTCACACCCCCAATTGACAGTTATGCAAAAACTTTTTGGCTTTTGACAAAACTATCTGGGGAATTTTCAATTATTAACAATGTTTTCTTTGCGTCTGGTGCTGTGATTTCATGCCTTCAATGTTTCCCTGTTACGAACTTTTGGTACATATCTAACGCTTTGATCACACTTGGTTGCTGACTTAATGCACCTACCTCGATGATGGCTTTGAGAATTTTTATGCATTTCTGAATATTGTGTCTGGATCGAGAACGAAACAAACCCTAGACATATTTTATGCAAATTTAAAATCGGTTGAGATTCATTTGAAGGAAGAACAACATTTAATGCCTTACTAAGACCTGCTGAAATAATTTATAGCGAACGTCGAAGGAAACGTTAAAGGTTGCGAATGTCCAGCAATTTTATATTTTAAACCGCAAAACGACGTTAAACCACTTTGGAACGAAATGGAATTACTTTTTTCCTTACTCTTTACTAGGTCTTACTGTTCCTAAAATATCATCCACAGGCATTAAAGTATATTGGCCTTGCCCCTTCCCGAATGGGGTATTAGGAAGAGCCCCCTTAAACAATATCACCTTCATGTCAAAACTGAACCTGTTCTATCAATAAGAGAAATGAACGATAAGACTGCTCTTAACGAGTTTAGTTATGCATTTAGTAGAAGAGGTAGGAAGTTAATACCCAGAGTCCTAGGTCTCAGGGGGCAAATAATCGACTTTGTTTTCCCATTTCCGTAGAAATTTGTCACTAAAGCTTCGAATATCGATGCTTGTATTGCGGCGTACTTTTAAGTGGTTTTTAATTTCTTAATATCTGTGCTCTTGTAAGAGATGATGTAAATGTCGGCACCCGCACACGATATAATTAAAGTCGAACGAGTCGCATTAAAAAATATATCACGGTAGTTCTCAATGTATAGTTTTCTTTCAGTATATCCCAATTGATAGTTCAGGTATTACAAAGACCTATCACAGAATGAGCTTTTTTGCGTAAATGCTTCAGAACACAAGCTGTAGGACAGGGGTATTTTTTCAGCTTTTACCTGGTTTCTACCTCCCTTCTCGGAACAGCACAGTGCCATGGAATGTACCTTCCGAAACGTACTGTTTTCAAATTCAGCGGCTAGGCCTAAGGGGGTTGGGCCTCTGTTTGCATAAATGAAAGTGTTTGATTGTAGCTCAGTTGGCAGAGTACACGCCGCAATAGCGTGGTCACGGCTTCGCTTCCAGGCGGTAACATATTTTCTATTTCTTTAGTGTCTAGTGTCTAGACATTACCAAGATGCCAGGTTGGCTTAAGCCAATAAAGACTGATCTGAATAACTATTATGCACATCACAAGTATAGTAAGGCATTCGTGAAGATGGCTTGTATGATTTGTATTTATTACAACAAGTATTTATACTTATGTTACTAAATAGCACTTTTCAGCCAGCTGCACAAAGCGAAACACACATTGAGCAATCTTTTACTATCGCAATCTAGACTTTAGTTTTTCAAATTCAGTTTTTATGCTAGAACTATGAACTTTGATCATAGCGAAATTACGTTGCGCGAACTTAAAAGTCAGCAAAAAATAATGAATTCAGAGGGGACTGCATTCGGGTTAGTGGAGACACAATCCCAACGATTGTGAACTAGGTTTACTTTGAAGTGAAGCAGAGTCAATATATATCCTTTAGTAAGGTCCCCAAAATGCTCGTTTGGCGTCATCACTTTAATTAGGGTTTACTTCAGAGTTTCTATCTGCTACTCATGACAAATTTGAATAGGGTACAGATTTTTGTTATATAAACCACGATTTTCAGGGTCAGGGCTAAGGTTGCTAAGGGTATGATACACTTTCAGGGCTAAAGTTGCTTAACAGATTCGTAAGGTTTCTTCTTCTCTGTGATACCAAATCATATCAGTATATATAATATTTAGTTTATCTTCTGTCTACTTACAGTGAGTTATACATTTAAATAGTTCGTTATGTATTTGTTTCAAATCAAAAAGGTATTTTCCTGTCCTTGTTTTTAAGAAAATTTGAAATTTTGTTCTAACTGTTGCTGACTGACTGTCAGGGCTGAGGGTTGCTAAGCAATTTGTTTGATTTTTTGGGCTAATTTGAGGGCTGAAGCCTTAGCAACTGGGTTGCTTGTATAAAAAATGTGTACTTAAACAGATGGATAAACCACTCCCCAAGAATCACCTTTACGTTCATAGGCTATTTTTTTTCAACAATAATTCTTTATATCCTTATTATTCTACAAAAGATATCTTAGGATTTTGGTAGCGAGTCTAAAATCCTTAATTTTGAATTCGCATACAATAGAATAACAATGCGTGTTTATTTGTCAAGGTATAAAACTATATTCCTGTTGCTTTCAAGCCAAAGAGGAATCACTAAATTTCCTTGTAGAAGAGGACATTATGTATTCCGCATACTGGAGAAACTTTTTATTGCCTGTAGGCACGGATGTTACAGAATCCGCATCCTAAGAAAAAGACTACTTTACCTGTAGGCACAGGTCATACAGATTCCGCATACCGACGGAATACAATTCATGTTTTGCAAGATTATTACTTCAGCAGACAAAAAAGAGTTCGAATGACTCACTGATTTTCGTTTATATTATATTTTATTGCTATTCATTCAGAGTACAATAGAGCTTCTACTTTGTTGTCCTCCAGAAGCAAGAAAGCAACTCATTTATTATTTCTCTTTTATTTTAACCAATTGTTAAGGGAAAAAGGTTAACTAAACTCGATTTATATTAGTTTGATAACAGGGTTGCATTGAAGGCCGGGAGGGGGGAGGTACGTCAAATGACAGCCTGTGTTTGAACAACTATTTTACAAAGCTTCGATTAATGATATATAGGCGTGTCTCTGTCTCCCCCCTGACCACCTTGAGCCAGTATCAACATAAATAGGCTGTCAGGTCCTGTCTTATCAGTGAAGAATTTCACCGATCGACGATTGCAGCCGAGATAAAGACGTGTTTCAGACTACCAAGACTTGCACAATGAAGGTTACCTTGCTTCTATGTCTCGTTGGTGTACTCATTTTCGCTGCCCAAGCATTTGAGGATCAAGGTATGATAATGGTAGCTAGTCTCAAGTATGCTTTAGCATTAAACATACCATATGTGCATTTGCAAGGATGATATAAATCATAATTCACCCATATAGTACCAAGACGGTACTTTGCAAACCCCAAGAAGCTTCATGATTTAACCTATTATATCTGTTTTCATTTTAGTTGTATAGGCCTGTTACATCTATTTTCTATTTTAGTTACATATCATATCTATTTTATTTATGAATCATGTCGATTTTAGTTGTAAATTGTATCTGTTTGAATTACATATTACTGTATTTCTATTTTCAATTTTTGTTATATGTTCTCCTTTGTACAATATTACTAATTTATCGAGAAGAGAGGATTTGAAATATTAGTTTTGAATAGAACACTATTTTGAAGTGAAAGTGTGTTTACATCGGAGGTCACCTAGCTCAGTTGGTAGAGCGCACGCCGCGAAAGTGTGGGTCACGGATTCGATCCCCGGTGGTGACAAACTTTTCTATTTCTCTAGTGTTCTATTTATTACTAATTTAGAATTTATTGCCTTGAAGTAATTTTAAGTATACATTGGTATCATCTATTCTACCGGAGATTATTAAATCACAGGTTCCTCTGATCATGCAGGCGAATTTGAAAATTTCCCTTCTTTAACACTCAAAGTTGCACCAAAAAAGTCTCTCAAGAAGCCCACTAGTGGTTGGTGCCTTCCAGGTTTGCGAGCTTTAATTTGATTTAATCAGCTAGCTGATATTGAAAACTTGTTATTTATTTTATCGTAAGAGAATTATAAAAATGTTACCACTAATTAATCATGGAGGCAGCGTCTTGTTGTCTGCTTTAAAGATGCTCTATAATTGCTCTGAAAAGCACGAGTCGTGTTGGAAAGAAACGAAAATAACTCCAATTTCTTTTATTTTCTTTCTCAGTTTTTGGGTTTTTTTGCCTGTCGATGCCTTCTTTCGTAACAATGACTCTTTTATGATTTTTCTATTTTGCAGTAACTTGAAAGACTAAACTTTAGCCAATATTTTTAATTTGGCATTATTATTTTTATTTTAATTAACAAAGACTTTTCAATAATCTGCCGTCTTTAACAGCAATTTACAGTGTTTCCTTAGGGTCTTTCTTTTGAAATATCTGTCAGTTGACGTGAGGTGGTATTTTGTTTATAAGCAAATGGCGCCAGGGTTATCACTTTAATATTGTTATAATTTTGATTCCCGGGAAAAATTGTAATGCCATCTACTTAGTAGGCCAATTTCTATTTATTTTTGAATAGAACACTAGAGAAATAGAAAAGTATGTCACCTCCGGGGATCGAACCCGTGACCCACGATGATACTTTCTATTTATTTCTCTTTCTGTTTAATACTATTTTGTGTAGTGACATCAATCAAAGCAAATAACATTTCAAATTTTCTACGTTATAATAGACTGGGACCATGGTGCAATGGCTACCACATTATTGTTGAAACTGCGAAAGACGTAATTGGATTCCTCGTGGTCCTGCATTTTCACCGATGAGCTTTTCATGCAATGTCATTAGCAACACACGTTAAATGGTGACCCTTACGTCAATTTGACGAAGCGAAAAAACAGCAATCAGTGATACGTAGGATATATGTTTTTTGTTATCGTTCATAAGATTACAAGTATATTTTCCCTACGTTTCGGTGTCATCTTGACGCCATTCTCAAAGTGAATAATGAATCACTATATAATCATAATTTATAATATTAGTATACAATTGTATATTATATACAAATGATATAAATTATCGTTATATATAGTTAATCATTATTCACCTTGAGAATGGAGTCACGATGACACCGAAACGTCGGGAAAATATAATTGTTTTACTATTCACTTGTCTTTGCGTTAGCAAATCTTTATTAATAAAGTTCATTAGATTAGTAATTTATGATTATCCTCTTGCATAAATCAAACATCATTTTTCTCTTTTCAGTTGAAGATGCTCCTTATGAGGTAACCCTGCCAGAAAAGAATGATATGGAAGAAGGTAAGATTATCAAGATACCATTATATTGCTGTGCCTCTCTTCTCTTGGGTGTTCAACATCGTACCCGGACACATCTCCCACCGACGAATCCCCGACCGACTCTGTCCCGACCGGACACATCCCCGACCGCACATTTCCCCGAACAGACATTTCCCCGACCTGACATATCCCTGAGTGGACATTTTAGTTGTTTCTAAGGTTTGTTGGGCACCTTGTATGAACTTGATTACAATCAATTGAGGAGGGCTTACTTATCCATGAACCAGTTCGATGCATTGGTCGGAGAAATGTCCGGTCGGGGATATGTCCATTCAGGGTTTGTCCGATCGAGGAAATGTCCGGTCGGGTGTATGTCCGTTCGGGGAAGTGTCCTTTGGGAATGTCTCCGTCGGGGATGTGTTCGTCGGGGAAGTGTCCGGTAATCGTTCAACATCGACCTACCATAAACCCTCGGATAGAACCTAGATTAGAATGAGAGCTTTTTCATTATCTATGTATTAATGTAAGCGTTTTGCTTTAAACTTTTTCCAGTCCAATAACCTTTCAGTAAGCATAAAGGATATCAATTGAATTAGGAGGGCAGAAAATTTGAATATACTAAATTTTGTTACAGTTCTTAGGCATTAGCATTTATTTAAGGGAAAAGGGAAATTTTTCTAGAGGGGCTAACATCCCTCGCCCCTCCTTTGATACTGGCCCGCTCCTTATGCAGTGCATCAAATGAAAGAAAGTGGTTTTCCTGAAAGAGGTAGCTTTTAAATACAGGTTAACTTACCAACAATATAATTCTAAGGGAGTTTTAACATCGACGTGACATGGTGAAAGTTCCCTAAAGGGGGTGATTGCAGTATCTGCCTGAATATGACCGGTTCTCATACCTCTCGTAGTATTGTTGGCCTCGTTATTCTCCTATCTCTTGGCCGGCCACGCCCATCAAGGGGGTTATGAGCTATCAGCGTGGGACAAAAAATTATTATCATTAATGGAAATGGAGAATTACAATTATCTATTTTGGGCCACGTATGATAATGTAAGAGATCGGTTTTCTATAAGCCACATCATAGAGGCATCGAGGTATCGCAGACTTTCCTCGATTTAAAACCACGCTCTTCAGAGCTCATAAGGAAGGTATCTTTAACGCAGGGGTGGCCAACCTTGTTCGCCCAGTGGTCCAGATTGTGATCGGTTGAGTCAAGGTGGTAACGCAGCAAATTTTTGGACTAGAATCATTTAAGCCAATATCACCGAAGTTGAATTCTGAGTGTCCTAAGATTTTCTTAAAACTTTTACCATTGACAGTTAATTCTCCGCTTTTAATAAAGTTTTGACTAAACTTCTGAAAAATTTTGTTGGGTACAAAGTTTTTGTATTGGTTGAGAATACCCCATGATTTGTATTTAGAAACAAGCTACTCATGTTAGGCAACCTAGGAATTCTGCGAAATTCATCCGCTGAAGATATCAAGTGTGTTAGCTTCTGAGGAAAATGACTCACTTCCATGACTATTCTCAAAAATCTCTTTTCCGTAAGTTCTCTTATTGAGCACTTTCAAATATGTCCAAAATCTAGGTATTATTAGATGGTTCTGAAAATTGCAGGGGTTTGACCCATTGGTTTGAAAACCAACACCTTAACCGTTGGACCATCAATGCCCAATAATTAAGGTGAGAAATTTTCAAGTCAATCTTGCCATGTTTTCGCCTCCTCTCAGTGGGTAAGGGGGAATTCATTAATTATTATTATTATTAATTGTGTTTTGGCTTTGAGCCTTCATCAGTGCCAGAGATATATAAGTACTCAGCAGACACATACCATTTATTATATATATATCACAGAGTGGAGCATTACCACATATGATATATCGATGATCTATATATATATATATATAAATCTTGAGACTACATCTGGCTCAGAGTTCATAAATAGAAATGCATCTTAGATATGATAATATTATCAACAACACTGATTAATACTACCTTAAACTAAGCAAAAATAAAAAAAAAGGGTGTCTAGGGTTTCAGATGGCAGTAAATAGTCTACTTTTAAAACTATTTGGGCTTCAAAACGGATAAATTTACTTTCACGAAAACAATAATGGCTTTGGTAAATGGGTCTTTTTGCTAGTTTGTCGTTTTTGATTCAACCAACACTTTTTTGAACTGTGAACAAACTATTGTAGGATTTATATCTAATATTTCGCTATTTGTAACAGATGTAAGAACGGAGCAGGTCAAGTTAACGTTAGGAAAAAGGCTGCCGTCCACCTGATTGCAATAGCAGCATCACCTGCGTACATGCAGTTACTGGTAACTGTAAAATAAATTGAATTCCTACAATAATGAGATGCAAGCCGCTCAGACAGATTAACAAACCAATGAAGAGAATATAGAGGCTGCCCTTTTGATGTATTTAGGCCAAAATACAATACATTTTATAAATGTTAAGTGGGCCGTACAAAAATTCATCGTGGCCGCATGCGGCCTGCGAGCTGTAGGTTGGCGGCCACTGCTCTAGAATACATAGAATACTCGGTGTTGAAGGAGAAAACCCACCTCGTGCGGAAGCCTGCAGCTATAAATCTTATCATAAGAAAGTGGCTCTCAATACTATTAATTGGTCTCAAGATAATCCCCAAATAATCTCAATAGTCACAGAAATAATCTTGTAATCTTTTAATAATCTTATAGTCTCTGGACCGAAGATACCAAAATAATAACTCGATCTTATAAAATTGAAGAATTCGATTTACAAAGCAGGCTTGTATGATTTTGGCCACTGTACCACTCCACTTAGTTAATTTTCGATTTTATTTTCAACTATCTTTCACTATATTACGAAACTCAAGCTCCGACTGATCTCCTCTAACTTCTTCCGCTATCCAACCACGCTGTCTCGAAAATGCCGGCCTAGTATCAATCCTATGTTACATATTCATTCAATTACTCTTAAATACTTTATTGTGATATTTGAATCGCCTTACAATTCTTTTATTTACAGCTTTCAAAATTGGGCGGGAAAAATCAAAAGGAGGCTAGAACTCCGACCTTTCCTCGTTGTCCTTTAAAAAACGATAATGGCGGGTACTACGATCACCTGACCATCGAACACAGTAATATGTGGCCGATAACAAAGCTTATTATAACTTAAACGTCGCACCTAACTATCCTTTATTTACTACAAAATACAATAAGATTATCTTGCGATTGGCTGCCTTACTATTACGGACAATAACTCAGAAGCAGGGAAAAGTGAGGGACGGGCAAAATTTCGGAGCTCGCATGCGCGGTTATGCTATATCGGACTTTTTACTTTATTTTGGCATATGAACAACAATCGCAAACTCTCTATACCGCACGTGTATCTAAAATTCGTTTAAAAGAGAAATCTTTACAGAAACTTTCGTGAAAGCATGGGAAGAGAGTTATGACCCGCCCTGGTCCTATGGATAGTTCTTGATCCCTGAATACTGGAGGGGCATGGGGACTAGTGACGTCAGGAAGAGGAGCTGGTCTGAAAGTGCTCTGTGCTCAGATACAAGTCCTATGTGTCCTGACAACCTCCTATTCAAAGACCCCCGATGAGCAGTAGGCCCGATTTTGAAACTAATGTAAATAAATAAGTAGCATCACCAAACAGATATAGTGTGACATAGGGAAACGATGTTACAGGGATCGACTATTCTGACATCACGACATTAAATAATCTATCAAGAGCTGCTGGGGCGTCTAGGTGCGCCCATCAATTATGGCTACAGGGGAGAGAAGCAAGCCACCAGCAACTGCCCAGTAAGACCGCCTTCCTCAGATCATAGAAAGAATCTGTTATCAATGAGAACAGATATTACATTCATTCCTGTATGTTGGCAGTCTCTCAATCAAAGACCCCTGATGATCAGTGGGCCCGACACGGAACCTACCCTAAAAAAACAACAAAAAACACCAAACTGGCTAACTAATAAATAAAGGGCAGACAAGCAAGCCAAGAAGCAGGCTCAATCGCCCAGTAGGACCGCCTCTCACGGACCATGGAAAGAACCCGCCATCAATGTGTCATCAATGAGAGCAGATACAACACATGATCCTAGCCAAATGACCGAGAAGCGACCCATATATATGTTGGCACCACATGGCCCCTACGAAAGTGGATTGCGCGGCTTAAAACCGGATCATCATGGACAGAACCTTACCACTCGGACTGATGGAGGTACAAGAAGAAGAAAGAAATTGCAACAGAGAAAAAACCCATGAATTGTTAACCTATATCAAATAACCTTACCTCCTCATTCCAATATTGGCGAGTTGCTCCATCAGATCATAGGTTTCGGAAACGTGTAGTAACAATGTAAAATAATACTAAAAGGGAGAAAGAACAGAATGTATTATTGTTGATGTCAAGGTTTCGTAGCCAAAGTATCCCTCTGCGCATGGCAGTGAAACCAAAGTACTACAATACGGGAATGTAGAATCGTAAATATTTTTTGTACTAACGAGACACCACATGTCTAGGCTGAAAATTACTCAAGGATAAACATTGCTGTGTTTTTGTTTGCATTTGTACAGCCGTTGGGACTGGGAACCTAAATCTTCAGTCTGAAAAATGGAGAATCACCACACAGGCAATTAACAGAGAAAGACGGAGTTGCAATGCCTAGAGGAGGTGCCCAGATGATTCGAACTTCTATATTTCGATTATACATGTTTTGTGTGCAGCAAAATTGAGACCTGGCTATGATATGGAAAACATGTAAGTACGGCGTGTGGCAGCTATGTGACTATACTCCAAACAGAATGGGTTAGAAAAAGTATCAACACCAGGCCTAAGTTGCGGGGTAAGTTGATAAAGCGCCTTTCACTGTGTCATGCACAGAAAGAGCGCTATATAAATGCAGTCTTCTTTACTCCACTTTATTTTCCTTAGAGCCGTTTCCTCCATGTATGTGAGTAACAGATGCTTTTTAGCCGTACGCTCTTGCCCTCGCCTGACTCTTCAAAGATCAGGGGTATATAGACTTAAGCTGCCCCTCCGAAAGCCACAACGCTCTGTTTGACTGAACTGATGAACGAACGCTCAACTTTACCACTGTTAACAGGTACAGAGACCAGTTGCAACAAACGATCTACAGGCAAACAACCTAATCACGTTGCAACTCCGCTTCCCTCATTGCCATGTTGCCTTATAATTTGACTTGGCGATTCCTTCTTTTCCCATGGCGCCTGCTACGTTGCCATGACGAAACATTCTTTTCCATATCTACTACCACTTTGCTTTTGCGACTCCCTCTTTGTCACGTCGGTTACCTCTTGCCTACAGCGCTGCCCTCTATCGCAAGGTACCGACGATTTTTTAAAAGTGATTTCCTCCTCACCTAGCCGCAAAATCCTCTACTAAGCCACTGCCGTCGTTATTTTTTTAGAGGCGCTGTGTTTTCTTCCACAACGAAGTTTACACCATAGTTTGCAAGGGCGTCTGGACCCCCACCTAGAAAAATCAACCCCCACCTACAAAGACAACCCCCATCTAGGAGAAATTTTTTGGCATAAATTTCCACAAGTTCAAATCGCCGTTTCCAATCAAGAATGTAAATAGAAACGGAACACTGATTTAGAGTTCTTCCGTTGAAACATTTCATCTCCTGAAAGGTTTCAAAAAGCCACTTCCTTGAAGAAAAACGCCCAAACACCCGCCTTCTTGAGAGCAAAACTTTTTTTAAGTTAGGTGAACCAGAATCGCTAATACAACTTTTAATTTGAAGTGGATACCACCATGTACAAAATTTAATTTAGACTGGGTGACAACCCCCACCTGCAAAAATCAGCCCCAACCTTAGAGGCCAACCCCCGCCTGTAAATGGGATTCGAGCCAACCCCCACCTAGACAAAATTTTCCGAAAATGCTGGACCCCCCATCTGCCTGGGGGGGGGGTGCAAACTATGTACACGTCATACCGACGCTTTCGTAAGAATGTTAAGCATTTGTTACATTGTCATATCACATGCCTCGGAACCTCAGCACCACCTGTATAGTAGGTACTTAGAGTATTTAGCGAAAACAAGCAAAAAATGTTATTGTTTATTTATGGCATTCATTTTGCTCTAACGTGCGTTGTTCCGATGGACTGATATAGTTCTTCTTGACGCAAAAAATAGAAATCAAAGACCAAAAATATATAACACCCTGAGTATTCTTCTGTCTACTTCCTTGGTACCAATATAGCTGTCACGTGATTCTAGTAAGAACGTGACAGCATGTGAGTACACAGTTTGTCTTATCAGTCAGGCAACCCAAAATTGCCCCCAAACCCGAAACTTTAAAACGCCTTATCTTCCTAATATTTTTACTTTTTCACCTATTCTCGGCAAATTTTTGGCTTTACGTAAATCGAACGGCTCTTTGAACAGAAAATGAGCAGCTTAAAAAGGAATATTCGAAATAAACAAGATGCAACTCATGTGGGGCGCGTTGTCAGCCAATTTCATCCTTCTGAAAATATTTTGGCTGAAATGGGCGGTCCTTTCGAAACAGTATTTTAGTCCTCACAATTTTATGAGGAATTTGGATGAGGATGAGGAAAACAGATAGCATTAGCATCTTGTAACTAGAAGGTCTATCTAGTATGAAAACTATTCCAGTACCGTGTAACTGAGACCTATGTTGAGCAAGGATGTGGTTTCCCGCATTAGTGCTTCCGTTCTAGCGAGCGAAAAACGGGCAAAACGGCCCAACCTCCGACCGAAAACACAGTTTCTGACTAAACTGTCCCAATCCAAAAATTATAACCTCAGTTTGATCTACAAAATTCGAGCCCTGAAAGTTTTGTGACACTCAGACTACGTTGTATGAGTGGTTTACACCAAAGGCAACCTGTGAAAACGTTTTGACTTTATTGCCTTTTAATTTGCCCTACTCATCAAAATACATTACAAAATTGGTTCTTTCTGTCTCAAGAAAACATAAAATATTGGCGACGAGGATGACTGCGTCTGCTACCACCTAAATGTTACAGTCTGCTGCCAAGATAACAAGACAACATTCGAGAAAAATTTCAGTATTGCTACTCTAGAATATCACACCTCTGCATCTCTTGTATGCACCTTGATACCATCTGGAAAGACTACGCTGTTCGTCTTTTCAAGACCCTGAAAAGCAAAAATAGCAAGAATAGCTGAACTTTTGTAGCCTTCGACCCTTTTGTCCAATCATTAAGACATCGAAGAATTAGTAGAAGAGCCGAACAATTAAGTCAACTTAGTTATCCTTCTATCACAAAGGAAGGCTTAAAGACGCAGTTTTTACATGGGGTTATGTGTACCACTGGGCCAACGAAACGTTTACACCAGGCCAATGGCATATGATGTCCAACTGAACACTGTGAGGGCACACAGGGCCCAGTAACCCATACATACGATGTCATTGAGAGCCTGTAGCTCTAATTCGATGATAAATGTGTGTTGATGAGTGTTTTTTACCAGGTCTAACAAACGGTAACTCAACGTATCCTCGTTTTTGCCGTATTGTCGTGTTTGGAAACCTAGCCAATTTTTGTAAACTTCGTAACGTCACCTAAAATGTTGTCCATTTTGTCAAGAAAATCGGCCTTATTTAAGATACTCACAGCCGACCCCTTATCTGGTTTGGTAATGACAATGTCAACATTGTTACGAAATTATTTCATAGCTTGAAAATGTTCTCTGAGCGTATAGAAATCACCAAGATCGTAAGATGTACTACAATACGCATGTGCCAAATTACTAAATCTGACTTTTACGGAGGTGAGCGCCTTGTCCGATATCGGTCTCTCACTCAATACGATTGCTGTGATCAGTGTATGGCGAAGCGTTTAGCTAAATGAATCCGTTACTCAATGCAATATTCTGATCATTCTGTTGTCTAGTTTCTTCACTGAGGTAGATAATTATGAAACATGAGCAAATTTTTCAAAAATTTGTTCACTCAGCATAAGGCACACGTTCCACTACAAGACGTGGAGTTACTTTTCCCTTTTAAAGGCAGCTGATGTCAAATTGCATATTATGAGAAGTAGTAGCCTCATTCCTAAGCTTGAAATGTGAAGACCGCTACAAGGGCCATCGTCAGAATGAGGCGGAGGCAAAACGCCGGATAGAGGCGGAGGCATAACGGTGGATCGCGGAGAAATCATAAAGCCGGATCAACGCGGAGGTATAAAACAGGATCGACGCGGAGTCATAAAGCCGCATCGACGTGGAGTCATAAAGCTGGATCGAGGCCAAGGTAACAACCAGGATCGAGTAGGAGGCATAAAGTCGTATCGAGGTAGGCAGCGGATGTGATTTCTTCCGAGTTTTACTTGGTTTGTTTGCAACGCCTCAGTCCGCTGCGTAACCTCTCCTCCTTAACCTAAATTAAACTAGGGAAAGATTCTCAGAGTTAAGGAACAAACCCAAGAATCATGAATGGCTGTGGGAAGTATTCTTGCAATAGTCTAGTTTTTTCCTGTAGGTTTTTCTTGCAATAGTCTGTACGTATTTTTTCCTTAAACACCAACGCCGACTTCTTTCCGATTTTGAGTAATCTTCTTCGCTGGCCACCTCAAGTGGTAAATGGCATCGAAGGAGGCTTATTGATCCCTAAAATGTCTTAAATATCTTACTTTCTCATCCAAATCCATACACACGCCCCCTGTTCACAGATAAGATATGATTTCCCGTGGGTCAAGTTATCCTTTATCCTATAAATTTCAACCTAGCTTGACCCAATAGTTCCACGTCTACAGGGCACGTTAATTTGGACGATACAGTCAACTGTATTACAAAGATAAGACACAGGTCAAACGGCGCTAAGAAACGAACGTAATGCACAGTAGAGATCTTAATCATTCGCTGGAGAAATTTGAGGTAAACTCTTAGATAGGCTCTGGTCACTTATTTTCAGAACCAAACTTGATCGTTGCTCATCAAGGACGAAGTTGATACGAGCAAACTATTGTGCTTGAACATTTGCTACGGTAATTGAACTGTACGACAAGAAATATCAACTGGATAACATCGCCAGGTCAGTCTAAGCTTTCTGCTAGACACTGATCCCAGTAAATTGCCTGCAGTAAACGATAAATTCTATAAGTAAAATACGAATCGCAGATGAGAGCGGTGAGCGACTAAACCAGGGTGTGTCGACAAGCAGATGTGATATTATAGAACGTTCTTTGCCCAGATCCTGGACTTTGGTAACGTATGCGAGTACCTTCAACCTTCACTGCCACATGGCACATGACCGCCATACTTGTGGTTCTATCCCGCACGGGGCATCATGGGAATCATGCAAAGTTTGAGTTTGATTTGGGCAACTTATAATTCGCCAAATCTTGCGGCCTAAAGATCTTGGCTTAACACTCGTTGACAAACAGTACATAAGTACGAGAAAATAAATAAATAAGAGTAAGAAATTGCAAACACATATGGGTAAAGATAATATCGAAGATGATAAGCGTTTATGTTATAATTAGCTTAATCTCAATCAATATGCAATAATTGTAAATTTCTCCAGTCGGGAAATTTTCAAAAATACTAATAAACCTATTGATACCATTGCAAGAGTGCTCAATACAGCAAGGTAGAGACAATTCCAATAAGCTAAGGTAATAAAAGGAAAATTAAATTATCGCAGTTACGTTAGGGTTTCATATCCAGCGACCCTTCGTTAAACTGCCTTCAATTAAGGTGGTATCTATCAACTATCTTACCATGCATTTGGCAAGACCAGAAAAACAGCCTGGATTCAAAATACTTAAGAACAGCCTCGATTCAAAATACGTAAGAATAGCCTCGAGTCAAAATACTTAAGAACAGCCTATGTACAAAATACTTAAGAACAGCCTCGATTCAAAATACTTAAGAACAACCTTGATTCAAAATACTTAAGAACAGCCTGGATTCACAATACTTAAGAACAGCCTCGATTCAAAATACGTAAGAATAGCCTCGATTCAAAATACTTCAGAACAGCCTCGATTCAAAATACTTCAGAACAGCCTCGATTCAAAATACTTCAGAACAGCCTTGATTCAAAAATACTTAAAGAACAGTACAGTTTCATAAACACTTACTACTACGTCCGTCCATCGTATAACAAGTCTTGCTTCTTTACCCAGTAAGAAGGAGTAGAAACAGATATGGTTGATTGAAAGATACATCCAACCTTGTCTTGGAATCTTGCCTTTCCAGTAGCTACATGAATAGTCTACATTGGTTGAAGAAAAAAGCAAAACTGTCATTTAAATGTGTTTTTTAAGTTCACTCTCTACAACAGTACCGTGGCAGGTAAAAGAGGGGTAAGCTGTCAAAATTTTCTTATACCACAATACAAAATGAACAACAGAAGTAAATATTGCCTGAAATGTAAAGCAATGACCAGACTGTCAGACAACAGACCCGATAACGTGGATGCTAACCGTCTGTTACGCATCCTTTGACCAACCCTACGTCAAAGCAAGAGCCACCACAGTTATCCCACTAAAACCAAATACTATCGTTGCGGGTAGGTTTTATGTTATTAAGGTCATAAATGATGACTGTTGTGACCCTATTAACCATCGGTCTTGATAATCATCTTGTACTCAATACACAATAGCTTCATAACCAAAAGTCCTATGATTAAAGACAACTATCGACTGCATTTCTCGGTATCTTCTTTCCATTTCAAATGATCAAGCAGAACTTAAAGCCTGGGAAACCATTTTCATAACATAAAGGAAGGATTAGCAATCCGTTCATCTGTGCGCACTGTATCCAAAAGGGAAACTCTATATCCTATTATAACCTTGTTCCCACGTTGTAATGTTACAATAGTTCTTGAGTTAGAAACTGAATAAACTTCGCTATATCAGGAAGCAAATTCGATTTTTACGAGAGTTCGCAGTGGTAACCGCCATTAATGGGTATTAATAAATTTAAGATGCCCTCCGTGATAATAATTTGCATCAAATTTATACAGTAATGCCGAGTCTGTTTCAACATCTGGTGCTACAGATCTTACAGTTCTTGCACCTCCAAATCTACCAGGCGATTAAACGATACTATGCTAACCATCTTCAGCATGAACTCCTATTTACTCATACCAAGGAAAGGGGTCACAAAATAGCAACAAAGCTCAGAGCCCGCATGTCATTACTCTTCAACTTGGCAGCAATTGTCCACAAGAATTCGTTAAACAAAACGACATTTCATACCTCGTTGGGGATTTCTTTCTGATCAGCAATTTCCATAATAAATATCTTCGCAACGTCCTGGTGGCAAGGAATAAAAACGGTCAGTACGCCCGTTTGCTTACAACTTACGTTCACTTTAACTATTTGCTTTGAATGTTAAGCTAAAATTATTATGGGAGCCTTAAAACAGACAGTTCCATCTGTACAAAGTTCTTTGAAAACTCCAGTTGCACACATGTTGAAATCATGTCTTAAACCAACTCAGAGTTACACGTCTGTCACAGGCAAGGATCGAAACAAGACTACTTCCTGAGCACTATAAGTAACAAAATTTAATTAACGACAGTGTAGTCAATAATTATCCTTGCTAGTACTTGTGATAAAATATAGAAATTGACTCTTCCCTCTTCATCAACTGACAACGCTAGCGGTGTTTCTGGATACAGAGTTGATTCGTAAGCCACAAGCTGTCATCACTATAGAAGATTGTAGAATACGTTCGCACGGACAGGCAGTTCCTATTTTCGTACACTTCACTACGTCCACTATTATCGAGACGGAGTTATAAGTCAAAACAAAACACCGAAACAACGGAATCACCTGAACGAACATCAAAACTCACATGACATTCAGTGGCTTTTACATAAGAAGTTTCAAGCAATAGTTTACATAACTGTTATTGAATTAATTAGCGAGTTATGAATGACAGTCATATGTTTACAAAAATATCGAAGGCCACTCTATAGGTCACCGAATAGTATGTTCTTGGCTAATTGGTGTCCTTAGTGACTGCGGGCGATTAGATAAGCTATGAAATCTGTCAAGTTTTAAGGTCATATTCTGGTCACCATGTACTTTATGTATCTTCAGTTCCACTAATCAAGCAAAGGGAAGACTTGCATCACTCGCTTAGGCATTTAGAAGCCTTTCCCTTGCGACGAAGCCTAATAATAAGCGCTACGATTGTTGGCTGAAATGAAATTGTCGCCGCTCTCAAACTCACAGGCCACAATACTGAGCTTAGAAAGTATAGGCGTCATTTTCCAATACCACCATATCTATAGCTGCATAAGCCCCGATTTTAGCCGTCCAGTAAATGGCACACATCGATGGAATGTACTAAAGCAATTACGTCACAAATCACTTTTTCCGACGAAACCAATTTCTTACTTTATCACAGTGGCAACAAAACCACCAAACGTCTGTAAAAAGTATTGAATTGAAATGTATTTGGAACTGCGCGTAACGACCGTTTAAATTTGCTAAAAGTATTCCCCGTTGATTCTGCCTAGAATAGAAGCGTATGAATTACGGTCACACAAAAAGGGTTTTATTTGCGCAATTTAAAATTTTTGAAATGACGCATCTCTGTGTCTATTTAAGACATCGTTCTCGAATTTGGACATATGTTAGCACGAAAAATACAGCGAGCCAAAAGCCTTGCCGAAGATTTTTATTACATCCAATCGTCATTTCACATTAAAGTATCCATTATGCACCACACTGTCATGTTCAAAAATCTTGTATTTGAAAAAGTTGCTGTCCCATTTAGTCTTACC
>JAAAKM020006971.1:88900184-88911202 GCA_010016025.2 Alatinidae sp. Z8VKAUB7J3
TTTTGCGGCAGCAACCCACTTCAATATTACCCTGTTCCAAAGTGCTGCTACTAGTAACATCATAAAGGGCGGAACAGCAAATCCCCGATATCGGAAGGATACAAGTCCTCTAAAATTAGCTCCAAAACCCAATTTTATTGCTTTCAGGGGTTACGAGATGCAATATCATATACAAAGTAGGTAAGTGAACAATATTACCTCTATCCTTCCTCGTCCCCTTCTAACTGTTGAGTTTGTACGTGGTTTCCTTCCCATTGGTACTCCATTTGCAGGTCCATTCGGTGGACTAGTAGCAGATATCCCGTCTTTAGAGGAGTCTTGTCCTTTACTACCACTACGTGTACGATTTACGGGCTTTAACTTCTAGCAAAAAATTAGAATCGTGAAACAGATCATCATTCCTCTACAGGTTGTCTCAACAAGTTGTCTCTACGGTAGGAAAGGTCATTGCCTGAATATACTACAGGAATCAGCAGGTAACAACTTACATATAAGATCAACAAATACAACAAAAGAAAAGTTCCCAATTGAATCCTCTACTTCATAACAGAGTCTACCCCAACCAATCTCACACAGTGGATACAATTTTCATGCTCTGAGGAGTTCCAATTTTCCCCTATAGTTCCACCTCTTAGAGTAATAAACTGTTACCTAGTCGTGTCTACAAGTGTTACCTAGTCGTCGTGTCTACAAGTGTTACTTAGTCCTATCTAAAATTGTACCCCCGTCTTCACATTCGCTTATATCTCTAATTTCTTGATTGAACACAGCTTTGTATGAGCGTTTCCTTAGGGGGGTTGTATTTCACAAACTCTAAAATATAATCGAGAAGGGGGGATTTGAAAAGTCAATATTGAAAAGGCACTACAAAAAGTGAAAATATGTCACCATCGGGGATGGGAGATGGACGGGCAGGATGGCAGTCCTTCTATGGTCAAGTCACATGGCGCAGATGGGCTTATTTCCTATTGCGAGGAAGCAGGATGTCGATGTCCACCGGTGGATAGCGGTGAGCTAATGTGGCGACTAGAGAAGTAGAGTATGTTAAAATCGGAAGCTCGTGTAGTTCAGTTGGCACAGCACCCGCCGCGAAAGCGTGGGTCACGGGTTCGATCCCCAGTGGTGACATATTTAATTTTTTTTCTGGTGTCTTTCCAGCATCTAAAAAGTTCCATTACATAACCAGGAACCTTGGTTGAAGGAATAAAGGGCACTAATACAAAATTAACTTCAGTGGACAAATATCGAGGCTTCGCTTTGTATTTTAAGTCGGTTAACAGACGTATTATATCCCGGATAACAGGAGTTAACGGAACGAAGACATACAAAAAAAATCCAACCAAAATAGTAAACACAGGAAAAACTTTCATGGTCATTCTTAGCTAAAAGGATTAAATTAAACTGAGCTTTAAACCAGCAGGAAGTTTCGAAAGACGACTAACAACTAGTTCAATATAAAATGTTGATTAAAAGATTTCCATTCCCGTTATCATTCTAATACCTAATCCCCAGGATACCGAGTAAAAAGTTAGATATCATGCTGATATATGTCTGTGCTCAATCATCGGCAGACGTATAAAGGGAATCATTGATATAACTCCTCACTTTACTTCCCCGACAGGCCTTTTCACCCGACAAGCTGATATTTGCTAAGCGATTTCAAGGGTCGTTCTTTCATCTCCACAAGAGAATTTACAGGTCTCCTGCATCAAGAATTTTTCCCCTGTAGAAATTTAAGTTAGAGTGGCTGAACAGATCCCAAGAATATCAAGTAACTGTATTAGGAAAATATTTAGTGCTGCCAGGAAACATAACATTGCCCAATATCTGAATTTAAGAAAGGCTTCATAGTCTGGTTAATATCATGGGTGTAGCAGGCGACATTATTATGGAAATCTGTAGATAGAGTTTCCAGAAATGACGGCCACCACTAACTCCTGGTCAACTGTAACATTTTAGGCCCCCACTTTCGAATGCTTTTGCAAGATGATGATAATAATAACAGTAGAAATTTATGATGATGATCAGGACAATATTGGCGATGATGATAGAAACGACGATGACGATGACTATGATGGCATTGGTGATGACGATTTATGATGATAATGATGACGGTAATAGAATACGTAGGAACAGGCATACAATCAGGACGTCGTAGCGCTTTCGCTCACTTCCTTGCTTTAATTGAGATATTACAGAACGTTATCTGTACAACAAAACTGATCCACTTCAAATACGATTTCTCTGCTTAGACTTCTCTAACTACACATTGTTTCTAAGTCTATATCTAAAGAGATAAGACCCTCTTGAATAAAATGGACGTGAAGAACATGGGTATGTAGAGATTGTGCAATCAGTCGCTGTTTCCTCATAGTTAATACTTGGTAAGGTGATGAATTTTGAGTGCCTGATGATTTAAGTGACAAGGGCAAACTCCAAATTTCAGGTTATGACTTCATGCGTAGACTGCACTATTCTCCAGCGATTTTAATCTGGAAGCTTATATCTCATATTTATCTCAGGATTTTCGCAATCCGAAGCAAATAAACGTAGAATACGAGATTATCTGCTATAATTCCCTGAGTAATTTTTGAATTTTTTAAAATCTAGAGATCTAGCTCTTATGCAGCGATATAAGCTACTGAACGTATATTAGAAGAACATTGTCAACATGACATGGAATTAATGGTTTTAAGAAGTGAAGATAGCGGAAGATATTGTTTTGTTAAGCATTGATGGAGTAAATTAAATTACCTAGTCTTACAGCGAACAAGAATGAGTGTTTTCTAGTTGTACATATATAAGGGATGACATAGGAAAAGTTCGTGTACTTTTCAATCACAGAGTGAGAGAACTGTGGGTTAGTATTATTACTAGCCTCAGCCATGAAACGATAAGAAAGAATGGACAATCAGTGAGCTCGCCACCTGGGTAGTAAAACGGTAGAACCTTTCCACTTGACGGCTTCCGATTTCTAGTCTTGTCCCTCTAGACTTTTAAAGCTGGCTCGCTTGCAAAAGGCATGCAACATATAAGTACTTCCATGCATGTTCATAACCTAGACACGTTTACACGTGAACTCGTATGTTCTTTCAACTTGTAGGGGAACCATGGAGGGACTAGGGAGGGAAACAAGCCTCTCAAAGATTTTTTTGAAACTCAACATAATTTTTCATAGGAAAGTTTGAAGACGTAGCTCTGGTTCAGATACGTAGTGGTGGAGACACCGTCTAGCTGTAACAAACTCCTGCAATTATTTAAATTTAAAAAAATTCTTGTTAACTGCTGTTGCAAGTTCTTTGTGTACAGCCTTTTTAATTGGAAAAGGATTTTACTTTTGTACTTCACACCTTCTTGCAGCAGAAGTAGTATTAGCCTGTCGATGGAACTAACGATAATTGTAGTTGCAATTTAAGAATTTCAAAACTTTTGGAGAAGAGTATGGTTTCAAACCAATGTTTCATTGTATAGCGTTCTCATTGTTTTTACCCTTTACGATGGCAACAGCGAGACTCAACAGTGATCAGTAACTTGTTAGATATAATTACAATTCATAATCTGGATAGTAATTATGAAAATAGTGAAAGATAGAAATAATCATGATATTGACCAAATTTTAGTGTTTTCTAACCTCAAATATCTATTTCTTTCATGCAATACAATTCATTAATCTCATTACAGACATAATGAATTTACATGGTACGATATACGATTTCACTGAGCTAGAACCTCTGGATTTGGCCAATTACAATTTCTTTTACAAAATATGAAATACGTCGACCTTATTACACATGATATCATTTTTAACAACATATAATTCCGATTTTCAACGTCAAGCTCTTGCATCATCATTAGAAATGACTTACTGATAATAATAATAATAATAATAATAACAATAAGAACCTGAGTACCACCCAATTTACTTAGGTCTAATAAAATATCAAGTCACTGTTTGTATTAAAATATATTGTTTACGTATCATCGTTTTTAATCGGTTTAACGCGTTACCGATTATTCGAAAGTTAAATTGTAAGGAATTGACGTCCCTTACCTTATGTGTTTCTTTTGTCTTATGAAACTGGCAGGCGTCTTCTACATGAAGACGAGGCCATTCGACAGTTAAAAAGATGAGGAACAATGCGAATATTTCTAGTTTCTTCAATATCCTGACATAGCTATGCCTTATTGTGTGGGTAAGAATGAGCTCATCCCATGAAAGGCCTTCCGTAAACACTATTGAAGTTAACACCCAATCTGTTAAAAAAAGGGAATTGTTCTTCAACTTGCATGTGAAAGCCCTTGATCTCCAATTAATCTGTGGATTGCATTATATCAATTGCAATTAATGAAGTCGGAAAGGAAAGAAATTCAAAGGTGGACAGAGACCAGCGCTAAGAAAACTGCAAGACGTCGTTTCTTGTATCACGACTGAAAAATGAAAACGACCCTGCACTTCAAGAGCTGTGAAGTAGTTCTTCTGTGCTTATTGTGATTGTGTGATTGTATGAGAGAGCAAGAAGGACATACTCTCGGTTTTGGTTCTAAACTCAAATAAAAGTCACTCGGGTGCCGTGAATCACCAAACAGCAAGTACCTGCCTGTGCAACGAAGAGATATTTGTACAGAAATTGTGACAATGCAGCCTTAGTAAGCCGAATTGATTGTGCCATGCTCATTTGGGTTTCCCGTGTGTTGCTTCAACAACACACCCTTATATATTCAAGATCTTTTCAACTGTTGTTTGTTAGTTGTACAAATTTTGAGTGGGTCCAGATTAGGCACAACACACACACACACCTATATATACATATAAACATATGCACATGTATTTTCACTAACGTTTTGGTATTATCTTCTTCAGGTTCTAAACGTCATTGAAATGTTGTAAGATTTATATCAGTATGTATTAAATATATCTATATAATATGTATATAATTTATATGCGCTGGCAAAGTTAATACCTTTGCAAAAGTGTTTAATTGAGTAAGATAAAGCGTAAAACTAAAAAGCAATGGTTAATAAAAAGAAAGCAAATTACTGCAGTTACCTAAAGTTTTTAGCCCTGCAATGTTCTTCAGGCTGCAGAAAAGCTCTTTCAATTTCAGCAGTATTTATAAGGTACCATACCATGCAGATACACTTCAAACCAGTGTCAGAGAATATGGTTTCTGTATTTGACATCACTATTTTTGATTTCTGTACATGTCATTTAAGTTGTATTATGGAAGCAGCCCCCGATGGCAAGTGGTCTCGCGTAACTAGATTGTTAATCGATCATTGAGACACCATGAATTATTTACACGTAGTTGATGACCTATCAAGTAAATACAGTAATAAGTATGTTGTGTGATCATTTTGTTACTGTGAGTTATTCACACAAATTTGACTTTCTACCATGGAATACAAATCCTTACATCAAGTGACTCCAGTAACAAGTATGTCGAGTGATCAGTGCCCCACTGTGAGCTATATATACTTGTCTGATCATTTACTATTAACAGAACAGATCAAAATCATAATTCTGTGATAAACAAAAACGTTATTTATAATCACCGCATGCACAACAAAGTAATCAAACTAGTATAATTTCTTCTTATAAGAACAAAATAATTTGCCTTAAGTTTTGATATGCTGCACAACATGAAACTGATTGGTGATATTCCCGTATTGTATATATAAATACGCTTAATACGGAGTAAAAAGCTAAGAAACCAAGGAAGAGTGCATTCAATGCACAAGTTCAGCAAACAAATGCTAAAAATATCAGTAAAAATAAGAGAATTTAAACAAAAGTACAAGATCAACACTATTTTGCTTACAGAAAGTCGATGAATATTACAAATCTGGTGCCTCGTTTCTCAAATTGTAGCAAAATTCTTGTTCCTACTATATTCTTACATTTTGGCCAATTTGAGCTTTGATTTTAAAACTCTTCCATTTTTGCAAAAGTGAGTGTGCATAGGATGACTTTCAGCAATTTGTAAGCTTCTGAATTTGCTTTTGCATTGCTTTTAAAATACGGTACAGTGATTGCTGCTTATAAAATGCGGTATGCTGCTTAGGTTGCAGTTCATAAAATGTAACATATTGAAAGAAGACAATTCATTATGTAGGTAAACCAATACAGGAAAAGTGTCGGAGCTTACTTTAATGTGATAAGTAGGAATGAGCTGCAAAAGGGGGTCACTGCTGATGAAATAAACCTGAAATGAAGACGACTCTTGGAAATTTAAAGATAGATTCATAACTAAAAACTGTGGACATTTCTATCAGAGTTGGAAAAACATCTGATAGAAGAGGTGATACAGAGGTACATATACTAACACTGTCAATTAACAGTGGCCTCAAAACTGCCTGAAATAAGGGAGTCGTAGTTACTAAATGTTCTGGCCAGACAGTGGTGACAGTAATAGCCCAAGGTGAAGGAAAAATTCTTAAAATTTCTGAGGATTGTAGGCCTATTGCGCCGTTGAAAACAAGTGACTCATTAAGCATCATTACAGTGGGTGAATTATTTGTTGTGTTGTATCAGCAGGCTTTCGATTCTTGTTGTTGTCATGCTACTGTTAAGGAACAAATAGATATTATAATTGTTCTTTCAAATTTCTCAGAAACTAGTGCATTATTAATTTCGTAACTCTATTCATAGAATGTTCTCAATTGTCAAATATTTAGAAAGGCTATGGCTGTGAGGTCCCATAGTTTCAGATGATCTCCAATACGAGACTTTTCGATAAACAAAAATTGACAACAAAACGCTTGCAGCGTGATTTCACATATATCTCAGCACCAGTATCAAGTATCAACAAGATGAAGTAATAACCCACTAAAGTAAACATTTCAACGGGTCATCATGCACCCCTATGCGTTAACGAAAGTTTCCAACATCCTTGAGTAGTAGGGCCTTAGTTCTGATTTGACAACACGCTTTCTTTATTCCTGACGATCTCAAACAACGCGAAACACCCTGGGAGTAGGAACTACTAAGGCAGGTGTTACGATGGGTCATGACGCACAAGCAGGTGCTTTATGGTACAGATGTTTGTAGCAGGTGATGGAAGGAAGAGTTTGTTGGGAAAATGCAAGTAAAAGCAAGGAAGCTGATGGTACAAACAACGACAAAGCTGGAACTCAAATTAGGAGACACTTTAAAAATCTGAAAGGCCTCTTATACCTCGAAGTCATCTCTACGTTCTTTTACTCTGTCTACTTTGTCATTGCTCCCCGTTAAGTAGATACAGTAAGTATTTAAGAAGCAGTTTCAAAGATGTTTGTGTCAGACGAATAATGGCAAACTATTCAAAAACCTGTTAAGATGTTGCTTATATCATTTGTTTATATAAACAAAGACGGTTACGTGTGGCCAAAGTCTACGCTGACGTAAAGCAACCTGGAAATAAGAAATTTTTTTTGTTAACTCCGTGTTGAGGAAGGGAGGAGAATTTTGATGACTTTGATATGCAAAGAAAAAGCCAGAATTTTTAATGGTTTGCCTTGGAGGGCAGAGAAAACTCTCTACTAGAAACCAGATACGGACATTATTTTTGCGAGGCTGACACAAAGACGATCACGTTGCCACCGATAAGAACATCCACCAGGGTAAATAATTGGCAAAACTGTTGCAAGCCAGAACCCCCCAAACCCCCTCACCCCCGCTTTCCGTTAGATACCTGTCTATGTACCGATACTACATGTACAATGCGTATACGTTGCATTCTAGATAATCCCTTTCATCAAACAATTTTGTTTTTAAAATAAGTACATTGATGGCGTGCTGTTCAAAATTAAAATTTCTATCAATTCTTATTTGTGATCTTCGTGACATTTTAATGGTTTCCTGCTGATATGGTTATCAGTGCTAATTACTAAATGCAATTAGCTGAAAAAGGATCTTCAGCCAAAGTCTATATTTCAGAGTCATATGTAAATGAATTCTCAGCAACCGACACCGTTTTACAAATTGACTGTGGGTCCTATCCAAACCCTAACAATTACGTTTCAATGTTTCATTGGAGTTTGTATTCCCAGTTTGCATTCATGTATGATCTTTTGCAGGGATGCTACTGAGTTATACTTTTTACATGACTTTTAAAACAATGGTTAAAACATGCAGCTACTGGCAGTAGACGTCTGCTTTAGACCTCAGTGCTTTGAACCCATGTCCTTCAACGTCACGCAGTGATACAGATACGCTATACTCTACTAAACCGGAAGTGCTCTTTAGATCATAACGACCTTGGTTACGTGGTGGCAACGACATTCTTAATATAGTGTTCTCTTAATGCCGCTTCAGAAACGTCAAGATTATGGAAGGTATCACGCAAGATGTCGTAAAGATTTTTGATCGATCGAACTAAGCTACAAATATATTTGATCGAGGGAGTCTTTTTCTGGATTGTAACCCAAAGCTAGTAGACATATTATCAGCATCTTGTAGAAAATACTGTGCTGAGTATGTCACTGCCACCACGTAAACAAGAACGTTCTAGCACTGGGTTTAGAAACGTCGTAAAGATCATTAATCCTGGAAAACGAAATGAACAACTAATATACAAAGAATTTATCGGCAACAATGGGGAAGGCTCCGTTACTTGATTAGTCCTGGCTTTATAGGGAGGAGAAAATATGTCATCAAGACATCAGATAGAGGTGCCGCTGAAATATTGATGAAATACATGATATTAATTGAAAATTGAAGACTTTTAAAGATTTTCTAAACTTCCAGGATATTTCCGACATCAATTTACGGACTTTTCCACGGTTTGAAGAAGACATACCATATTTCCTCTAATTAGTGCCCGGGCGCTTATTTAAAATTCACCTTCAATGTATGGCGCTAATAAGAGGGCGGCGCTTATAAAAAAGTTAAAATGATTAAAAAATAAATTTTGAGTTTAAAACGTTTACATTTGATATCTTGTTTGATACAGGTGATTTAAGATAGGAGTTTGATAAGATTAATACTAGACAGAAATTTTAAGAAATTTTTCAGTCATTTTGCCTACACACCTCGTATATTCAGGACGATACATAATTTAGAAAAGACACTAGAGAAATAGAAAATATGTCATCACCAGGGATCGAACCCATGACCTACGCTTTCGCGGCGTGTGCTCTACCAACTGAGCTAGGTGACCTCAGATGTTAACATACTGCTGTCTCCCAGCTGAGCTGCTGTTATTGAATCTTCATTGTCCTGAACTATTAAGAACTTTCTGTTGCGCAATATGTAAATGTTCCCCTTAATCTATTGGTTTTTAGATCCATCAAGTGGTCAGTCAAAGTCCATGGTTAATCTACCTTTGATCCTTGCTGTGGTGTTAAGCATCGCAATGGTTCTACTACTTGCAATAGCTATTACCATCTTCAGATGGCATACAAAGAGGAAAAGAAAAAGTAAGACAAACTTGGTTTTCAAATATGTTTTCGTCTATGATAGTTTGTCTCTTGATCAACTTTCCCACAGAAATACCAAGTCAAGTAATCTCGCTTGGAAGGAAGAAAGAAATAATCGGAAACACTGCAATTTTATAGCCTAAGCAATCCGATTTACCAATCGTTTATTTCCTATTTATCTCATGCACTTCCCCTCGTACACTAAAATAATTTAATGCTTTTTACTCCTTGCAATGTTATTGTCTTCTTTAACGTTATCTACTGAATTGAGGAATTTATTTCTCATATTAATAATTTCGGGAGTGTATTCTTCAATGCAGGCAAATTATGTGTCTTATGAGAGCCATATTCTCCTAAAAAAACTGTCTTTTCATCCTCTGGAATTCGTATCATTGTTAATATTATCAGCATCACTTATTATAATAATAATAATTATTATTATTATTAATTATTATCTTTAGTAATCTAATGCCTTTTATCAAAACCATCTTTCATCAAGATTCTGTTCTGTGTTTTACATTCATTGATATCATAATCTGTCTTTACTCAGTTCTCCTATTTCTCCTTTTTAAGGATGGGACCCAAAAGGTTTTCAAACAGTGTCGTAAACAAATTTAAGTGTTAAAGAAGTAATGTCATTTTGCTTTAAAACCTTATTTAGGCACGTTTAGTTTAACGCGAGGACTCCCTACCTTTCTTGTCTTCTCTATTTAGTTTCACCCAAATCCAAAGATTGTGGGAGCGGTTCATCTACACCAGAGCAACTTGTAATGGATGGAGTGCCAAACAACAGTGAAAGGACCTAGAAAGCTGCTGAAAGGAAATATTTTTAAATAAGGACAAGATAGTACTTATGTGAGAAAGGACACGTAACCTTTATATACGATGTATAGTTTATGCCCTTTTCAGTTGAAGGGGCACGAAATAGTGTTTTTCAGGAGTTAAATGTAAATCTTGGAATCTTAAACTTTTAACTTTAATAAAATAGTTGTTTTACAACGCGTATGATTCCTTGCCTATTATTATCATTAAATGAAGCTTTACCTTTAGGTTGGTAAGATGTTAATAGGATTTGTTTATGGCTCTTGCGGTTGATGCTTCTTATCAATTTTTTATTGTTTAATTAGGTGTCTCCGCATAATATTGCTGATGAGCTAAGAACGATCTGGCATCAAACCAACTTGTGAGATGGCGCTACTTAGTTACTTTTGTATAATTTTAGTCCACTGCTGATGTTTATTGATCACACTTCATTATTTTTTGAATAAATATCAGCCGAAAAATGCCATGCAGATTAGCAATAGACCATTTTGGAAATTCTATGCAAATTACGGCGCACGCTGCACTCTGATATTGTCGCGGGGGGACGATCGCTTTCAGCCTAAATTGAAACAGTCATCGGCAAAGGGCTATCACTTGAAATTTCTTCAATCTTTATAAAATGAGACAAAGATTTCTGAGCAGTTAATGGATGCAGTAACGACAGACGTAAACCTGAACAGTAACAATTTAACTCATCGATGACCATGCACTGCTTTGAGGCTGGTCATGATAGTGCTTCGCTGCCAACGATCTATTTCCACCTTTTATTTCTGACTTCCAGCGTTTTCCATCTGATCGAA
>JAAAKM020006971.1:88911302-88929710 GCA_010016025.2 Alatinidae sp. Z8VKAUB7J3
GATCTATTTCCACCTTTTATTTCTGACTTCCAGCGTTTTCCATCTGATCGAAACACCGTTCAATGCTATAACAATTCATATCATTGTCTTAAGCAAAGAATAAGCTTTTCATTGGTTACAAATAACAATAGGGTTTCCTCTTAATCTTTGACAACAATTGCAAGTGAACTTTTGTGTTGTGTAAAATATTGACACCATGGCGAATACTTCGATCGATAGCTCATTCGTCTTGCTAGATTGCTGACTACGGAAAGGATTATAAATCCTTAAATCTTTAGAATTAGCGTCACGGAAGCTTTACACGGTGATAAAATGCAACATTGATGGAGATTTGAGGAAAATACCTGGACGATTTCGTCGTTTTAACGTTGAGTTACGGCAGAGCTTTGAATATGGCTTCACCGACAACTGTTTTTGGATCATCGTTAGAAGATCGTCATTATCGATCTTTTTAAGCCAGAAAAACAGTCCTTACGTTTACAATGCACAGTAAATCTAGTATTCTAAGCTATTTTCTGCCCGAAATACAGGTTCCAATACCCAAAGAGATTGCTGAATAACGTCAGCAAATACAGCGAAGAAATGGACACCAATCGAAAAATTATTTAAGCTACTCCAAACATTGTTTCCGAGAGTGACGAACCAGATTACTATGTAAGGGGAGAGGAGCGATTCTTTTGGAAAAAGTCCAGTCGTGCCGGAATAAATAGCGAATCATATAAAAATTATATCGTATCTCTTTATGTTTAAATCAAAATTTTGGGGAGATCTTTCGTTTGGACTTCTCTGACCTTTCAAAGAACGTTGCTGCCATACCCGTGTTGACGTCCGTGATGACGTTTCACACATTATAAACAAGTATCCAGAAGTCTTAGAGGAACGTACACAATATCTTAACTTTTTCTACAAACTCTTTACAATCGTTCGGATTACTTTTACCTTGTCTTCAAACATAAAAGCGCTTCCATTGGACTGTAATTTTTAGAGTGTATGAGATTTTGCGTTTGTTTGTGGTACAAAACAAGAATATTGCACGAAAATAGCGAAAACATTTTGTTATTGAAAGCTTTTATCGTATGACACTCCTCAGAGTACCAACGTCAGAATGACCGAAATGTAGGGTGTGAAAGAGTATAGCCAATTGAGTGTCAGACGAAAAAAAGCTTTTAAGTACACAATGTTTTCGCTAATTCGTGTTGTAATGTTGAGTAGCACTGCACATCGGTGATGTAGGGAAATTAAAAAATGTGCAAAGGCATATTCCAACAGTATGTTTCAGTTGTTATATGGCAAGGTCAGCTTTCCATCTTCGCGCTCTGGAAGCAGTTTCTATTAGACTACGTGACCTTATTTTATCCCGACAGAAGCAGTTCGTCTTCCAGACAAGGTACATTTAATTTCACTATGGCATTTCTACTATTACTTCTTACGACTAGCTGCATGCATACAGGTATTTTATCCATACGTTACGCAGCATGTTGTTATTTTTTGTATGTCAAAATGAGCAAATATTTCCTTTGTTTAATTGTATAATATAGGGGTTAACATCTCGTTTTAGATATTTTGGCGTATGATTCTGACAAAGTTGTAGTTGTTACTATGTGTCCGCTTCTCCAAGCGATTTTTAAATTTTGTACGACTAAGAATATATTAGTTATGTATCCTATAGTTTATGTTGTGGCCTTAACCCAACGTGTTTTATGATATGTGATTTATGATTTGACGATTTCGATAGAATACACCAAAAGCTTAACAAATTATTAAAGTTTGTGATTGTAGATATAGTCATCAAATTACGTTTATAAACTGTGTTATATCTACGCGCCTTGTGCTGGGCACTTATCTTTATATTTAGAGTGTATTGCGTATCAAAGATCATTCGAAATGGTCAATGATGCCATTTGGTGGTTAAGTACTTTGTGTCACTATGTTATATCTTCAGAACAACGGCTTGATTTTCAAGTAGAATACTGTAACATTATAAATTGAAGTCAGGGAATATTTAAACCTTTAAACTGCCTCAAATAATAAAAAACTAGTCGTAGGTGATATGTAGCAGTTCCCTGAATGCAAAATAATTTTTCCCAATAGACGATATGCAGCCTACCATTGAGTAGTCTGCATTGTAAGATTGTAAGCAAAAAGCTTCTTTAAGTTTAGTGATGACAATATCAGGCCTTTACATGTTTCCTTTATACTCTGAGGAACGGAAAAGTAACTTTACTCTGAGCTTCATCCTGGGACTTACCTAACACGGCTACAACTGCAACAAAATTCCATTTACTGGCTTGGCTTTAATGGTCACTTAGGGTCATAATCCCCTCCACAACATCAAGGCTATAAATTATGACGGACTGACGTCAAGTTTACAAGATACTAACGTTGCTTGCACTTTTCCGCCAAAATCGACAAAGGCGATAGATTGCACCACCGACTGTCAATAAACAATTGTAGTTACAAAAATTAATAGAGAAATATTCTGATTTAGCTAGAAATGTTTTAGATGTTAGTACTCATTATAAACGAGGATGACTATTTCCAAGAACCAATTGGGTAACAAATGTCAAGTACTAGAAGTAAGGTATATGATACGCAGCATGGAAAGTTATAGAAGACAACATTGGTTAATGTAAAAGAATCCAATACCTGGTGGCATTTAGTTGAGAAAAGGTACTTGGTAGCTAATAAGTAATGGCTTTACACTTAATAACAAATGAACATATAAAAGCTACTGCAACGAATCATTTGCTCTTCCTGCGTTGGATGCCAATGATAAAATCTCAATCACCTTATGACAAGTTGAAAGTAACCCGAGCGATCTGTCATTCGCAAAGAATCCACTTAAGTAGGCTTAAGTTTTAAGATATGATAAAGGAATTCAAGCTTATCATTGTAGCAGGGTAATTCCATCTTGGAAACTCACGTTGAAGTGCTTCAATTCTTGGCAACGGAATTCGAAAATACGACTGATAGCAATAATTTTGACCCTGATGACAATTCGAAGATTAAAATCATCTGTAATGGGATGTAACACTAATCCAAGGCATTTATATCAGTAGGACAAATGTTTTATTCGTTACATGGAATCAACTTAAATTTTAATTTGAATAAATGAAAAAAACAAATAGATTAAATGCAAGGGAATCAAAATCACAAACACTAATCAGCGTTTGGCCCACTATCATGTAAGGTTTGGGCAATTATTCCTTCCTTCCCTTCATTGAAAGTTTACCTGGCATCTAAATCATTTGTTTTTGAGAAGACATTTACATATATTAATTTGAGTACTGTAATTTCGATGTCTTCCCTGCGAAATAATCCAAACATGGGTACTTTAACTCTTAACTCACTGTTTGTGATTTTGATTTTCTGTTTTTGATTTTCTCATTCTCCTACGTACTATTTAATCCTAGTATATGTTCTCTGACGAATCATTCCTATGTTAATTGAGAAGAGGAATGGGTTGTAGATATTCGAGAAAGCTAAAACATAAAATGATCGTTCTTTTTCAAAGACTAGGAACAAAAGAGGAATTCCTAAAATTCCAAAATGATGCAACAAAACGCCAATATCGCGAAATCTCGTTATGAGAATGCTATTTGTCCCAAGAAATAACTATTGGAAGTAGCGCATATTCTTGATTTTTCAACATACGTTTATTCAGAAGTAAATTATTATCCGATATTTAAATATTATTGATTAAAATGAAATATCTTGATGACAGACACAATTTAAAAAGATTTAGAAAGTTTCACCACTTCTAAATACAAATGTCAAGTAAAAGATTGCAAAGGAGCTTCAAGAGTACACCTCCCGGCGTAATAGTCAAACCATAGTGCTGATTCCAATGAACTCACTCAGTAAACTTCACAAGTATTTTACACTACTAGTTGTTTCGCACGTTGTGATAAGAAAGAGATTAGAGAAATAATCTTAATTTTAACGACGATAGGTTACGATTAATTATCTTAAGTGTTTTAATGATACGGAGATAGAATAATAATTTGGTGCTGTTACAGGGATGTTATATCGACCACTTCTAGGAAGGCCATGAAAGACAATCTGACGCTTAGAATACTATTATCAGTAATTTGGGGTCTATATTTACAATTCCGCTTGCTACTCATGTATGCCTTCTTGTTGGTAGACTTGAGAATTTTAGAAGAGTGAGTAAAACACTCTCTCTTTGACATGAAATAGGATAGTTATAATAAGGAGATACTGGTCGATCAATATTACTCATTAAATAAAAATTGCTTAAACGGTCTGTGTACCGATGAAACTCTTACGAATACAAATTTGCAGCCGTATCTTTAAGCCAACTTGATATATTATCTAAGCAATGATAGAAGAAAGGGCCTCCTTGTTGGTTGTACTAAGTGATTATTGATCATAACTCGATTCCTTTTTAATGCGTAGGACCCATAATTTGGCGCCTGATAAAGTACTCACTATTGCTGTCATTTGAATTCTTTGTTGATAGGTGATACCGCTGTTTCTTACTACTTAGCCAAATGCTGATTTCCCAGCACTTTGGTAATACTAAGTGTCACTCTCTTTGATTATATAGATTCCTCTCTCGGTGACCATAAGAAGTATTTGGATGAAAGTCGTGTTGACTTTTAGCAACTCAATCGAAGTTTCATTAGGCACCGAAGGGAAGGCTTTAGGTTTCACAATCATCTCTTATTTCAAAAGAACATTCTACTCTTTCAAATTGCTAGAAATACATTGGATGACACATAATCACTAACTGACACCTTCAAGTCAAAGGTTACCAAAGATGATCTTCTGTCTAAAAGTTAATGAATTCCTTTTCTCAACAAAGATCTACGAAATAACGGAGAAGCAGAAAAGGCGTATACTTGAGGTAGGGTATTTGTAAGGGGATCTAGCATTAAAGATGATTAGAAAGCGATGTTGAGAGGTCAGATACACTTTAAACTTGCACTTTTCATTTATTCTTATACCACTAAAATTTGATTAAATTTTGATACAAGTTTTGTTACATTGATTATCATAATATTCTCATAGGGCCGTGAAAATTTTCAAGGGAGTTTACAGTGTATACAGTACGGGTTTTTTAGTGGTTGGAAGCAGTCTATCCCCTTCCTGCGCCCCAACATTCAAAAATTAACTTGGAGTTGGATTGACTTAATTTGTTTTTACTTGCTTGCAGCACTCTAGAAACTCTATGACTAACACGTAAGGTGTGATTAACCCATATTATCCCAATCTCTACAATTGTAGACCCTCTACGTTTTAGGCAATTTTGGTTGATTGACTTCTGTTGAGAGGATTTGAAATGTCAGTTTTTAAAAGATTCGGAGCTAATGTAGCACCTAGAGAAATAGAGTATGTTAACATCGGAGGTCACCTAGCTCAGTTGGTAGAGCGCAATCCGCGAAAGCGTGGGTCACGCGTCCGATCCCCGATGATTACTTGTTTTATATTTCTCTAGTGTTCTTTTCATATATGCTTCAACTTATCAGCACATTTGTGTTAAGGTCTGATTATTTCTTAATTGATTGATTGATTTTTAAAATGATCAGACACGGACATTTTATACCATTTTGCCGTTCGCCAATTGGTAATGCCTCCACCCTTCGTGGTATTAAGGATAGAGCCTGCACCACCTCTCTTCTTCTTCTTCTTCTTCTCCTCCTTCTTCTTCTTCTTCTTCTTCTTCTTCTTCCTTCTTCCTCTTCTCCCTCTTCCGCTTCCGCTTTTTCAAGCTTTTTTCATTTATCATTGCGTTGCTGCGGCAGATTCGTGTTGCTTCGAGATCTCTCTGCCGTCTGTATCTTCTCCTTTTGCACGAACGGATCGCATGTTTGCCGTGATTGTTTCCATCCATTGTTATATCGAGCGCCCCCTTCCTCTCTGCCAGGTGGATCCATGCTCAGTATTCTCCGTCCAACGTAGTTCTCTTCTCTCTTCCTTACAGTAGGTGGCCAAACCATCCAAGCCTCTCTTTTCGGCACCTACTCCTATGTTCGTTGCTGCCATTCTTTCTCTTCTCTTATCATTTCTCACTCTATCACATAAAATACTTAAATCTTTTTCATCTCCGCAAAACGTGGAAGTACATTGCAGAGATGCCGTGGGGGCTGAGGGGGGCTGAGCCCCCTTCTTAGAAATTTGAAAAATATTGGGGAGCTGAGTCCCCTTGCGACATTAGTTTTTTTCGGTTAATGTTACAAGAAATTTTTTTCATTTTGTGAATTGTTTGATAAAGGCGATTATAATATTTGGTTGGACATTTTCAGCTGTGTGAATATTTGCACTTAATTCAAAACTATATCTTGTGTAGCAGCGTAAAGGAGAATAATAGTGGGCATGACATTTGCTGCTCATCACTCAGCCCCTCCCCCTCTTGACTTTTAGAACTGCACCTCTGGTATATTGTGTTTGCGCAAGAGGACAACATCAACCTTTCTTGGTTAAGGGCAGGAATCGTTCATAATCTTTGAACAAAGGTCATTTTGTGAGAACCACTTTAAAACATCCCAATGATATCATATCCTACAATATTAGATCAACTTAGATTCGTAAAACCGCTTTTAAATGTTGGTTAAGTTAGGCGATCTTTGTATAGAGGTATTATTGAATACGCCGCTTCAAGAATAAATTGGAGAGTTAGTCATCGGATCAGGGCAGTAAGACATCCGTATTGAATTCTTGTTTTATCATGGACTGAGAGTTGTCTCTATTCTACATTGATTGTACAGAGGTTGGCAATATTTCCTGAGCCTTGGTTGTATTCCTGGATCAGTTAATTGTTATGACTCAACGTTGTTGTGATCAGGAAGGCAATAAAATGGCGATAGACCGAACCTTCTGACCTTCAACTACAGAAATCGAGTTTTATCTCCCCGCTGTATGATGCTGTGTGTTTCATTCTACTAACTAGAAGCCTGCAGATTTTTAAACGATATCTCGTGTCGCAAAGAGGTTATCACTTACTTACGCTGCGAATTTAGTTGCTGAAAGATTTTCCCCAAGCACTGGACACACCAAACCATATGTATCTAGTGAGTTAAGTGTCTTGTTGTGGAAAGCTCAAAATGCAGACAAAGTGAATGAAGGTTGTTTCTGAATCTAGGAACAACGAATTAAGTCGTGTAGGTCACAATGTATACTCCAATACTAAAAATTTATCAACCACAATTTTTCGTTCTAGGTTAGCAACCTGCCTAATAAACTCCAGGCGGCAGTAGTTGAAGGTGGTGCAAATTTTTCTGTTGGAGAAAGACAGCTGGTATGCATGGCTAGAGCTCTGCTCAGGAATAGTAAGGTAGGCTTTGCAAAAGACAGCTTTGGTACTGAAAATGTGGTACTAAAATTAAATGGTGTGTTTACATGATTTAGAAATTTAATTGTTTTTAATTTTACGTTTCTGTGCTCGTAAAATCATTACCACATAGACACGCGACACTAGCCTAGAATGTCTTAAGAGCTAGAGGAAGCTATTATTGATAGGGAGGATTAGAGGGGTCGTGTAGGATCAGAATTGATTGGAAGCTTGGTTGAAGGAAAAAAGTTATGTAAATCACAAGCGAAGTCTCTATAAAAGCAGAGAATGATGATAGTGATGATATTGGTAATCAGTCCGATAAGAATGATGATGATAATGATGGCGGGAGGAAGGATACTGATGCTGGTGATGATGATGGTGATGATTATGATGATGGTGATGATCATGATGATGATGATGATAATGATGCTGCTACTGATGATCATGATAATGATGATGATAATAATGATGATGATGACAATGATGATGATGATGATGATGATGATGATGATGATGATGATGATGATGATGATGATGGTGATGATGATCATGCTGCTGCTACTGATGATTTTGATGATGATGATGATGATGATGATGGTGGTGGTGGTTATCATGATGACGACGATGGCAATAACAATGATGGTGATGATAATGATTATGGTAATACTGATAAAAATGATGAATATGATGATGATCATGATGAAGGTGATGATAATTATGATAATGATGATGATGAGCTACGATTACTTTTATAATGATAACGATTACGATTATAGTGATTCTTTTGATAATAATGATTATGATAATACTGATAATCATTACAGTTACTAAGGATGATCATAATGATCTTGAGTCCTCTAGCATTGCTTTATATGTGCTTTATAAGACTTTGTCCTCCTTATTTCTCGTAGGTTCTCATCTTAGATGAAGCTACTGCTGCTATAGATTCTCACACTGGTAAGTAACGTTTCTCTGATTTAAGATTTAGTGTGACTTCATCCTGCAAGTATAATTAATTAATGAATTATGGATGATCATGGCCCAGTATAATGCACTTGTACATTAATGCAAATAGTTTAGTTTTTTCCATGGACTTCTAAATAGCAGCATAGATGCTATTATTTAGAGGTCATTGGGTTTTTTCTTTGTCTTTGGTAGTGTTGCATTGTAAAGTTCGGCGTTTAAGAGTTTTGCGGAGCTAAGGCAGCCTGCCTGAACTCACTCGATGTTAAGCGTTAATGATATTGTAGTTCATCTGATCCGTCTAAGTCTTTACACAAACAACCAATAAACTTTGGTCAATTCAGGCATACAAGGGAATGGAGCCTCTACCTAAAAGTGGTCGATTAATCAAGTCGGTTTGACATCAGAGTTCTGAACCAATTATCGTAAGTTTGAATTCTGCTCTAAATATTTAGCATATGATGCAAAGGAATGTGATATCCCGTCCAACTACCCGATTGCGATATTACCTTCTTCTTATGTGTTCTACAATGTGGCTAAGACTTAGAACTGCCTTTAGTGGCTACTGGTGGTTACCCTTTGTCGAGATTTCTCAATGTTACGAATCCACTCAATCAATTCGTAATAAATGACAGATGTGTCGAACTTAGAGAGAGGTTTAGGTGGCGACGGTCGAAGGAAAAGTGTATACCGTTTTGTCTTACAAGATACATCTTAGGCATGCGCATGAACCTTCCAAGGGTAAACCATTTCCAAGAAATCTCGTTCACTTCTGTCGCGTATGCCATTCTTTGGACAGAAATCCCAAGAAAACCCCTTTATTTTAACGATTATTTCGTACGCTTCTTTCAGTGGGTGGTCCACCCCTTGTTTACGTTATCCTTATTGTAAAATGCTCATGAAGCCTACTGCTCATACTTCTAAATGGTTTTCCACTATGTGCGCTCCATGTACGACCCTTTCCCCACTCTACTGATAGCCACATTAGTATCACATTACAATGGCACATGAGGTCTTGAAGTACCAGCTCACCGATACGCCCACGCACTACCCCTTCGCTTCGCTGCTAAATCTGCGCCTTTCGTAACATCACTTTTTCTGATAAATCCGTATTCATGATGATTAAAGGCTTCTGTGTACTCTCGAGTGCCAAATAATCGTACCCGCCCCTCTTATTGAGTTTTTGATATTTATAACCCCCCCTCCTTATTAAAACCCCCCGTTTATTAATTTCCTGAAATTTTCTCTGTACTAAATCACCCGTATTTAAAGTTTTCACGAAATTGAGACTGGAGTTCAGACCCCCCGTTTATTAACTTTAGTCCGTAATGATGACCCCGCGTTTTTTAGACCCCTCTCCCCTGTTTTTTCAGCCCCCCCCGTTTATTCAGTACTTCAGAGTATTGTATTATTTTACAGATTCTAAAATTCAAGACACAATACGTGAATCCTTCAAAGAGTGTACCGTACTGACAATAGCCCATCGTCTAAATACAGTGTTGGAATGCGATCGTATACTGGTCATGGATGACGGAAGGGTAAGTTGGAGATTGCCTGTTTATTTATAGCCTATTTGAGTCTGCCAAATCGTTTTCTTGATGCAAGCTCGGTAATCTGGGAGCTGGAATCATTTCAACTTTACAGGGGTTAAAACCCCTCATAGGGTGCTCATTGGGAATGGATAAGGAATAAACAATTGCAACTTGAGAGAGCATAAAAAACGAAAGATAGAAGCTAAGAAGGGCGAAGTTACAGAGGCGATGATGTGTGGAGTAACCTCTTCAGGGTCGCCAAATGCTAGACTGTTGGTAACTGGTGATAAAGATAATAATGACTTCAGTCGAATGAGAAAGGAAGAAGAAGAGGAAATAGGGAGAGGGGGTGTAAAGATAAATGGATAGGAAAGCGAGAAAATGAATCTATTAAGGAATATAGGATATTTAAGGAGTAGGTAAGATTATAAGAGATTTAGGATAAAAGAAATGCAGGTGACAGCAAAGAGGTAAGTTAAGAATGACATTAAAAAACTTATCAGAGTTTATTTAGGCTGAATTAGGTATGAAGTGCAGTTGAAATTTTGGAAAGCGTGTACCACGGCTCTGTGTTATTATGACATAGTAGCTTTTAAGGGGTCGAAGATATCTCTTTAAGTTTCGGAAAAGATTCCTGGTACTACAAAATTTGTAGATAATATTTAATAATGGAATCATTAGTGAAATGCCATTGACCAGTTTCATTGCACCCTTATCAGAATGGCTCATGCAAATAGCGATTTGTACAAACCAAACCAAACCAAAGCATCATTTATCACAACTCGCAAGCAAAGAAAGGGATCGAAGCAAAAAATTGTCGACCGCTGATTGGACAATCGTGAAGACCTACCAACAATTTGGAGGCGCCAAAATTGTTAGAACAATTTCGGAGGAAACACAAACGCCTTTTGTCGGCAAAACCAAATTTTTGCTTCGATCCATTTCTTCGTTTGCGAGTTATCATAAATGATGCTTGAATGTTTGGACAACTCGTTCATTGCACGAGCCATTCTGATGAGGGTGCAACGAAACCGGTCAATGGCATTTCGCTAACGATTTCGTTATTAAATATTATCTACATATCTTGAAGTTCCAATTCATATGGTAGAGGTGAGCATAAGAACGAAATTAATGTGTGAAAGTGAACAGCCGTAATAAGATAAGGTCTCTTGAATGTGAATTTCAAAGTGGAGGTGGAATTTGATGAGGATAAAGATTTTGCTTTAAATTTGGATGCGAAACTATGTGGAAATTTGCGCGTAAAATTTTGATCAAGATCTGTCGAAAATGTCGGTACTCTTGATTGTTACATTTCAAACACAAGTGGACTGTCTGTTTTGCCTTAAATACAAAGAGGTTTTAGCTACGGTATTTTCAGTACACTTTGGGTTTTATAAGAAACCTTAAGCTCAGATTTGGGAAAATTGAGAAACTCTTAAGAAACTTAGGCAGGCTGAACTACTCCGGAGGTTAAAAAAAATTCTTGATAAGTATGAATGGGAAATATTTTTCCTGCAACAGTCCGTATATATTGCCTTTAAAACACAAAACAATATCCACACTTTAAAACTTTATACACTTGTTAAAAAACCCTTTAAAAGAACAAGTCAAATGTATTACATGTCGTGAGACGAGAAGCACACAAGTTAGGACCAAGGAAGATATCGAAATCACAAATATATTCATGTAACCACATTCCACAACGATTCTACACAAACATAACTTTACAAAATATTTAGACACAAGTTCATAGGGAACACACTACATACACCTTTGCACTTGATCGCACATGCCACACGTTATTTATTATAAGTTGAAATGGTAATTTGTGAGTGCATATAACAGTCTTACGTGATTTTTAAGGAAGTACTTCTTCAGAAACTTTGAAGGCTGAAACTGGATAAATTAAGAAACATTTGAGGCTGAAATGGGAAAAATTGCTAAGAAATCCGATGCTCAAGCCGTTGCTTCGGTCTCATATAAAAAAAACCCAACGTGTACTTGAGAAACTCTCTGATCTTCATTACGTCTCTGTAAAGGCGATCAGCTAAGATGCTGTTGCGATTTAACAGGCGTATCTTGGAGCACCAACGGATGGTACACTTAATATCAACCTGTTGGGTGGTACGCCTATATCAGCGTATCTTATCGTCTGTTTTCTTTCTACCATATCCAAGGGTGATAAATCATTTGTTTCAAGCTATTATGACTAATCGCCGGGATTTTGACCCGCAGAGTTATTTTTGTCATTTGGCCTAGCCTTATCTCAGCTGTGTATCGTGCTGGTTTCGGAGGTTATAAATCATGACAATTTGTGGGACGTTTAAAACCACAAGTCTTCCTTTCAGATCTCCGTATCCGCGGCTACCTTTTATGGTTATGGCCAGGGTTTCCATATTGTTGAGTGTCTGCATTACGCGTTTGGAATATTATTTTGGAAAGGCTTTGAGCGTGGCGAAGGAGTTAAATTCCGGCAGAGTCGTCTTGACGGTGTGCAGTGTCGAACCGCTGACCTGATCGGCCATGAGCCTTCCTGAACAGTTAAATCTCGTACAGTATTTGGGAATTTATCATTATTGTTATTATTATTGTTATTATTATTATCATGTTTCAAAGCTTTCGCACAGGCTGATGGTAATGCCGATTATTTGCCTCTTGGGCGAGCCACAACTAGTGGCCAAGGGCCAAGAGGATTCTTTCAAATGTCCAATACTTTTCTAATTATTCTCACAGATCCCAATAAGGCTGTTTTTTGCAACATATTTTTTCATTTTTTGCGAAATTTCAAAAAAAATTGCATTTGTCACTTTAAATTTTGAGAATACGAAATTGTAAGTACAAATTTAGGAAAGAAAAGTTTAAAGATATAATAATCATGTTTTTTAAGAAAAGGAACAAAACAAAAAGGCAAAAAAGTCGACTATAGGTCAATAAAACGGCAATATCTCAAAATTTCAAGAAAATTTTTAAAAAATTTATTCATTATAAGACTTCCCAGTAAATTTTAGGAAAAGTCACCAAATTTCGTGTCAATCAGGCGAGGCTTTTAAAAGTTATGAGCTGAAATGTGTAGCCGCGGGCCTACTAGGCCCCCCCCCCCCATGTAAGATAGGGTTAACTCCTCAGTATTACAGTATCTCTTACAGTACCTCAGTATCTTATTTCAACATCAGACAGGAAAGTCGAATCCTTAAAGTACTTTTACAGTAGTCATAAGATGAAATGTTGGAGACCACAATCAATAAGTGCTTAACAAAGTAGTAATATGGAAAAAACAGCTTACGAATGGTTTATAGAGCAAAGAAGGGGGAGGGACGAGGGAGAATTCTGTATCTTATACTTTCCTTATTATGTGACGTTCTTATTTTCTTTTCTATAACCTGTTAACCTTTATCAGTGAAAGGGCCAATTTTGCTGTCGCGCACACACATCATAGTCACGGTTTTTGCTTGTCGAATATTTTTTCAATTCCATGAAAATGCATTAGAGAGAGTTGAGTACTTTTAACTGAATATATTTATCTAATAAGATAGACAATGGCTTCATTTTTGTACTAAATTTGTGTTGCTAGTGGCTTTACTTTACACCATTCTTCTGATCGAAAACATTATTTTACGTTTTCAGAGACGTATCATTCAAAATTGATTTGTGGTACTAGTTTTTGTAAATGAGGGTAACTTAACACCAATGCAAATACAATGAATGTTAACATGAGTTGTAAATCCTCAAAGAATATCACGCGTTTGCAGAATATAATTCTTACAAGGCACTGGGAAAAGTAACGTTGTGTTTTTTAAGTGGCTCAATTGGATGTTTCCGCGGGTAGTATGCCGCACAACTGAGCTATTGAGCAAGTCTGATGATGCCATAACGTATTTCTCTAGTTGCCACATTAGCTCCAAATTATTCTTCGGTAGACATCGAGATTCAGCTCTATGTAATTTGGGAGATTAGCCCCTCCGCATCATATAGTTTCACTATGGAAGGGCTGCCATCGGACCCATTAACCAGTCCAAAGTCCTTGGTGTAAAATATCAATAATTAACTGGTGGATGCGTGGAAAAGATCAAAGGAAATTAAGGGAATGAGTTTTCGCATCTCTTGATTGCATAAGGTCAAAAGAACAGGGCTTTTAATAAAATAGGAGGAATATTGAAATGATGTTCAAAATTTATTAAAAAGCTGTTCAAAGACAAAGAATAGATCTTGATGTAAATAGGAGAAGCATCTGGCTCAGATGGTATTGCAACTGAAATAATAGATGCTTTAAAGGACCTTAGTATTTCAAGGCCTTTTACTCTGAACGATAAAACCATTCTTTTAGCAAATTCACTAATCTATTGAAAGGGTCTACTGTGTTTACGTACTAGCTTGAAGTATACAAAGGAATGACAATTACAATGCTTTCCAGGGAGAGAGCTTACCCTAAACTAAAATATTAATGGTATTCGTTACACTCGCGCAGCATGCCTCCCCGATGCGTGTCACTCTTCTACGGCCCTTCATGCCAGACTTTATCTTTTGAGAGCTGATTTTAATCATAATGTGATCTATACACGGAGTCATTACCTGTGCTTGAATCTTCAAAATAACTATGCATATGCAAAAATTTAGATCATTAAACTACAGGTTTCGTTTAAAAGTTCTTACAGCTATTCCAAACTCCATACTGTTATATTTTTAAAAATGAAATGTCCTACTACACAGGAGACATTTCCTCTGGAAAGGGAACCAGATGGTTAATTGCTGCATAGTCAATTTGAAATCCAGACGCCATATGCACCAAAGTTATGCTGTCTAGAATACCGGTTAATTCATCTGTTATATTTTAAATACTCTTTCTTGCCCTGCGTAATGCAAGAGTTTGCACCAGGCTCCTTTGAGAATTTGGCAATTTTGTTTTCCCTAGTATTCATATCATTGGAAGTGTGTCCCAGGTATCCTAAGTTTAAAGATTTTTCAGATCAACGAAGCTTTAGTGGGAGAATCTATCCATCTGACTGGCTTTAATTGTGAAAATTGTGGGATCTGCTTCTATTATCAAAAGCTATTGCTGCGCATATGGTTTCTATCTTATCGTTTTCATATTGTAAGTAAAAATATCTGTAATTAGTAATTCCTGACTGCTTTTAATTATTATTATCTTCTTGGAGTAATCTGTAGATAAAACACTTCTCAAATATGAAGCTTAAAATTTATCAGTTTTAAATATTCGATAGAATAACTTTATAAGTCGTTATCAAATAGAACTTAATTAACGATTCGTTTGGTGAAGGACTTACAATGCAAGTCAAGATGCTGATCGCCTTGTCAACAATGGCTCGTTTTTCTCTTTTTAATACAGCTGAAAAGAAGGAGGCAAGTGGCCGAAGATCTGAGCTGGAACAAAATCGTGGTATATCTCTTGCGTTTGTTGAGTAGCATTCTGTTTTCTGTTTCTCAAAGTGCTTTTGGGTTCTTGACATATCAGTACATGTTTAAACTATTGTCAAATTATACAAGTGCTTATGGAAAGTAAACAAGTAATTTCTTGAAATGAGAAAAAAAAGCTCATCCTTCCGATGCCATTATTTGCTTTTTGGAGGTCATTTCAATAATACTTAGCACTTTCTTCCTTTATCATGGAGGAGGATTACCATTCACATGACAATAATCGGTTATGATGACAGTGAAAGAGGCGATGATAGTGGCGTCTTCTTGGCGCAATGAAAAGGATATGAGAGAGGTGAATGACGACATAAGAGCTTGAACTTGAAGAAGAAGGCATTTTATTTTTGTTCCATTTCAATAAATGATTAAAGGTAAGTGAAGAGTGCATAAGATTGAAGAAGAAAATATGGTGGCTTTTAGTAACCATTTTTACCTCTTCAGCTTTTCTGGAGTCTTTTCTAAAATTTCTTACCGTACACGTTGTTTTTTATAAGCAACTCAGCTGCTTAGGTGTGAGGCCTCGATTTGGTCCAAAATCTAAGCAACAAGCTAAGCAACTCGAGGCCTCAAATTCAGGAGGGACAATTTTTAAAACGCCTGAAAAACAAAACAAGAGACGTTTTTCATTAAGAATTGGACAAATATCACACTCTTGATAATGTGTCAAGCAAAGAGATCAAAGATCTAACCATCATTTGGTATTTCATCATTTACAAAACAACGAAATTCGACGATAACCTGCAGTGATACCCAAGCAACTACTGAAGCAACTCCAGGCCTACTTTTGGAAAATTGCTAGGCAACTCGAGGACCCGAAAATGGAGTTGCTTACAAAAAAACGTGTAGTATTTCGGTTATAAGGTAAAGCCATGAATTTTTAAAGAGGACTCTGCCGGCGCACATGGGTTTCAGACAATCATTTGAAAAGATTTGTGCACTTATATTTAGTTTCTGTTGCTTTTTCCTTTCTTTTTATTATACAAGACCGAGTTTAAATTGACTTCTAGAACCATCATATCATATTCGATATAATTTATCATTTGGAATGTGTCATAAAAGAGATTACACAGGTGCAACCTTGCTCCTCAACTCTTTAATATTTATAAATTTCAAAAATTGCAAAAATACCAATATTGCTAATAGCAGGTGTAATACTGTTTTACGGCAAAATCCAAATGTCAATAGCTACTCTGATATCATAACAACTATTTGGTCCATTTTAAAAACAATATTACCGCCAGCCATCGTAACGTTACCCGATTTATTTTGTCAGGCGTGCCATGAAATCTTAATGTCATCGTTGGCAAGCTGATGTTAAGGTTTTTAGGTATTTATCTGCAGTGGTTATTTACTTGATTATAAGCAAAATTAGCTGGGTTAGATGATGATGAGAATGTAATATAGATTTATTCACTTGACGTATCATACACATTTATTGTAAAAAAGGCAAGGTCAGTTATACTATGCTGTGAAACAAGAAGCTTTTTTCAAACAAAAAGCTCTAACACAACAGTAATTTCATTTCTGTGTTTGGCTTAGCAGTTCCTAACCAATGCAAACTCAGTAAACATTAATATTAAACTTTCTTTCCCTTCTACCATCTTCGATTTGTCTAGGCTATAATCGCAAGCACAACTTTAAATCAGTTCTAAAGTAGTAAAATATTATTAAGTTTTGTTACCCCTTCTCATTATTGTAAAGGTTCTAATATTTCAATTTCTCGAGTTTGCACCAGCTGGCATATGGCAGCAATTTTTAATATACTAGCAGCAGTAGAATATTGGCTATTGGCTACTTAGTAGATCAATTTGATAAAATACAAGGCGATAGAATCATACGATATAAAATTGGTCAGTAAAAAAGGTCCGTCAATTATGTTCTTTATAGTTTTATCATGTAGATTGATGGCCCGGAAAACTATTCCGCGTGAATTCAAGTCGAATTCCCTATAGTTTAGGAGATATAGTAAAATAGGTAAGTTGTACGAGAGAGGCTGATCTCTGGCATTTTCTCAAGCACTAAGGCTTGCAAAAGTTGAAAAATTGGTCAGGTATTAACACAAAACAAACATAAATTTATTATCATGCTACAAGTTGGAGGGCACCATCTGTCGTGTATCATTTTTGTTGATATGCATTTGTATTATTGTACCGCTGGACAGCAAATATTTAACCGGCTGTTACTTTCCTTCTTTCTGAAGTTCTTACTTACGCAAATTTGCGATGTACCACGACTCTTTTGTAACCTTCGTAAGAAACAAAACAAATTCTGCTCCGGTCCCAGTATCTAGCACCCTTGAGACGTCTTCAGATTATACTAAAGTGCGTTATATAACCCTGATTTAACCTCCATGGAGCTTTAGTCATAACTGAGGCAGCTCAGGTATTATTTGTACCTCTGCAATGAAAGAATGACAAACGTTTTCCATCCTACTCTTGAAAGACAAAAGTAATGATAACAAATCATTTCTCCTCCGCTAAAACACGATTTGATTTGAGTATGAAAGTTTAGATTCACGTTCCAGTATTACTCACGTGCAGAATTTAACATTGAAAGACAATCATACAAAGGGTACCTAAAGAACAGATACTAAACACAAATGAAGTAGATTGTATCATCAGGTCATCGATGTGATTTGCCTTAATAGTCTTTAATTAGACGAATATGACGAAACAGACAGTCTTAGTGGTAATGACTAAAAAATGGAAAATTAAGAATGCTATAAAGTGATAGATAAGGGGATTCTCTTTTTAAGGGTACACTCTGCCTATTTGTAGGGCACTAATAGGATGTTAGTAGTTGATGTGTTATGGTCTAGTCTTATGGTGTTGATATAAAAAAATAAAATGAAGATGAAATGTTGCGGGAGATGCGATGTCCAGCGATTTAGAGTTGAAAGTTTACGTAAATATTGACAAAAGAATAGTGTCACCAAATAATGTTTGTCGTCACACTTTGATGAAGAGCCAAATCAAATATGTCGCTCTTATCGGGTAGATTCCCGTCAAACAAATATTGGAAAATAAAAACGGGAAACTCTTTGACCAAGTTAGACACTGGACTGCCATTCAAACCACCAAGGAACTATTCTAGAAATTTCAATCAAGAAAAGCAGAGCAGTATGTCACGATAGTTTGGGTCTCGGCTTTAAATCCTCGTTATGACAGTTTATTTTAAATAGAAAAT
>JAAAKM020006971.1:88929810-88984255 GCA_010016025.2 Alatinidae sp. Z8VKAUB7J3
AAGCAGAGCAGTATGTCACGATAGTTTGGGTCTCGGCTTTAAATCCTCGTTATGACAGTTTATTTTAAATAGAAAATAGAGAAAATTCTGTAAGGTATGTTATTGGCTTTTAAGGTAAGGCTGATATAAAACTACCACCACAGAAGTTTACCTTAATACTAAGTAAAACAGTAGTGGTGTTTCTGAATAAAACATCTGTGTCTGAAAAGGAGACGTTGCAAACATTAGCTTCATGTTATCGAGTCTTACAAAAAACAGATGCCTATGGTCTTAGATACTAGTCAAATTTATTTGCTAAAATGTCCGGTCTTTTTCAAAAATGAGTAACCTATATATTTTACTCAGTTGTAACTGTAGTTGAAATCTAATCATATTCGCAAAATTATTTTTTATGTCTTTTATTTAATAGCTGCAACTAAAATTCAAAAGTTTCTTCAGCACGCAGTAACAAAAAGAAAGGAAACAAGAAGGGTTGCTGAGGAAATTGGTAAGTTTAAGGCTATGTTACCGATGCAAAGTTGTGGCATTTTTTTGTAAAAAAATCTTGTTAAAATTCTTGAATATTCATCCATTCAAAATATCCTCTTGATGGTAATACATAATCGTTATCTGTGTTGACCAATTACAGCTTTAATGTGAGGAACAGACAAAGTAATATGAGAAAACAATTGCATTGGCTTTGGTACTGGTAACATGTAAACCAGTAACACCTACTGCATGGACGGAGGGGTACTTCTTTAACGTATTTACACCAGTTTCAGCTGGTATATTCTGGTTTATGTTGTTTAGTAGGGTGGCATGTTATCAAGCTGGACAAAAAAGAAGACCTTTCAACGGGTTTATGAGGCCTTGTAAATCAAGAGCCGTCTTGAAAAATCATGTTAAATAAATGAACAACTTCTGTGATCGTGTCCTAGGGGAAAACCAATGAACCAAAGCACAGAAAACCATTACAAAGCAGATGACATCACAGCAAAACAGAAATTCATAAGGCATTTATCGTCAATCGGGTGACCAAGGCTAGACCACAGTCGACAATTTACTAATGGTCTTTAGCTATTTGCGTTGGGTCAGGAATAAGGTAAAGGCATAAACTGAAGAACAACAACAAGAATGATATCATTAATTTAAGGACTGTTAAAGAGGAATGTCTGCTAAAGTCTAACAAGAAGTAACTGTCTATTACATAGAATAACATTGATTTCCTTTAGAAGCACACTTCAGATGATACTATTAAATGTAAAGATAATGAGCTGAATGGATAGTTCTTTATCTATTCTGGAATTATAAGTAAGCCCTAACTACCAGCATACGTATACGGCAGTATGACACTTGTTGCCTAACTTAAAATAAAAATCTTCACTTATTATTTTTCCATAATGCTCAATATGTGATTTTATAAATTTAACCTCAATAACCCCTTTTAGGGTCTGGGGCGTCGTACAAATTGTACCCCCTCTCTTCTGCCATGTTGATGATAATCACTACCGATTTACCTGCCCAGTTAGCCTCGCTTTGAAATTTATGAATAACTTTTGAAAAGGGTGTATTAGCGTACTGTAGTTTTATAGGAAAGTTCTTCTTGCCAAACGAACTCAGTGGTCTTGTTTTCTAGTGTGCCTTAGGTGCGACCGGGACAGTTCATAGCGGGCCAGAAGAGGCATAGAAAAGACCAGAATTAGTCGTTGTTATGGCTTTAAGTTCGATACCAATCGCAAGGAAACCTAATTTGTTTACATCTCGCGTGGATGTGAAGGATGTAAAGCGATACCTGCAGAAGTTCGATGTATACCTCAAAGGAAACAAGACTTCAACTGGAGGGCAGAGGGCGAATGTTTCGCTGTCGTTTTTGGACGAAGATGTGTTGTCCTACGTTTTACAAACCTTACCTACAGAGAAACAGAACAGCTACGAAAGGATAGGAGAATGTTTAAGGGACTCTGATAAAAACGATTTCATAGAACGTTTAAAACTCTTAGAAATTAGGCCTGATTTGGATGATTTAAGGACTTTTGGCAATACTTTACAGGACAGGATTGCTGATTGCTTTAAGGATACCAGCTCAAACGCTATTTTTGAACGCTTGTTTTTTGGAAGTACGTCGAGAGTTGATCATACGTTCAACGTCGAACTATGAACAAATAAAAAGATTCAGTATTCAAGTCAGGACATGGAACCTGTGTTTGAAGTGGAACAAAAGGTACAGAGACCCAAGGGACGCTCATTAAAGACATCTCAATCGGATTCTAAAGTACTATGGTGCACAGGGGTGGAGATCCTAATCACAAGAAAGGTGACGACAGTTGCGTGTTGGCACTTTGAAAGTGTCATTTCAGCTGGGTTTGGGTAGCCCTGTTAGTTTTATATCTAAGGACTCTTGTCGACAGTTACATTTACCCGTGAAGACTGTAAAGCAGGCCAATCGTCCGTCTTTAGTCAGTTTCACTGGTGATAAAATTAAAATTGTTGGTTGTAGTGAAATAGTTCTGGTTAGATAAATGAGAAGACATCTTGTCCGGTTCAAAACAACAAGAATCTATTCAGTAAAAACTGTGGAACGAGAGCACATGGCTTTCTAGCACGCTGATTGGTTAATAACAACAATAACTCAACTATCAAAACTCAGTAGAGTGGAAATGATTCTGTTTATTGGTCAAGTTGAACTCACACTGAACCACAGAGACTGCTTAATAACACATACATTCTATGTCGTTGGGCAAAATCTAAGTTCGGTCGGTATGGATCTATTTGCTACATTGGGAATTAAGTTCTCGTTTGATGACAAAGTTTTGCAAGTGTCATCCAAAGGCAAGGACCAAATTGCACAGCATGACTTTTTTGCCAATGTTAAAACCAATTACAATGATTTGTTTGAGGGGCTAGGCAAGGTCAAGGGGTGTGACCACCAGATTAAGGTGGATGGGGCAGCTAATCCAGTTATACAAGGGGCTAGGAGGCTGCCACTTGCACTTGTTGCTGAGGTAGACAGTGAGCTGGATAGGCTTGAAAACTTAGGGCTGATTGAACAAGTAAAATCAAGCCTATGGGTGTCTCCAGTCATAGTTACTCGTAGAAAATTTGGAGCCATTCATTTGTGCGTGGATCGTCGTGTTATTAATCGATCCATCGTACCGTCACAATATCCAATACCAGAAACAAAAGCTTTAATTACGAAGATTTCAGGTGAAAAGTGGTTCTCATCACTTGATATGTCTGACAGTTTTATGCAGCTTGAACTCTTACCGGAATGCAGACACTACACAACCTTTGCCACACACAGAGGCTTGTACCAGTCCAAGCGTATGTTGTATGGTTTTCGTTCCAGTCCAGCTGCATTCCAGAATCTTATGGATTCTCTCTCCGGACACATGTTATGATTTAGTTAACTGCTAATGACATGTATTGTATTATCCACCCATATCAAAAAAAGCTGACAACAGTGATGTAATTTACACAGGATAGCAATTTCCGCAATGCTTGATCTGTAGATTTCGGAATACACGCACTGACACTTGACGACTTACACAACAAGCTGTTGGTAGTGATTTTTGTTGCTCACAAATTTCGCTGCCCGGATAATTACAGCATGTCGCTATCGTTGCGCATACAAGTCAAATACATAGGTTACAGCACATATACATGTAACCTATACATCTACCATTTGTTGTATGTTACTTAGATGATGTGTCAATCTTTAGTAATACTAGAGAGGAGCGCACATCACATGTTCGTCAAGACATCTTTCGTAATTGGGTTATGACCCTAAATCCCCAGAAGTGTCACTTTGCTACCCAAGAAACAATTTGGCTGGGCAGAAAGCTTACCAGCACTGGAATTTTCCCAGAGGAGGAACATTTAGAAGCAATAAAGGAGATGGGGGTTCCCTATGATGTTACTGGGCTAAAATCATTTTTGGGCTCATGCATGTTTTATGCTGGGCAAGTTCAAAATTTTGCCGACCTCGCTGCTCTACTTTATGCTATTTTACAGAAAGTGTGTTCCCTTTCAATGGACCGACGACTGTGATCATGCTTTTTCACAGCTTAAGAGCTGTCTCGTGAATGCTCTTCCATTGTCTTATTTTGGAGCTGAACGAAAGAAGGCTGACACAATTGTAGCCACAGATGTTTTAAGGGAAAGTGTAGGATGTACTCTATCCCAACGTGTGGGGGGAGAGATGAAATTGATGGAATGTGCCAGTCGATAGTTGTCCAAGCATGAAAAAAGTATAGTGTACAAGAGCTTGAGGCGCTCGCGATCGTTTTTAAACTGCAGAAATGGAATTATTATCTCTATGGCAGGTCGTTCATCCTAAAGTGTGACCATAAGGCCCTGGAGACATTATTAAATGCAAAGGGTTTTGACCAAGTAAGCTCTAGGTTATCTAGATGTTTGTAGAAACTCTTGTGTTATTAATTCACGATTGAATTTGTTCCTGGTAAGGAGAATCTGTTACCAGACATGCTGTCTAGGTTAAGCCAGGCCAAAGCTAATGCTGCTGCATAAGAACCAGAGGGTGATGATGTCATTGCTTTGATTCATGATGTATTTTGTGACTCGGTTACACCAGATCGGTTAGGTGAGGCTACTGGTAAAGATGATGACCTAGTCCAAGTCATCCACAATATTCAGACAGGGTGGAGTCATAACAGACCTAGGGTAATGCCTGGGATGTACAAACTGAGTTGTCCTGAGTTGATGGTATTGTACAAAGGGGTGATTTGGCAGTGGTTCCACTATCACTTCGACATGAGGTCTTGTCATTAGCTCATGAAGGTCACACTGAGATTGTTAAGATGAAGTGTCACTTGAGAGACAATGCTTGGTGACCAGGATAAAGTAAGGCTTGTGAACAGTTTGTCAAGCAATGTTCTTTCTGCCAGAAGTCAGATAAGGCTGTAACACACCCTTCACGTGCAATTGGCAACCCACCTTATGAAGCTGTACAGTATGTCAATAAACCATGGAACATTTAAGCGTTGACATCCAGGGACTGTATCTACAGGCACCTCAACAGTATCGTTACCTTGTTGTTCTAGTTAACTGTGCTACAAAGTTTATTGAAGTCTACCCATGCTCTGATCCTATTACACATGTCACAACTAAGTTTTTACTGTCCTGTTTTGTTCGCTTTGGGTTCCCGGAGATACTTACCGCAGATAACAGTTCCCAATTTACATCCTGGGGTTTTGCTGCTTTCACTATGAAATTTGGCATTAAACACACACATTCATCGTTGTATTACACCCAAGGTAATGCTGTTTGTAAACAAGCCAATCAGGAAATCAAGGGTCTTACTTCTATTGGAGGCAGAAGAGATGCTTCTAATTGGCATGACAAACTACAGCAGTTTTTCCTGACCTATAGGATGTGATGTACGCGCAGGATGCGAATAGGCAACGACGAAAAAGGAGACCAGATTTGCACTACACACCCAAGTACGAGGTGCATCTACTTCTTCAACTCCAACTGCAATCTATTTTCCTATGTACAATGGCTTTACTTATACTAAAAAGTTACATGATCTAAATAACAATGACATCATTTTACAGCATCGAAAGTGCATAATCATACATTTTAATTGCTGATTAATGGTTCTCTGACATGGTCTGATGTGACTTGCTGAGATGCCTACGTGCCTATCTAAGCAATATTACTACTAAACATCACACTTTCCCCCTTCTCAAAGAAGACAATAATACAATCAATTAATATCTTTCATAATCATTTAAATATGAAAACATGAGGGTGGGTGTCTGCTTCTAACTGGTCTAGTTACAGCACTAGGAATGCTAGCTTCTTTTACCACTTCTATTTCATCATCACTACAGTCTACAGGCATTTCCTGTTCCTTACTATTTTGTGGTGGGTTGACAGCTACCAACTTTCTTAGGTTACACTTACGATCGTCTACGAGTTCATACACATATTTACCAATACGTTTCTTTACCTGAATGGGCTCTGAGTACTTGGAAGCTAACTTTCCAAATCCCTTTGTTGGTAACTTGACCTGTACCCAGGTACCCTCCCTTAATACTGTGATGGCCTTACCCCAATCTGATTTAGACTTTGGTAAAAGTGCTGCTGCCTCTCTTACCTCTCTACCAAAATGAGTCTCATCTTGGCTTCTACCTAGTTCTGTGTGCTTCTTTTGACTGGGTAGGAAGTTGTTAGAGCTATCCAACTGCTTGTTTACTTCCCTGGCATCTGTAACTAATCTAGTCTTCCCATTCTTTCTTCTACATTCTACTATAGGTCAGCTCCACTCACTGACTTCAACAGGTTCTAATATATCTGCAGCTACTTGCCTGTCTAACTCTGCCTTCACTTCAACCTGAAGTGCTTCTGGCTGCCTTCTGCGATTTGCACTAACAGGAATGTCATTTCCCTTACTTCTAACAGCATGCTGATAGCATCTGACACACCCAAGGCATTCAAATACATCAGCATACTTACTACGTAGTCCATTCCTTATTGGTCCCTCCTTACCGGGGCCTTCAACTATCCTCTTTGTTGACACTAAACTAACCGAATCTGACTGGGTAATTCCTATCTGAAGTTTATTTAAAACATCCTACCTATTAAACAAGTTCCATTAGGAACCACTAAAAATGGATGCACAACCTTAACACCATTTACTTCTATACTAAGTTCAACAAGACCTTGAATATGGACACGATTACCATTATAGTCAAATAAACATGTACGACTATCCTGAACAAGGCCTGACAAATTCAAATTTGATCAAGGACCACCATGCATAGTGCTATTGGCAAAAGCCCAGCTGAGGTTTTTTTTGGTTGGGGATTGAGGTCAATTTTAAACAAATTGTCGAGTGTTGACATGCCTACTTTTACAGCAGATACACACAATTTTATCAAAAAAGATAGAGTACTTGCTGCCTTTGAAGGAAGCTATAAAAGGTTTATTTGACTTCCCAGTTATGAGAAACATTTCATGTATCCAAGAGGTATGTCACCATATATCCAAAAGATTGGAAAAAAGGTTTGATGACACTCTTATTCAAGCCCATACCTAGCACCAGGGCTGCCTTTGACAGTTTTCGGTCATGTCAAATTAAATGTGATACTATCACACAGACGAAAACATTTTTCGACTGGACATGACTCCACATAACCATAGTTGATGGAGAATTTGTTGCAAAACATCAATGGTGATGACGGAGTGCTTGTTAGATGAAAAAATAGTTCCTGACATCAGCTGGATGCTAATCCCTTGAATCTCCCGATTCTTGTGTAGACAAAGACATGTGTTGTGTACATAGACTCGGATACATTGATGAACTCACTTATAACAACAAAAAGACTAGCCTGCGTGCAGACGATCCTAGCTGAAGTGGATAGTCTGCGCATCAACGACGATATCATTGTATGGTCTCGTATTGACCCTACACTCGCTATTGTTATTCTATTGTTTAACAGCTAATCAAAACGGTGCCTCAGCATCCCAGTGACATCGTACAAGCTATTCTATTGGGTAGTGAACATTCCCTTTGTTCTTCTCACACCATCACCTCGGTCACTGCAGGATGCCAGCTCGCGTTGCAACTTGTTTACTCTGTGGACGTGCTCAGTCTTGAACCGCAAAACTTTTACTAAAATGGATCGAAAACGGATCGAAAACGAAAGTCATAGAGACATAGAAACAATATTCGTGGAAACGTTAAAGTTATAGGTTAACCTTCGTTGGGATCAGAATATTGAAAGTATCAAATGAGACACGAGTTTTTATTACGCTACTTCAAATGGTAGAAAATCTCACAAAAGGTGTTACAAACTTTGATGTTTATGGTACCGAAGAGCTCGTTAGATGATTTCGTTGACGATTACAAAACTATTTGACTATCAGTACATATGACTGATTATTTTGCTTAAGAAATTTCTCTCTTGGAAAAGTGAAGTTGGATTTCTTCTTGTCGGGTTACTTACGTTCTCTTGAAGTGTGATGGAATCTCAGAGATCTGGATTAGCCTTTCACATGCACGTCGTAGGAGCTCGTATTTTGAGTTGCAACTGCCATGTTTTTCACACGCGCTTATTGCTTGTGATTTGCGTAAAATTGATTAAGGAGTGGGGGTAAGGAAAATAGTGGTGGTAACTGGGCTTCTACGTCTTGCTTTCTGATATAGAGGAAATAAAAGAATAGGAAATTTGTACAGCATTAATGTACTGAATACTGAAGAAAACCTTTATATTGACATAATTGTCCTGGGTACTCATTTTCATCTTCCACCTAATGAATTTTTAGGAAAATTTCCGAGCTCATTCCTTTATTTAAATTCTGGCGTTCCACAAAGTAATTAAGATTAACTCGTTAGCTCGGGGGGTTAAAAAGAGGCACCCACACCGATGTTTTGTAACGAAAATAGTTAGCAAATGCCAGCCTTATTTCTGCTATGGAAAGAAGCAAGAAAGATGTTGCTTGCCATGTAGTGCTTGTTTCGAACTTTTTTCACCCCCCCTCCCCCTCCGACAGAGTCTGTTAAAGATTAAACTTTATGTCAAAGGTAGCAATCATTTAATAAGCGCCTTGAAATTGATTACGACAGACAATGTGTCACATTCACAGCAAGACATGCATATCGACACGAAACACCCCTTTCCACAGAATGATAAAAGGCAGCTTAGTAGAATGTGAAAATATAAATTTGAACCCAGCCTACTTCCCCCGTTACTGTTAATACTTAGAGGAGGATGTAACTCCTTTGTTTTGTAACTCAAAGGCGTTACACACAGTAGAAAGGCATATTTTCTTGAAGAGTCTTTCTGCATGCACCCCAAATAAAAAGTTAAGAACACATAGAAGTAGTTTTCTAGATCAACATTAACACGAGACGGTAATTTAGACGTTTCGTCTGATTTCAAGACTTCATCAGGTTTCCTGTAGGCCTACACTGAAATCTCAAGACATCTATAAAAGAGACAGTTTTTGGTACAAAATGACGAAAACAAATCAAAGCAGATTACGTAGCAGTCGGATTCTATAGCTGTGGATTACAACTAATAATATACTTATCGTCATTTCAAAATTGTTGGGGCTAATCTATAGTTAATTCAGTTTCCTCTGTTCCTTTATTCAGTTTCTTACATTGTAGCAACAGGTGCTAGATTCTTCGCAAAAGTAGTTATGACTTTAACGCAATTAGACACAATAACGGGCAACAGTATTCCCTACGACTTTCAATTGGGGACAAATTGCTGGTTCATAGGAGCAAAATTTCCTTTCCATTTTCCATTCATCAGCTGCAGTTACGGCTTTATTATGGGGCTAACATTTTTATGCAATGCCACAAATAATTACTTTCGAAGAATGGGCACTTACACTAGTCTTCCTGGTCTAGTGTTAGTTTACGAAGCCCATTGATCTCCTCTGCCCTCTTCCCTCATTTCGCTTGGCAACAGACGACGCGGTGCTGTTACTGTCACGAGGGCAGACATAATTGTCCTCTTATCGCTCTAATTACATCGTCTGTCAATCACACCGCACGCGTACTCCCTTCGATCCCAATATGACATTTTGATCAACAATCTCTTTCTCTTTCAATCGATTCACTACTTCTAATTGCTCAGCAGTTCATTAACAACATGATAAATTAAGCTCTTTGCTATGATTAGTTTATAATCGCATGCGTCCGATTGGATTATTGATAACGTTCTTACACAAGCGTATCATCTGTGTTTGAATAGCTGGTCCACCACTTTATCTCAATTTGATTTTCACGATTGTGATTTCAAATAACACCCTTGAGTTAAGTATTAACAGGGATTGAGGCCTTATTGAAGCTCCTTGACGGACTGTTTATCCTCGATATACACTGATCAGCATTTACAATAAATTCTGTATAGATAAAATGCATTATCTATAGCAAGATTAAAGGGCTCTTGAACTAATGACAACTCAATAAGCACTCGATATAGTGTTTAAATCAATTTTAACCTCCTGTATAGTGTTCAAGATTACCAAATGGGAAATATGGATAAAATATAAGAAAGACCGACAATGGGGTTTATTCAGTAACCTGTATCAACATGCTTCATAGAATTACGCAAGCTTGCCAAAATCTTGCGAGTATCGTATACTATTTCATCTATCACAAGGGTGTTGTCATACGTTGATGCTTTACAACAATCTTCTCTTAGACAATCGCCATGCTCACAATCTTTGAAAAGAACAAGTGCAAACGCTTCTCTGTCGTAAAAGATTAACATGTAGAAACGATTGGTGTTATATACATTTTGTTCTCTCTTCCCACATCGTCCTGAACCAAAACAGATTTGTCTCGCATTGGAGTGTTTGGTTGGTCGTTTAGCGAAATGTTAGATACCAATTTCGATTATCATCTGGTCCACAATAGTGTAAAGTTTTGTAGGAGACATCTTCAGAGACATTCGTGACTGAAATCTGGATCGTTGAACCAAAAGACTGATCAATGTGTGATATTCTTGTAAAGAAATGACTACGTACACAAATACTGTCACGGTCTACTTCTACTGTTGCTCGCCCTTGTGACTTCTAAATTAAACTTTTAAGCAATCACCCATACATCTTGCAGGCAATCTATATATAAATTTGCATTTAAAATAGGTCTAAAAAGTTTATACTGGCGAGTTAAGGATTTTCTGAACCCCGTTTCATTTATTTATGACACACGTTGCCAATCATGAAAAACGTCTAACCATGCCCACAGTTGTCCTTCTGCATACATGACATATCTGAAAACATCAAACATGCAGAGTTTATGAAGAGGGCCAGTAGTTCCACTGAATTACGCCCAGTCATAGTAGAATTACCATAAGAAACATTAAATCGATGCCTCCGTATATGGATATTGCACCATTAATAGGAATAGGAAGAATTTTTCAAACACAAAACTGTAGTTTGTCTCAATTCATGTTAAATACATCTTATAAACCATTCATCAAAATTCATTATAAGTCATTCTTAACGGAACCCCTAATATCAGAAGGCGTACTTCATCCTTACAGAAGCCCACTAGACAACTACTAGCAAATGTCATCCTAATTTATTCATGGGTGTAACTCAACTTTTTTATTATGAATCGTGCTACAACCTTAGTGGCAAACCAATTATTTTGTTTTGATCAAACACGAAATGACAAAAGATGATGTTCGCGAAAGTTAACTTGGTACGAGTTGCAGCAGATCTCCCAGACGTTGGAAAGTCATTTGACTACTGCTGCGACGAAAATGTGATGTGTCTGAGCAATCGAAGTTTGGTTGGTTGTGTGCAACTTAACCTACGCATGAAATTTAGACTTTCAAATAATCAAGTTCACAAGAACAGTCTTACAATAAACCAGAAGATCCCAGTGACGAAAATGTCTTCTTTACAGATTTAGATGATGGCTGTAGTATACCTTCATTAAGAATTTGAGATATTCTGTTCATTATTACAAGCTTGGTCTTGACCAAAACATCCAAAGTAGAACGAATAATCGTTCAAGATAAAAATGGACTAATTGGACGTATTCTAACATCTGCATTCAAAAATCCACCGGAATCGTTTCACTTCCAAAATCAAAAATATATTGGGTCTACCTAACCTACATTTCAGGAACACAGCAAAAGAAAAGAAGAGGAAATTCCAACTTGTTTTATAACTCCAGCTGCATTTGCGTCGTGTTCGACTACAGGAGTAACTTCCCTTTACATTGAAATGCGCATGGTTATACTTTTTTATCAGCACAACTCTTACTATTAATAACCTTCAAATTCCCAACTAGATTAGTCTACATTTGCCTACAGTGCACAATAAAGATAATAATAGTAATAATATCTATGATTTATTAACTACATTAATACCTTATACGATTGTCTCTCTTTAACGGAGACAAACTAAAAACTTACCTGCTTTCTCACAATTCAATACTTCATAGCATACACACTCTTCATGCAACCAAACATAATTTACAATCCCAGAAGCCAGTTCTAACTGACAAATGATGAAGTCCCGCAAATATCGAGTATACCAGTTCGCTTAGAATTAGTTTACAACCCAGTCTTTATGATAAGCAGTCTACAGTAAACACGTTGCCAAAAATTTTATTCAGCTGAAGCAAGTTCGCATTTTCCATCGCTTTCTGGTGATAACGCTGATGCATGTCCTTTCTCGAAGTAGTGCTCATCTTCATCAGTAGACACATTTTCGCGTTCTCTCAATCGACTGTCCCTGGCCATCCTTTGTCTCATCTCTGCTTCCATTCGAATCCTCCTCCACTTTGCTCTTCGATTTTGGAACCATGTTTTTACCTACAATTGTAAAAGTAAAAAGATATTTGTCAGTAACTATGTAATATATAGGCTAGTCCTGTAGGCCTATCCTTCGCAGACTGGCAGAATGGTGATATGCACTATGGCTCATGTTAGTGATTTAAGTTGTTTTTCTTGAACAACATAGCCGGCATATTATAATCACATTGACTTATGATCAAACGCCATTGTGTACAATGTGACATTTTCTTGTTTGGCAGGCTCTTGTCTTACATTTATTCAAGTCTTTTTCTTATAAAAATTCAATCGATGTATTGCCATCTTGCCTTTCAAGGGACGTTGACCTCTTTCCCCATCACATCTTTTATATTCTAAAAATTTAGCTTTTCGGTAAACAAAGTACATGTGTGTGTGGGCAGCGTGATTCATCAGCGATGGAGTCCGACTACTTGAAAATGATGAACTGGAAGTGGGTTTTGGCGGTAGAGGGAGGATGAAAACGTGAAGGTTTGTCCTGTGTACAAAAAAAATTATTGCCCGTTTTTCCGACGTGTAGCGTATTTATAAATACCACTACGCTTTACGTCCTTGTATAATAATCACATTGTTGCCGGTAGTAGCAGCGGAATGTCCTTTGTGTCCAAGTTTCATCATGCCAAGGCTCTTCGTTTTGGCCACAGAATAGATGAATGTCATGTGTTCGTATTCATGTTCCTTGTTGAACTTAATCAAATACTTCTTAAATCTGGTGTGCATTTTCATTCCAGCAACAGACGCCTCTTGGCTGCATTCTCAAGTCGTGATTGCCTGGCAATACTTCACACCTCATTACTGCCTCCAACGATTAGAAATTAATTTTATCCCCATAAGCAAACGGAATCAAAACACGTAGCAGTGAGATGACACTAATCTATAAATAGACAGCAGCTACAGGTTGGTCTTCATCTTCATTTTGGAACTCGAAATCGCTTATGCTTGATTATACTTCCAGACTCTTTAGGCAAACCAGGCATTGTTCATCATGCCATTGCAGTGTCAGAGAAATAATCAAGCATCACAGTGCATCAACCTTTAGAAAACCTCCGCATCATAATCGGGTTCGAACACGAATAGTCGTTAATCAGAAGCAGCCATGTTTACATTAACTGTTCCACACGAAAGCCGTAGTTAATTTACGTTTTGTGGCATGGCACGGAACAACTTATCGACAATCTTCCAGATATTTGCTGTTAAAATCTTGTTCGAGCTTAGGTGAAGCTTCACAAATACTACAAAGAACACTACAAAGCAGTTTGTTCCAGTAATTTCCAAATGCAAAAAGGAGCACAACACCTACCAAAATACTATCTAATAGACATCAGGAATTGGTCATGGAAGTCAAACTATACATTATTTAAATTTCATTAAAACATCATTGAGAATTGCAAGATATCCTTCAACAGTTTATGTCATCCGTCGAAGTCTACTGGTGAAATATGATTCCACATTAGTGAACAATTTATCGTGATATCCACTTGATTAAATACGAAAAATGACACATAGTGTGCCTGACTTTTCTTACCTGTCTTTCACTAAGTTGTAGAGCTCTTGCTAGCTGTTTCCTTTCTTGTGGGGAGATGTATTTCTGCTGACTAAAAACACGTTCCAGTTCCATCGATTGAACATGGGAAAACCGAATTTGTCCGCCTTTACGTCTGGACTCATCTTTGTCCTCAAAGCCTTGCCTTTGACAAGGGAAGTCAACCGACGAAAGGCAATCTGGTAGAAAGACATAAATAATATAATTTTCAATGAAAATAATATCCTACATTATTGGAATGGGTGGGTGGGTTGGTTCAACTCATCCAATAGGCCTACTAACACTCTCTCCAAAGAACTGCAAAAGCAAGTTCTTTGCTTAAAGAGAACTTTGATGATAAGAAATATATCATCCTTCTACCATAAAAAGGGGAGGCAAATGTTTCGAGAGGATCTCTTAGCCTCGTCATATCAGCTCATAGCCTAGTAATTGTCGGCCATGTTATTTATTCGATTTTTAAGTGGAATTTGTTTTAAATGTTATCATTCTTGGCATTAAGAAAAGACATTAGAGGTAGGAAAAAACAAGGAATGTTGTCAGTCAAATTAAGGAGAACCTAAACTATATCTGATTAAATTCCTGATAATTATTTCCAAATGTTTTACCTTTTTCCTTGTACGAAACTGCTTCAGGGCAACTGAAATATGATCCACTGACCGATAATCCTGTTCCCACTGGATTGATGAATGCAGATGGTGGACTGGCAAAACAGGGACTTGGGCGATGAAGACAGAGGTTGCTTACAGGATGATAGGACTGTAGAATGGTAGGGCGGTAACAAGATGGATGTAAAAGACGGCAGTCGAAGTTTGAATCCGGGATGGGATACCTTTCCAATGGCGACTGAGGGTCACGGTACGGTCTGGTACTTTGTCTGTAGATCTTCTCTGCACTCGGAATGGGCTGGCGATGGTAGCCGTGTCTTTGAATCTTTGATGCCTCTTGTTGGGGTACTCTATCTTGATTTAATACTCCAGCACGTCGTCCATTCTCCCTGTTATCAATGCTTAGTAATCTGTCAATGCTGAACGAACTGTTGATGAGGCTTTTAGGTTTCGATCTCGATCGTTCTAATTCCATAATGACGCTTTACTTTAAGAAAGGACTAATAAGATACAGGCATATGCATAGGAAGCTAAAAGATCTTTAAGACTTCACGTTGGATGATAAAAGTGGCTTCAAAAACAGAAAATATCACACTAGCGTAAGAACATCCAACGTCATGTGTCGATTCGCCTTATCCCTCCAATCAAAGACCATCTCGCCGCGTCTACTTGACAAATTTGAAATCCAAACAGTAAAATTGTTTGACAATTAATTCCCAATTAAGAGACACAAGGTTGTTGATACACGAGACAATATGTCGCGGGCCACAAATTAAAATTGCTCGTGTACCCTTGAGCTTCCTTGTCGCCTCTAAAGACGGGGGTCAAATAATGAACTGGTATGACATTTGTAAAATGACTCCAAGAGAATCAACCCAAATCGGTGTTCTGTACACGGTAATTGTATATCTGGAGTTAAAAAGAACTTTCTATTTTATGATTTTATGTTGAACTGCAATGGGGGAGTTGAACTCTGATTTGTTCAACTCCCCCATTGCAATGGTTCTATAACTTCGCATAATTGTCATGAATTTCATCCTGATGTTTCGAAGTCTTGATCATAATGAGGATATAAGTCATTGATTTGCCTGAGATTTCCTTTTCCACGATGGAAATGGAACAGAGACTCTGTTCTCTACATTTACATTATGTTTAGTAGAGTTGCACTTGATTCAGGTATGGACGAGCTAAGAATTTGCCTTAGAGACTCCCTGAGTCAAAATTAGCACTTCTTAATGAAAATGTTAGTATGTTTCTCTGACAGTCATTATGGAAAACAGATTTTAAACCTGTCTGGTTTGACGTTGAAAAGTCAGCAGAGCCTATAATATCAATTATGGCAGCAATAAATTAGAATCTAAATTAAAACATCATCATCATCGTCATCATCATCGTCATCATCATCGTCATCATCATCGTCATCATCCTCATCCTCATCCTCATCCTCATCCTCATCCTCGCCATTGTCATCGTGATCATGATCATCATCCTCATCATTATGATCATCATCATCATCATCATCATCATCATCATCATCATCATCATCATCATCATCATCATCATAACCACCATCATCAGCATCTTAATAATCATCATCATTGTCATAATTATCATTAGCATCATTATCTTTAGACGTTTATTGCAGTAACGGTTATTGTATTGCATGCAAAAGGGGCCTTAAATATGCAACATATTTCAAGAAATTCAACAGTTTCATTCCTTTCCTCAGAAAGTTTGAAATGGGCTCATTTAAATCTTAGAATGGCCTTCTAATAAAATAAATTCCTTATAACGAACCCTTTCTTTTCAGGAAAGAGCATCAGCGTTGATTTATGCTGCTTATCAGGGTCGTCATCACGTCGTCAAATTACTTTTGGGTAAGTGTGCAGAACACTGATCAAATGTATTAACATGCAAGAACTGATGTAAGTCGTGACGTATGTAAACAACTTACCTACAATCTCTACTATTTACAAACCTAACTATTTACATTTTACGTATCATACAATGATTTACTGTAGAAAGACAGTACCTACTGAATATAGTACGATGTGTCATATTTTCGTCATTAATCTAATATTTTCGTCATTTATCGGAGGTTGATGTTTTCGATTTTCGTCTCAGCGAAGGTTTCCTAATACAAAGTTGATCAATGTCTACCTCTCTTGCAATTCTATTATTATCAGCGAGACTGGAGGTAAATTCACACTTCGTTTAGGGTACCCTCTGTTTCAGGTTAGCCTATTCATGAAATAACCCGTTATTAAACTGTCTAAACCGCTTTGAGAGATGTTTTAGGTTCCTTAGAGCAGTCCAATCCAGCCCTCGAGTTTCCTACATTTGGGAAGATTGAGCCCTGGTTTCTCATAAAAAAAATAAGTGTATTCTAAACAATGCGCAGGAGTATTTGGTAGTATTCATCCCTCGGATCTGATCGTTACAGGGATGTGAACTGAAAAGAATGTCAAACCCATCATACATTTAAATAGCAAAGTAGATTTTAAGAATTTTCGGCAAGTGGCATTATCGAGGTACGGTACAGCACATATCCCCAATTTGTGTAGAGAAACAAAAAACAAGGGCCACTGCCCAAAGTTGGTTTTACAGATGTTTGCTATTGAGAGAATTCTCTCCGCACAACCATGTGAAACTCACCACCAAGTGCAGACAGAAATAGGTCTCAATGTACAATTTTTTGGATAGCCACTATTTTAGGGTAGCTGACATTTAAAGACTCGCATAACAGTCTTTATTGCCTTGTGTTTCAGTTTGGCATTTTCTTTGTGTGTATGAAATATTAAGGTATCATCGATGCTTTTCTTTCAAATTTGTGGGAGTTGTGTTCATTTTGCATCTAAATGTTTCCGCAATCAATTAAAGACTTCTTTGTTCTTTACACCTTCTTTTGGAACCTTAATAATGGGAGAACAAGTCACTTTGGAAACTGTTGTAATGAAACAGGCCCCCTTCACCCGTACGAGCGCAACTCAACCTTATGACAGGATTCTCCACCAAACCGTTGTCTTTAAATTGTGTATGTTTTTGAATGGAAAAATAGAAACCATCCTGGTTTAAATTCCCGTTTCAATTTTCAAAGCATCATCTACAATGGTTTTCTTCGGTAAATAATGGATGAAAGTTGTTCAGGTTGTGTAGGCACTTTGAGCATTGATCTTACGTACCAAGAACATGTTCCCCTTTTCTGCCCCCCCCCCCCCCAGGTTACCGTGACTTTTCGCCAAGACTGATACTTTTTAAGTTCAAGTGAGGTATTTCGGCTAAATAGTGTTTGACAAAGCTTTTGCGTTGTCTCCTGAGTGTATGTTTGTTGTTGGTATCTTGTTCTACTTATATTAATAGCTGCATTGGTGACATTGTTACACAGGGGAATAGGATGGTTTTAATGTGATAGAAAGGCGAATGCACGTTATAAGCCTAGCTATTTGAATAGAAAATATGTCAATTTAGAAAAGACACCAGAGAAATAGAAAACATGTCACCAACGGTTTCATTTTTCTTGTTGATATGGATAACCTGTCCAAAATTGAGAACGATATCTTGAACAATCGTCGATATACGCCCTTTCAAAGTTTAATTTATGCCTATCAAACCTTGTTATTTGAACCCAGTTCAGAGTTTTAAGCGGCCCACAGATGCCCAATGAATATTGACAATCATGAGGACAGACTTTAATTAATGAAATTTCGGGTCCCCCACAGGCGATTCAATTTCATTGACAATACTGGCTCAGTCGTCGTGTACGGAACTGCTATCCGCGGAACTTCAAAGGAAAGACTAAAATACTGGGCCAATATCGATCAAGTGCTGCAAACCACAGACATCCTTTCGTAAATCCCAATTCTGTTAACACTGCCCTGGTGCACACAATTCAAAATTATCAACGGACCGTCAATAAATATGTACGGATTTTGATTTCGTCAAGATACTGTGCAATGCTTCAATCATCGCCCACAGACGATCAATAATGTTATCAATTTACGTCTTCATCAGTATTACTGTCAAGATTATTGTGCGTCTGTGGGCCGCTTTATGAACTGAGCAAAATTAACAGTGTTTCCATTAGGCCCCTTGCAAAATTAAACAGCCATATCTCGCAGTTGACATGAGATTTAAATGTGATATTTTGCATACAATTTACTACTCTATTTTATATATCTAATCATAGCCGTATTTGTTGTTGGGTATTTTTGTAATATGAAATCGCGCTTTTTCGAATTTAGAGAGCGGAGCAGACATGACAATGCAAGATGTCCACGGGAACAGCGCTCTGAGCATTGCTTGTGCCAGGGGAAAACAGCAAGGTAGGTAATTGTACAAGGCAGCAACAATTCCTTTCGCCAAATTCTGTTATGATCACTACATTAATTTTACTCTACGTTGCGTAGCAACATGTGTCTGTATATCATTCCATCCTAGTACTTTTCATAATGAGTTTAATTTCATGGCCTATATAATTTATAACTTATGCCAGGACTATTAGTTTACATCCAAAAACTTCATTCCAAAACCTTCATTCCAAAAACTTCATTCCAAAAACTTCATTCCAAAACTTTGTTCCAAAAACTTCATTTTGACGAGGTAATATGACGATTTTCCTTACGTTCTTGGTTTATGTTTGGGAGGGGGCTAATGTGACACAACTATTTATTAGTTAGCCTGTTTGGTGGTTTTTCTGTTTATTTAGGGTGGTTTCAATGTCGGGTCCACTGCTCATCATCGGTCTTCGATTGAGAGACTGCTAATGTGACACAATCATTTGGTTCTGTACATAAAGTATGGAACGTTGTGATGATGAGGGGTCCTTGGAATATATATATGAAATGTATGAAAGAGTATACCCAACTGTATTTTTAAAAGAGGTAATCAGAATTTGGAGTGCCTGAATGGCTTGTGTTGTTGGACCAGTCGTGCAATATTCTTGTTTTTGTAGCATAAACAAACCATGTTTATCTCTATATTTGTAGAATCCACTAAAGTCAAGGCCGACCTCGAGCATCTTCGGTGAACGATCGCATCTTACTGATAAATTGTACTATAAAGTGCACAATTGCAGTTTTCAAGTTGTGTTAGACGGACAGATAGATAGACAGACAGACAGACAGACAGACAGGCAGACAGACAGACTGAAAACGCATTCTTTCATGAAACATATATCTAATGAAAAGTTCGTACTTGCAACTGTCAACATTTTAGCCACACGCAATGACCAAAACAACTACTCCTTCTTCATCACTGACATCGTTTCAAGTGAATAACTAATTACAAATAATAGCAATACTTTAAAAATTTGTTAGCGGTACAATACTTGAATAGTGGGTAAAGTAACGGATTCATTATGCTTAAAGTTTTTGCCATACACTGATCACAGCAATCGTATGGAGTGAATTGAGAAAGCTTTTACGATGAATTTATAGGAAACGAGATGACCAAAATCATAACTATAACCTTATGTTCAGTGGTGCTATTACCAAGAGCTGTAGTAAGACTATAGTTTAGCTTTTTTATAATTAACAAATAAGCTTTCCTTGTTGATGCAAACGTTACTAAGATAATTTTGACAAGTTTTTTACTGGACCAAAACTTCAAATCTGCAGTGGCTTAAATAACTGTCATTTTTGTTTAGTTGGTGATAAAGGACTGGCTTTCTAAAAAATGTGTACTCAGATGCGTGGAAGGAGTTGCTATACGCTTTCCACATTGACAAACTGAAGCCAACCTAATTACCAGTTTCCAGCACCTCTCCCATGCACCTTTTTCGGCCTTGGAAGCGGCATTTATCAAAATAAAGAAACCAGTGCTCTTTCGTCTAATAGAATTTGTTTACAATTTGCGCGGTATTAAAAACGCCAATGATAGATAAAATGTGCGTCATATACCTGTTATTTTCAATGGCTTGTTTCAGTTCTTTTCAATCCGATAAATTCTTCTCCAAAAGTTTCTTTAAATATTTCTTTTAGGTGCTTAAATTACTTAGCGAGACGCAATTTAATGCTACTGCCTGATTCCTACACTTTCCGTAATCCCGTAATCCGATTTTAAGTCATGAAAACACAACCGTCTGTTCTCGTTCTCAAACTTGTCATTGTGTATTCTGACGTAACGGGGATCGCATAGACTAGCCTTTCATACCTGGAGGTATATAGTAGACTAGGCCAAATGATACCGCCGTGATTAATCTGGGCTAGTCCAAGGCATACCGAGATATATTTTGGTAGGGTGGTAATTTGGGCTGCTACACCGGTATGGGTTGCTAATGGCAACATCTTTCAAAGTGGCTGAGTTATGTCCTTGGTTCTACTTTACGTACTCTTGGGTGCCTAATAGACCGGGGGGGTTGGAATAAACGTGGGGTGAAAAAATCCCAAAAACTTAATAAACGGGGGGAGTGGATTAGACGGGGGTTGGAAAATGACCAAAAGGAAGTCAAGAAGCAATGTTTAGAATCAACTGCAACTCTTTACACTTCTTCGAGCCTCGTAAAAGGTTACCGTCATCTTTTAATATGTGATTTTCATATTTTAATAAAAACATTTTCTGCTTTCCCGCCAAGGCACGTCCTCAAAAAAGTGTCATAGGTAGGAGATTACGTAAAAATTTATAGGCTGGGGGGGAGGGAATAAGAATGTACTGGGTAGAAAATTTTTCACTAATTAATTTGCGGGGGGACATCTATTAGGCACCCAAGAGTACTTGTGAAAGAAGTTGTTGTTTACGTAATGTCTAGTCTGGCGATGCTGCATTATATGAGAGAACTGAACGGCTAACTTATCATTACACCAACGACCAGGAAACATAGCTGTTAAACGAATTCATTCATCAAAGCTTCTCGACCTTTTGGCAAGGACCGTGTATAGCGTCTCCTCTTATTGATTACAGATACTGCCCATGTTAACATCCGAGGCCACGTAGCTCAGTTATTAGAGCACACACCGCCATAGCGTGGGTCACTGGTTTGAGCCCGGTGGTGACATGTTTTCTATTTTCGAGTGTCTTTTCTAACTTGACATTCAACTCGTCTCTTCTCAATCATATTTTCTAACTTTCAATGGGCTTTGGAATGATAGAAGGGACGGATTGCAGTCCTTCATTGGTCAAGTCACGTAGCGGAGAAAGGGTGGTCTCCAATTGTGTTAAGCTGGATGCCGATGTCCGCGGGTGGATAAATGGGAGTAGAGAAATCGGAGGTCGCCTAACTCGTTTGGTAGAGCACATGCCGCGAAAACTCTAAAATCCTTTTGAAAAAAATGAGCAATTGCTCTTGTTCCCTCGTCCCCCATCCAGTCATTCAATATCGTCTGCCCTTGAAATGGATGCTGTATGAAAAAGACGTTATGAAATCACTTTCTTTTTGCAACAAACACTTTAAATACATTTGTTCGGCTTAAAATTGGAAATATTCTTTAGTCTCTTGGTATTGATCTGACGTTTTACACTGTACTGCATTTATTTGTAAGAACTTTTGGAATTTTGGCAGAATTCATGAGTAGAGCGTGTATCCAAGTTATTGTTTCGTGAATTGTCTTTAAAATTTCTCTTCTTTTTTAGTGGTCAAAACCATCGAGAAATATTTGAAAACACTGCTGGAATCAAATGAAGACTGAGTTACTCGTTGAAGGCTTCTGTGGAACCTGTTCTTCAAACTCTAACATGGAAGAATTCAACATGGGAACTACTGGTAGACGAAGCGAGATAGGAACTCGCGAACTGTATCAAGGAAGTGGAGGAAGTGGACGGGATATCGTACTAAATATGATGTGGACGTAACCAAGGAGAAGCAACAGAGATTGTTCAAAGTGTTAACGTAACAAAGGCAAGTGGAGTTGCCTCGGTATGTTTTGACTTAAATGGTTCACACCATTGCCCGTTAACGTGCAAAAGTAATATCTTCCCACTCTTGTACAGGACGCCCTGATAAGCCCTGATAACCGTAGAAAAAAGGGGCAACAAAACAGAGGTTAAGGAACCAGGTATAGTTTTTGTGAACGTCACGGACATTTCTATGCTTTGCCACTTATCTTTGTACCTACTTTTCCGTCTTCTTTGCCAAAGATATGTAGAATGGGTGACGCCAAGTAAATAGGAGATGCTGTGAAGTGTCGTTCTTCATTAGGATTTACTACCCCAGTAACGCCAAAGGACACGAACTTTAAACGTTCAAGGAAATTCGATCAAACTGTCGTTTTCAGATTACTATGTAACTCTTAGCGTCTCTGATGCCTCGGCTTATAAAACATTAGATCTGGAAGTAGAAGGTGCCAAGATTAAACCGCGATAAGAATATGGTAACGTGGGTGTGTATGTAGTTACGTTTATAGATAGATTCTCATGTGCGTAGTTAGATTGGTGGGTAGTAGACAGGTAGGTACGTAGATAGATAGATATGTAGGTGCATAGGTAGATAGGTAGGTGGGTTGGTGGATCGGTAACATAGGTAGATAAGTAGGTAGGTAAGTAAGTAGGTAGAAATGTAGGTGGGTAAGCGGATGGAATGGTATGTAGCTAGATAGATAGCTAAGGAGGTACGTAGTGATGATGATGATATACTGTGTTCTGCTGCTGTAGTAGTAGAAACATCCTACAGCTGCAATCAGTCTTTCTTCATTTTCCCAGTACAGATTACGGATGAAGCGTAGGTCTTTGCCATCCAAGTTCAGATCAGCCAGATCTTCAAACAGTTTATCATGTTGTACTTTATCGAACGCTTTTGTAAAGTCTATAAAACAAAGGTACAAATCCCTCTGCTTCTATATACTAATATCTTCTTTAAAAAGCTTGTATTTAATGTACCAGGAGAGCACATTACCGTAAAAAAACAGATTAAGCGCCCTGGGCGCTTATTTAAAAACAAAAGTTTTGGGATGGGCGCTTATTAAGGAAAGGAAAAACAGATAACTAAACATACATGACCTTTCAATCAATCAATACATCTTCATCGTCCTCTGTATCTTCATCTAAAAGCGTAAATTCTGGAGCTGCTGCATCCACGTCTTCGCTGTCAAGACCTGGGCGCTTGTGAGAAATATTTTTCCCAAACTGGGCGCTTATTTGAGTTCTTGGCGCTTAATCGGTAATTTACGGGAGAGTATTCCGATTGCATAGAAAGGCGATGGCGTCATTTCTAATACATTTCCAAAGGAGTCCCAACTGGTTCAATTTCTCTTTCATTAGATTTCGATGGCTCTTTATTTAAAGTGGTGATGCATAATCGAAGTTTTTATGGTGTGGAGATTCCAGGTGTTATATAGAAGTAAAAGCAAAGATTCCAAGGACATAAAATGTAAATGGTAAAAAGTAACTAAACTGACAACTTTTAGTCTCCTCGTTAATGAGATAGAAGCAGCTTTATCTCTTGCAATAATAATTAATAATCTCATGAACAGGCATAAAAAGTGAAAATGAAATCAACATAAACTTGATGTGTTAAATTGCTAAAGATCACCTTGAATTGATCCCTCAAGCTACCAAACCTTATCTTTGCACCAGATGTATAAGAATGGCGAGAAATCTTCGCGAGAAAAAGAACAGATAGTAATGGGGCTGTTACGCTGGTTTATAAATCTCTAGATGATATGATATTGCCCCCATTAAGTTATTCATTCAGTTCGTAAAGTGAAACCACTTCAGTGAAGAATATCTTAAGTTAAAACACAAAGAGTTTTGAATATTCTGCTGATCAGAACAATTTAAGAGCAGTATCTTATAAATGATAATAATTCAAACGCCTACTTACTTTTTGTTTTTGTTCACTACCTAATTGTAGGGGGGGGGAGGGGGCTAGATGTATCGGAGAGATTTCATTGACTAGGGGATATAATAGTTTGGAGGGGTTAAACATTTTTAAACTTATGTAGTTTGAAGACAAGGAAACAGAGAAAGTACTGTAGTCTGAAGTCTAAGTCAAGGAACAGCACTGTCGGAGGAAGCAAATGATAGCGATGGAAGAATCTTTGAAGTGTACAATTTGACTTTATGTACGCTGTTGGTATATTGTGATGGAGAAGAGTCGTTTTAGCATTCTTGCCTTCAATTACCGAGTCTTCCTCGTACTCTTTCTTCTATATGCATACTAATAGGAAGCCAATTAATTTTGATAGGGAGTAGACATTTTCGGAAAACTTTGTTTGTGGAAGTAGTAAGTAATCGAATTGAAGCAGAACTTTTCCCGAAGACCCCAGGATCTACTCCCTACAGTTATTTTGGGAAGTGTAGAGGGGTTTTCAGAATCATACCTGTGAGAATTCAGTTTGTGAACCTTGTTTAGATAATGACGAGTAGCACGAGGAGATCACTTGTTCCAGGATTTGTAAGAATTTGCTAACCAACGAAGGGAAGGAGCACAACCACATCAAGCCCTATTTCATATTTTGGAAAGCATTCATTTGCAATAAAGATTCCACGACTTATAGAATACTAATAGGTTGGTTCATCGGGCTATAGTTGTTGCTCTTGACTCAAGTCTCTCCTGCCCACTTAAGTTTCAAGTACAAATCAGTAGATAGCAGTACTCCATAAAACGCAGCACTTATTCAAACTTACCAAAGCATTTTTGTTATTGTATTAAAACGAGTTATTCCTTATCTTGACGAATTGAAAGACTTCGTGCTACTAAAACATTTATCGTTATAGATTTATCTTCAACTCTTTTTCACTCGTGGATCCTTTGAGATTCTTGTAAAGCATTTCACAATCCTCTTATTATTGTCTACTTCTGATGTCGGGTTTGTATAGAGATAAATTTGAATTTATATAGTTTTCACACTTTTCGAATTGCTCATTCCCATTACTAAATAGTAGAGGTCATCATGTTTCGAGTCTGTCATTTTGCTAGCTACATTTAAAGAGAAACTTTTCCCATCTTCAGGCTACTGGAATAGGATTGGCAGTCTCTCGAAGACCCCCGATGAGCAGTAGGCTCGACATTGGGTTGCAGACCTCCACAAGATCTGGGACCAAAATAGGTGGCGCGATTCCGATTTCAGTGCTTTCTTGCTAAGGGCTAAATGAAGTTGGTGGGGTATGTAGTTGATGTGGTTGTGGTGCTGCAAGGATCGGATGGCTTAGATTACTCTGGACTATGTTGCCCTTTTTGCTTATAATTTGGTTGTTTTCCCAACCAAAGGTGTCCTGCCTTCCACTAAGTGTTCCCCGGTTTCGTAATCCTTTGCGACGGCTTTCTTGTGTTCTTCAGATTTTGTACTTGCAAAAGGTTTCGAAAATGAAGATATGCGAGTTTTACCTACCGATTACTTTCCTTTTACACGATGCACAGCACCTTCTCAATCACTACCAATACAGTGCAGAGGGGGTAAGTTGGTTCAATCGATGGGGCAGGCCTAGCAAGGAATAGGTCGCTAGTCCGAGCTTTGGCGCTGCAATCTATTTCAAAACTTACTAACGCGAACCCAGAAGAAAAACGGGTACCTTGTATTCGCTCGATAAAGGACAAAAGGCGACGCGGAAAAGAACTGCACATTTTACCCCATGTCGTGGTCCAAACAAGTCGAGTTCTTTTCTATTTGACGTTAAAAGTAAGCACATCGTGGCGTTTCTGGGGCCATCAAAGGAGATATTACATGGAGATATTTGGCTTTAGTCTGTGAACATACATATTAGCGAATTTTTCTCGGCGTTCCTGGACATACTGTAGACTGCCAAAACTAACGGTAACTCTATCTTTTCACGCAAGCATCCAGTCTCCCCAGTCGGATAACGATTACCGTACAAATAGGATGCAGTATCCGTTGCATCCCTAGCTACGACCATAGATATAAGTACGAATGTGGAGAGATTCCCGAAGGTGATGGGTGTCGCAGAGAGCGATACAAATGCAAGCTATTAGACATTCACCCAACTAACGAACACAATGATTTCAAGTTAAGCATCTGAATTCTCAGCCTTTTTACACAAAAAGTATTTCTTACATGTTATTTCTGAAGTGGCCGTTACAGACGATACTTTACAAGCCGAGTCAAGCAGAGGACGAAATGAATATCGAAAATTTCATCCTGCTAATCTTAGCCAGTCGAAATTACCAAAACGACCGCGAAGCAAAGGTGAAGCTACAAGGTAATGAAGATCATATTCCAAAACGACGTCACTAGTCCAACGATGGATTGATGGCAACACCACGAGCGCCTAAAAGCGAATACAAATGGCAAGGACACAGCCCAGCCACCGTATCATAGTAACCTTTACTGATCAATGTAGGCTTACCGTTACACAATACTTTTCAAAGCCTAATTAGAGAAAAATGGAAGAGCGACGGCCAAGGAGAAATTCCATCAGTTCCTCATCAAGTTGCCTTCCTAGACGAAAAATATACAGCTTTCAATGCTTACATCCTATCGTAAATTTTCTTAAATAACTAAAAGTGAACATTCTGAATCTAAATGCAATTCCTTCACGTATGCATGCAGCCAAGCCATGGCTCAAGACTAAACTTACTGTCCCTTCAGACGACAGGGAGAATTTGCTACAACTAATCGTCAGGTTAATACCATCGACCTTTTAAATCAGTATCAGGTGAACATTGCACGCCGTCTTGTTTTAAGTGCGGTTTTAAGAATATCTTCTTAATCTACGAATATGATTATGAACAGTGCAACTTCAAACCTCGCTTGGCCGATTCCTACAATTCAGTCATGGTGTACGCAAACGGCAAATTTCGTCCACAACGACAATTTTGACTTGTAGCTCTCGCTGGACTTTACAAAAAACCCTACACTGATAGTGTACAGATATGTCATGAAAGCGTATCACTGGTGTAGGGAAAACCTTCTTTCAACTTCTCCCTCCTAAGTGAACGCAACGTCATCTCTCATGCCAAGTAGAAAACACTTTACCAATGTTAAAACCTATCCACCCCCTTGTGTCTGAAGCCAACGCCACAGGTGAAACCGATCCGGTGCCTGGCCGTATCGTTCTTCACACAACTGCGACCCCGGCTATAACATGTTAATGTGAACACAAATACCAAAGAAACGTGTATAAAGGTGCTACTTTCTGTCGCTAACAGATTAATGGATTTTCAAATGCGATATCCAGCAGTAAATTCCGTCCACCCAATCTTCGTCCAGCATTATTGCTGTCTTTGGACACTTTCACGGTATTAGCAGTTCCTTCCTTCCCGAATGGTTGGTTGTCTAACAACTCAGCTACAAGACAAGTCAAACAAACTACGACAAAAGGGTCTAAACAGAGCACTGAAACTTCCGATTGACGCATCATCCATGGTACGTGAAATGTTTCATAGTCAGTGTACGCAACATTGCAACAATATGAAAAGCAATATATCAAAGGCGCGTGAATCAGAGCATCTCTGCAATGTATATGGTCATCAATGGAAGATGTTCTGTGTCACTGAAGGGAAGATCAGGTTTAACTCGAATTAATTAAGCCAGCTGCAGTCGTCGGACCCCTCGATTTCTATCTTTGACATCCAAGAGATGCACTACGCCTCCTCCGTCACTAATTGTGTTTTTGAAGTTTCAAGTCCCAAAAAACCTACTCAAGAGTTTATGATAACGATGGAAATTCTTCCTTGCTTTCTAGATTAGGTCCACTTGGGTCACCAGCTACAGCTGCTGGGCCTGCTCTACCTCCAAAACCTCCTCGTGAACCAAAGCCACCAGTGTTGGTCTCTCCATCGCCATTGCCGCGGCCGCGGCCACCACCGGCACCACGACCACCACGTCGTCCACCCCTTCGCCTTCCACGTCCTTCATTAGCAGTCAGTCTTGAATCGGATTCTCCATACTTTAAGTCAATCTTCATATGTTCACGAACTCTGCCAGATGTCTTGACCTTTTCTTCAATATACTATAACGAAAGAAGAAATGAAAATCCCTTTTCAGTTTTTTCTTGACTTAAAAATACCACAATGAAGAGAAGATAGTACAAGAACTTAAATCATAACCGGGACTCAAGCAAGGGTTTGGGAATACAAAAGGATACAAAACGTGATAACAAAAAAACGAATTGCAATAGCATATGTTAACACCGATGAAAATATAGTAAAATTTTGCGCATTTAGGTGCTACCAATTTTGCGTTTTAAGCTATCAATAGTCTCCTTGCCCTTTAAAATATGACGTCACAAGCCTCACAAATGTCTCTTCCCCATGGCAGTGCCCATCGTGAAAAACTTCAGACCTCCCGCCATGCACACTTAAAGTAAAGTACTTCTGCGAGTATAACTTCGTTGTCTTCAAAAAGCATGTAGTACGTAGATCACGCTCTGTTCGTTTAAGGCAGTTTAGGACGAACGCAGAAACGTCGCCCTGCCATGCTGATTACTTCTTTCTCTAATCTACTTTTGCGGGTCAGTGAAGTCTCACCACACAAAGATTACATGCCTTATGGCCATCATAAGCCAGCATCAAACACTGTACTGAAATACAACAGAGAAATCTCGGAGTCATTAAATCTGGGGCAAAGAAAACGCACGTCAAAAATGTGTGGATCAGTGTATGTGACGAGAGTATATGGAAAGTCTGGACCAAATATTTTCGGGCACCCATGCTCACTATATGGAAGCAACAGGGGCAGTACAAACAATTGCCATATCACTACGCATACCGCTGATTCCAATGACCAACGTACAACAACAAGATCACAAATATACTAATCAAATTTAATTAATAGAAAGACAGTCTAATTACCTTCCGTGGAAAGAACAGTGATCCCTCTTCCTCCTCCTCTTCTTCGTTTTTCTTTTTTATTGTTGTAACATCCTTGGGTGCTTTCTCTCCTTCATTGGCCTTTCTAATATTGAAGTTCACCTTTGCTCGTTCACGTTCCCTGATCTCTTTCCACTCATCCAATGTCATCTCTCGTGCCGATTCCTCTGTAGCTTGCGGAGTTGGTTCCTCGCCTTCTTGTTCTTTCCTTTATGAAAATAATTGAAGAAACAATTTAGAACAGATACTCTTGGGCGCCTAATAGACGCCCCCCCCCTAATTAATTTTCAAAAACTTTCCACCCAGGACATTCTTATTCCAGCACACCCCCCCCGCCTATTAATTTTTAAGTAATCTCCCACCCATAACATTTTTTGAGGAGGTAATTCAGCGAGCAAGTGGTAAATACCTTTATTAAAATATGAAAACCACGCATTAAAAAGATGAAGTCTCATATCAAGTTTTTCTGATCAATTGCTGCTATGTATTATTCTGATGCCTTACGCTTACAGTAACACAGTATATAAAAGCAGTAATACAAACCCGGGCAAGTGGCTCAGGAAACAGCAATAAATAAACAATAACAAGCAGTTCTGGCAGTTTCCATTGGATTGCCAAGAGCAATGCTATGCATAATAGTTGCACGTGAAACATGCCAAGAGAAGTGCTACTTTAAAAAGATGGTTTCCAGTCCGTTTTCTTTACTGTACAGTTTATGTAGAACGATGGTTTGTGAAATACGTCCATGATTGACGTGCTTGCCAGAAAAATAATGGACAGAAATAATAAACCGCTGGCATAATATACTGTGCCCTTAAATAAATGTGCAAACCCAGTCTAGTTCTCAAACTGGTTGAAAACGAGAACAGTTTTTTTTCCAAACGGAGTATTACCTGGCGATAGAGGTCATTACGATATCAATAGTTCTTAAAATGCAGTTCCACGCACTCCTATTACTTCCGATTGGCCATCAAGTCACGTAACAAGTTGGGTATCGTCCTAGAATAGGGGGAGGATGAGGAAGTAGAGGAAACGGCCACATGGCCTGCCTGCGGCGCGAGGCCACTACGTCACCTCAAAATGTTTACGATCTTCACACATTGGGATTTCAGTTGGTAGAGCGCACGCCGCGAAAGCGTGGGTCACGGGTTCGATCCCCGGTGGTGACATACTTTTCTATTTTACCTTACATGGGCTTTTTGGCTCTTCTCATACATGGGGGGAGGGGGGGCTAGTAGGCCCGCGGCACTTTGACACACTATAACTCTATATCGGCTACCGCTGTTACAAAGCTGTTTGGCACGCTTATAGTTTAAATCTTTTCCAACAAAATTCAAAAATTTTTTTTTAATTTGGTGTGAATGACGTCATCTATAACTATGAAATTTTTCGCAATATTGAAAAGTTTCAAACATTTTGTAGAAAGACCTTAAAACATGCTTGGATTACATTTTATCTTTTTAAGGGCTTTTACAATGATGAAATTTAAGCTCTGAAATTGCTTGAAATTCATAGAGTTTATCTACTTATTGCATAACAATTTTCATGTACAAAGTTATTTTACAGTTGAGTTAGAAACCCTCGCACCATTAGATATACCAATTTAGGTTCAGTGAAGTACTTGAACAGATAAAAATTGAAAAAAAGGTTTCAAGTCATTAAAAGACTTAAGTTCATCACCCAAAGCAATCTCCTTTGGGAGATGAAAGTTGAGAATGAGCTTCCAGATGGGGCAGAACATGGAGAAAATTACCATATTTTGTTTATTCATTTATTAATTAACCAATCAACAGCTCCTAAAGACAGAATACATTCCGTCATGTTGTATGTATATTCGTTGTTTTGCTAGTTCCTTATCATCGAGAAGAGAGGATTTGAAATGTTAGTTAGGAAAGTCGCCACATTAGCTTCCAATCAAATAGAAAATTATGGTAACAGGGGAGGTCACCTAGCTCAGTTGGTAGAGCGCACGCTGAGAAAGCGTGGGTCGCGGGTTCGATCCCCGGTGGTGACATACTTTTCTATTTCTCTAGTGTTCTTTTCTAAGTTCCTTATCAATAGGAAAACAACTTGTTTAACCTACTTTTGACAAACAGTCTTAAAGTGACACGAGTTCTTGAATCCTTCCTTATTCCATAACTCTCGGAAAGAGTCTGGTAACCATCTGTCATTAACGAATATTATGGCAAGTCTTTTTAGTTATATCCAGTTCAAAGTATGACAGATTATGCACTTTACAGTTAAAGTTTTCTTCAATGTTTTGTATATTCGTAGATGTTATAGTGTTATTGCACCTTGCCATCCGACGAAGCTATAGAGCTTCTGAGATTTACAAGGAGGTTAAAGTCAGAAAAATGTTAACACGCTAATGTTATAATGCTGACTCACTTTTTACCCCATACTCAATAATAAGCGAACAAGTTTAACGTTTTTAAAAAGTTAATGAGAGAAATTTGAAATACTAGGGATTATGTTTCCAACAACGTAGAACTGAAATTTTATCTCAACTCCGTAGACTTCAAGCTAAATTTATGTAAGGACTTCATCGATTTTACAAGATTAACACTTCAGGAAGCCCAAAAAATTATAACAGCAAGTCGTTAACCAGGAGCCATTATAACTAGCCAAGTGTATTGGTCACCCATGATGATAAAGGTCATGAGCTATGCAACAAAAATGATGTTGTTACAGCACAGATTTTAACTATATGTACATAGGCCACTGTTAGTTAACTGTTATGGTTTTTCATCATGCTCAGCTGTCAAGAACCTCATTTACAGATGCAAACATTGAGCGAATAAAATGGATATCATTGCAGAGGTATGCGTCATACGCAAGTTTTCTTCACAAACTAAGGATTGCATGTCAAAATGCAAGGCAGATCGGAAAACGAATTGTTGAAAAAGAAGCAAAATCTTTGATTATATGTAGCATATGTGATCAGGTGGGCGGTGCTTACTTTATAATTTTGAAAAGATAAAAACAATTAAACGTGAAGTTCTTACCCTTAGGAAAGAATGCCTTAGTCAGACACCTGATATGAAAATAAAATGGTTACGTTCCTTTTGTTGAAAACAAATCCTGTTTTACTTTAGGCTTTCTTTATATTATATTTCTTAATTGATGATTTATCGGCAACGTTGCAAAAAGAGTAATTGCAGTTTATCAGTAATTAGTGTCATGTTTAATTGACCGTGAAAATGTTCTTAATGGTTAATGATGTTTTATGACATATTGGTACAATAAGTCACACACATATATGCAAAATTAGAGAAGTTTAAATTACCAAGAAAGCAGATTAAACCAGATTGCTTTACTTCATCCTCAAGCAACTGGACAGATTGATTTATTTATCTTTAAAACCTCTTTGTGATCGTCACAGTTATATAATAATTGTAGACTTGGAACCTCTCCTTCACAATGTCATAGAATGCAAACCATTTACTAACAAACTGTAGCATCTGATACATTGTTATAGTATAGCATGCGAATCCCAGCTTGTAGAAGTTCATAAGTTTAAACAGCTACTTTTTCATTAAACCATAGTTTCATTCCTTGATAACAATAATGAATAGAAAAAGACCAAAGAAAAAATTATGATAATTCCAATTTTGATAAATCTTGCAAATTATTACTTATAAAAGTTTTAATGAAACTGTATTCATGATCAGTTGTAGTCGACATTAATATTTGATGAACTTGTCGTTAAGGAATAAATTCGACCAGTCAAATTTACAAGTGCTACTCAGAAGGAAATGCTTGCTGGTCTCTATCAACTTTGTTCTATGAATAGTACGTTGTACTTTGTTAACATCTAATGACTGACTATTTCCCTCAGTTTTCCGTAAATAAACGGGTACCTAATTGAAAATAGAGCTGACATAATCTAACCTTTAGTAAATCTTTATGGGTTAGTTATTCGTAACAGGTCGTGTTAAACTATTTGGAATTACTTAATATGAACTACGAGCTTTAAGCTTTGCAGTATACAGGTGATATAAACACGGTACTGCCTTTTCCCTTTTAAAGAGGTATTAACAAAATGCATCATTATGTCCTGTTACTTCTTCCTTTATGCTCCTTTGCATCGAAAGGAGTCTATCGTTCTACCAACATCAATAATGCAGCAATGAGCTGGATCAATTTCTTAGTTATCAAAGGAGGATTTCTAGATGCCACTGTATTCCGATCCACAAATGTTGGAGATGTAGACAAATGTGCTTATGAATGTACTGCTGATTACTCTTGTGTCAGTTTTAATCTTTTGGAGAAAGGTGCATCTACTCTGGAATGCCAATTATGCAATGGAGATCGATTTTATAATTGGAAAATGTTCTCCTACCATGTTCATGGATCTGATCATTATGGAATCAATGTAAGTAGAAGTGATAATATATCACTATTATCTTCAAAGAGTAATAAAAATAATCAGATAAGATAAGATATCAGTAAAGATAATTCATCTGCAAACCTTCAGTCATAATTAACAAAATGTAAGTAAAGTGCAAGTATGGTTATACGTTTACATCCATCAAAACTAAAAATTTTAATATAAGTAGATACCCTCGAGTAAAACTAGAAAAAACTCATCAGTATGAAAGCAAGATGGCACGAAATGTAACGTACATAAGGTATTTTGTCTCTTTAATGTCGACTTTATGCTACATGTATTGTCATGGGAACGTAGATCATTAGTATACAACCCATGAAAAAACTAAATGTTAAAGAAAGCTTAAGAACGAGAAGACATAAATAGAATAATACTGAGAACATCCTATAGCCTTTAGTGATGCAATTATTGTGGCAAGTGGAAGTAATAGTGTGTAGATGTCATTTTAAAATTTCTATCGCTATTTTAAGTCTAATAAAAATCCTTTACAAAATGGTACGTCAGACGTTTCTGTCATACTGCAACATTTCTTAGAAACGAGGACTAATGGTATCTAAATGAGATTTGACTGTATTTTAAACTTGATGATCAAAACATTCGAGCTTGAGCACTTAACTAAGAAAATGAGATGAAAGCCACTTCTGTTTTTAAGTCTATTGTAATGTAAGCAATGTAGCTCTTACTAAACCGAAGATTCAGCTTTCACTATATTGGACACGTACTAGAAAAAGGATTGTGTAAGCATACGAAAATAAAGATTTACAATATAGCAACAAGATGGTTTTTTATTCGTAGTCCTTAGGAGTTTACACAACAAACAGCCGTATAGAACCCTAAAAAGGATAGCAATTAAGCTAGTAAATGTGCAGGGAGACTTTCAACAAATTCTGCTACGAAAATGACATGCTTCCAAAGTACACTAGAAAAAGGAGAAACACACAAATCTGAAAGAAAATGATTCAATATAGGGCATTGATACCTTAGCTCATCTCCAAGCACTATTCCTTATTAAGAAAAAAAGCAAATTAAAGTTACATTTCTAATAGTGATTCCACAAACATATTGGCATCCACTCCAGAAACGTTTCGTGCTGAAATGTGTTTGCGTATTACACAGTTACTATAAGAGGTTTCTGTTCAAAATCCTGTTTTTAATACCATGAAACTCTTCCATTCTCAGTGAACTTCCAAAGCTATTCATCGCTGTCTTCCATTATGTTAGAAAAAATTAAACAATTGAGGCGTACACATTTGTTTCATATCTCCCATGACTCATTAAGAGTGACTTGTCTTATGTTGCATTATTGCGTGGTTTCATTTTTTTGTTCCGGAAAGGAGAAGGGTGGTTAATCAAATGCAGTCACCGTAACTAAATGACCGATTTTCTTCAGACTGGTGAAATACGTTGAAAATCTTTGTGTTGAAATATAATAAAAACCAAGCTAAAATAATTAACCTTACCTTACATTGGCTTTTTGGCTCTTGTCATAAATGGGGGGGGGGGGGCTAGTAGGCCCACGGCACCTTGACACACTACAACTTTATATCGGCTACTGCTATTACAAAGATCTTTGGCACGCTTATAGTTTAGCTCTTTTCCAAATTACAAAAACAAAATTTTATTTAGCTGTGAATAACGTCATCTATGGCTATGAAATGGTGCGCAATATTTAAAAATTGCAAAAATTTTGTAAAAGGCCTCAAAACATTTTTTAGGGCTTTTAGTATCTGTAGGGCATTTTTTCATGTATACGTTGTATTTAGGCAAGAGATTTTAGATTTTGAGAAAATTGTTTTCCAAAATGTATGAGTTTTGAAACTACCGAAAATGTTTCTTACTTATAACCTTACTTATAAATAAATAAAAAATGGTTTTTTATTTATTTTTAGCATAATGACTGAAAAATATCCTCTAAACATCAAAAATATAACTCATAATTCACTGTTGGTACAAAATTCATCCAAAGATGTGATTTTCTTATAATTATTTTGCATATATTGTAATATAATGTTCTCCAGCAAACTTCACCTTATTGCACAACATATTTTTTCATTTTTTGCGAAATTTCAACAAATTTTGCATTTGTCACTTATCAAATTTGAGAATACGAAATCGTCGCTACAAATTCAGAAAACAAAATCTAAGCTTAAAGATATAATAATAATGTTTTTCAAAGAAAAGTAAAAAAACCAAGAGGTGAAAAACTCTACTATAGGCCAACAAAACGCCAATATCGCAAAATTTCAAAAAAAATTAAAACGATTTTGAAAAAAATTTATTCATCATAAGAATTCTCAGTAAAATTTAGGAAAAGTCACACAATTTTATGTCAATCCGGCCGTGCTTTAAAAAGTTATGAGCTAAAGTGTGTAGCCGCGGGCCTACTAGCCCCCCCCCCCCTCCACACATATAAGATAGGGTTGACGGAAATCCACATTCAAAGCAATTATTAAAACTGAAAGCACGTTAAACTGAATTTATACGGAATTCATCAATTTTATCGTATGCGACAAAGTAATCATTGCCAATTGTCGGTCAGTATAAAGCCTTTATTATAGAATATTGACGGATGGCACAAAATAACACAGATTTGTAAACGCCTCAGACTAAACTATAATTTTTCCATAAAACTATAAAATCCAGGGAAGATTTTAATCGCCGAGGCCATTTTGATTAAAGAAAGGTGTCCTTCTATTAATCGTAAGAGCGAATGTTTTATCAGCATTATAAGAACAATTTTATTCAGTTTATTAACATTTTACAATTTGAATACACTAGTCTTCTTCAGCTCATTTGTTAAATTTATTACGCTTTACATTATCAAACCTTGCACTCAGTCTTTACAATTCATTTTTAACACGAATCAACCGTTTTACAAGTAAAAAAAGAATTTTCATTTTTAATCACCATGCAATATTCACCCATTATTCGAACCACAAAATTATTTTGTTTTTTACTTGTAATTTTGCAATTTTTTATATTTAAAGCAAAACTGAACTATTTTACCTCGCTTGATAATGGCAACAGGGAGTGCTAAAACATTGTGCCCAGATACCGTAAGAAAATAAAGATTTACCACAGTATGCTTTTCTTTTGTAGACCTGAGGGCCCTTAAAAGAATAAGCGGCCCTACAGAAAAGTAGAACTTATAGCAATTAAGCTAGGAAAATGGCAGAGGAACTTGGAATTTAATAGACTCTGCTGCAAAATATTATATTTCCAAAATACGTTAAATTACAGGTCATTGCTTCTATTATGCTCAGTCAGATTAAATTTGGCCTTAATACAATACATATATCTGCAAAAAGTTTCTACCAATCATCTGTACTTCCGAGCCGATTCACAAAATTTGATCACGAAAATATCAGATGCCAAAAAGTAGAATTGAAATGTTCGGAAAATTACATCTAAAATTTTCTCTTTGCGGTGATACTTTGCAACTTTCAATACACTTTGATGGGCTAAATGGCAGTGCTTCCTTGATCAAGTTACACGGCGCAGGAGGCTGGCCTCCAATTGCGTTGAGCTGGATGTCGACGTTTACCGGTGGGTGATTGAGACTTAATGTGAAAACTAGGGAAATGGAGTATGTTGACATTGGGGGTCACCTAGCTTAGTTGGTAGAGACCACACCGCGAAAGCGTGGGCCCAAGTCCAAGTTGTGACGTTTGCTATTTCTCTAGTGTCTCTTGATTTCATTTCATCAATGTAAGTAAGTACGCCTGTATGGCTCTTGATATTACAATTACGTTTTGGAAAGATACTTGACAATTTATTACCAAATAGATTCTGCTTGCTGGAGATCATGTCCTGTGCAAAATTTATTTTGTCTTTTAACGACAGGAACTAGGAAGTTGTCCATTTTTGAAAAAGTGTTTCGTTTTTTACCTTAAAAATGCATTTTCCACTTACCAAACCTTAGATGACATAATTAGTGGATTTTATCGTATAAGGCATGTTAATCATTGTTCTGACTTTATTAATGCATTTGTTGTAGATGTCATAAACCATTTCCTGTATTTTCAAATTATTTTAACAAACGAATTGAATTAATTTACAATAACAATTCAAGCAATATTCATTCCAACGCAATAATAACAAATAGTTATGTTTATAAAAGTAACACCCGAGTGAAAAATAGCCACGAAGTGTAAAAAATTCTGACATTTTTCATTATTGCCATCTTCTTCAATATGTTAACATTAAACAGGATGGTTATTCCAAATTTAATTAACAGTCAGCGCATTATGTACCCGACATGATTGCAACGCCACGCAGTCGTATATGCCAATTGATGCGAAAATCAGCAAACGGGCATTGCGCTTCAGCTCGATACACAAACCACCTGTTAAGCACCTATGACCTATCCCCGACTGCTAATCGCAGGCACCCATAGCGGTGCAGGCAAAACCACTATCGCACTGGCGCTAATGGCCGCTTTTCACGCCAAAGGGTACGCCGTGCAACCGTTCAAGATCGGTCCGGATTTTATAGACCCGGGACATCACCGCATGGCCTGCGGACGCGACTCGCGCAATCTGGACGGCTGGATGTTGAGCCAGACGAAAAACAAGGCGACCTTCATCAATGCCGCGCAAGGGGCCGATCTGTCCATTATCGAAGGCATGATGGGATTATTCGACGGCAGTTCCGCCGTAAACGATCGCGGCAGTGCCGCAGAACTAGCCAGGCTGCTGCGTATTCCGATTCTCCTGGTTGTTGACACCGGCGCCATGGCGCGTTCCGTCGCTGTCATGGTGCACGGCTATGCGACGTTTGATGCGACCTTGTCGATCAGCGGCGTGTTGTTCAACCGTGTCAACAGTCACGGCCATTATCAACTGTTGAAAGCGGCGGTCGAGCATGAAACACCGGTCAAAGCCGTCGGCTATTTTCCGTCCGAGCCGCAATTTAGCATTGCCGACCGTCATCTGGGGCTGCAAACGGCACTTGAAGAGAAAAACCCGCGTTTTTATCAGCAACTGGGAGAGGCTGTTTCAAAAACCGTCGACCTGAATTTGATCCAACAACTGGCGCGTTCAGCCCCAGATCTGACAAAACAGGAACAAACCATACAAATTCCCGTTGATCAGCCGCAATCACAACCGCAGCCCCGGCCGGCAGTCAAAATCGGCGTCGCGCATGACGCCGCCTTTTGTTTTTAATTATCGCGACAACCTCGATCTACTGGTAGCCGAAGGCGCTGAGCTGGTAACATTTTCACCCATCAACGACCGCGTTTTGCCCGATGTCGATCTGTTGTACCTGGGCGGCGGATACCCGGAGCTGCACGCCAGCCGGTTGGCGCAAAATAAAGTCATGCGGCAGGCGATCAAGCGTTTTGCCGAGCAAGAGAAACCGATTTATGCGGGATGCGGCGGCTTGATGTATCTGGCCGAAACACTGCAGGATTTTGACGGCACGGTTTACGCCATGGCCGGCGTGATTCCCGGTGAAACAACACTGAAAAAGTCGCAACTGACGCTGGGCTACCGTGAACTGGTTTTAACGCACGCTTGCATGCTGGGCGAACCCGACACCACGATTCGCGGTCATGAATTCCATTATTCAAGATTTCAGACCGGCAGTACATTGAATTACAGCGGACGCATCTCAGATGCACGGGAACAAAACTGCGGTGACGACGGAATCACAACCGGCAACGTGCTGGCCTTGTACACACACCTGCACTTTTTGAGCGAACCAACGGTTGCACGAAATCTGATTAAAGCGGCGCGAAGCTGATAAAGGGACGGGTTACAACAAATCAAACAGCCGGCCTTTATAATAGAAGAAAAAATAGAGGCTATCTTGGATACACCAATTAATGTGCTGCTAGCGCAACCGGTTTTTAAAATTATTTTTGATTAACCGGATACACTAGCAGGTTACCCGCGAGTGAGAAGACAATATGCCGGGATTTGAAATTCAACCCTGAAGCATCGTGTCAGCTCAACTATTTACTTGCTTAACGTCTACGGAACAAAGAAAACATTGAGATCAGTCCCAAACCGACCAGTGCCAGCGATGCAGGCTCAGGTACCGGATTGGTCTGCGTTTCTATCCGTAATTTCTGCTTAACGCCGTCCTCAAAACCTGCAAAATTCGTTGCATGTATTGAAAATCCATTACTCGTTATGACATTGTTGTTATAAAAAGTATTGATACTGTTTGACCCGATGGTTATCCCGTTTACGGTCACGCCTGCAGCTTCAGCCGCATTGCGCGCCGCTTGAGTAGCAGTAGAACTTGAAGTGCCGTCCCCGGAAACATCCATAATCAAATTAGTGCTTTCAAAACCGTTATCCGCCGTTAATAATGACAGCGACTTGTTCATCCCGCTCGGGATATTCGTACCACCCCCACCCGGGCGCACAAAGTTATCTAACACATCGGCAAACGCGTTAATGCTGGCGACCGAGTCCAGCAATGTAAATGAGTCCAGAGCAGTCGTAAATGCACCTGAAGCAAAAAATACGGCATTTACGGCGATCGCTCCATTGGTACCGTTGGTTAAAATATTGCTCTGTACCGTTGCATCACGAAAAGCATTGGCGTAACCGTCCATCATCAGATTGTATTCGCCGGTACTTACACTGCCGGAAACATCGATCACCAGTGACAATTCTGAATCAACCGCCACGGCAGAAGCAAAAGACGAACTCATCAGCAATGGAATTGACACCAAAGCGCTCTTGGTTATTTTATTCATTATTAATACTCCTTTTTAATTTATTATTTAATGCACACAAGGTACAATCCATATCTAAGCAAATACCGTGCCATATAGAATTTATACTTTTTATTCAATATGCTATATAAGAGTGAGATATGGATCTGATTAGCCTAAAAATTAGCCGGTAAAAAAATTCGACATCCGAGCTCACTGAAAACAGAGCACTCATTTTTATACATAATCGCACCGCGTTATATTGCGTCAGAGTGTCAGCGCGTCATGGCACTGTTATTGCTCTCTTCTCTTATTCATTCCTGAAAATGCAAGAAGAAGCTTCACCGGCGTTTTATTTAAAAGACTTATAAATTACAATGAGTAACAGAGATTTTGTTGCATCAGGCCCAGGCAAAATGGCGTTCAATATTGAACCCGCGCACGAATTATTGTTCGACTTTTAATCGTCGCAAAACCGCTCAAAATAATTGAGACGATGCAGCAACATAATGCGTAGAAACGTCAGGCAGTTTTCTGACCGACCCATTCTTTCTTTGAATCAAGAAAGGGAAATGGTGTAAGAATTTTTGACACAAAACAATAATTCCAGCTTTAAATCAGAGTGGTACTTACAACTCGATCAATCGTGGAGTGGTAGTGTGATGCCATGATGCCGACACCGTCCACCACGCAGCGCGGTCTGTAGCAACTGCAAAGCCTGCACGATGTTCTCCCCGTAGTTCAGCAACACGCCCTCGGCGCGTATCTGCAATACCGCATCAGCGAGTTCCAGCCGGTTGCGCGCACTGTAACGGACTGTCGATTCGAGTGCGTACGGCGCCCACACAACCGGCACATGCGCGGCGCGACATAACCGCATGATTTCCTGCCGTATGTCGGCCCCGTAGGACACAAAGGCCTGATTCCCTGGCCGGGCAACACTACCGCCGACAACCATGACACTTATCGGATGAACCGGCAAAGCGGAAAACAGAATATTGGGCAGATGCCGTGCAACGCGGGTGGCTTCGACGGTTAACACGACGGGTAGCGCGCAAGCGTTGCGCTGTCGCAATGCGGCGGTCAAAGTGCGCATGTCGCTTGCCGTTTCGATTCCAGACAATCCGACCATATCAGCATGATCACAGATAAAACCCAGATCCGAACAGTCCTTATTCGTGAGCGCCAGCCCATCCAGAACGGTTCCGGGAAAATCAAGCTGCATACCCGTTTTCAACCCTACACCACGGGAAACCGCTTTGCCGCCCGCCCGTGCGTGTGTTTTCGTAATCCGCAAAACGACATAGCCCCCGGTCTTTTCGCAGACATAAGCGCTGAGTTTGCCCTGATCGATCCATACGCGCGCGCCCAATTGGAGCAAATCGATGATTTCAGGAACGGAACATTGGATATGCGCGGCATATGCCGATGCACCGCGAGACGTATCATTTTCGATGAAACTCCAGATTTGCCGTTTATGCAGAAATACGCAGTCGCCAATCCGCAAGCGGACTTTACCTGCCGCACTATTAACGTTGACAAATCTGAAGGTATGCTCCTCCCTGTAATCGCCGCATTGCAAATCGAAACAGCGTTGCCAGATAACCGGCAGGCCCGTCATCAAGTGAACGGTTTTTTCGCAATAACCCAAAACCGCATGCTCGTCCGAGGCTTTAGTAATCGTAATATGCCGTAACTTGCCGCGCACATCGACCAGACTTAACCGATCGTGGTGCGACAAATTGGCATAAACCGCCCTAGGTACCGGAATAACAAACGCCTGATTCAATTCCCGCGCCGCAATTGATTTACCCTGTTCATCCGGAACAATAACAAAACGAATCGGTCTGGCGGACTTTCCATCCCCATTTTTCTTGACTTTAATGTACAGCGATTGCGGATCGTTGAAGATTGCGCCGATGCGCGCTTGGCGTCCGGCCAGTTCCATCAAAATACGACAGGATGCATGATTGTCCAATACCGCACGGCGAACATTGCCAATCATCTGCCGCCATTGCGCGGCGTTCCCGCGCGCGCACTGAATCCGGGCGATCGTCATGCCGGACCGAACCAGTTGGCCGACCAGCCTGTAATCGGTCGCCGCCTCATCAGGCAATGTGACCGCGATGCACTTCGCACCGACGGGTGTATTCTCATTGCACGCGCGACCCAGTACCGCAACACGGTTATTCTGTAAAATCGCTTGCCCAGTTTTACGCAGCGGATAATCAAAACCCGCAAGCTGGCCCGTGAACAGGCCTTCCGGGGTATCGGAACCGCAATTGAGCAGTTGCAACATCGCAGTCAAGCTTGCCATGACATGCGCTTCAACCGCGTCAAGTGAAGCCAGTCCGGCGGCGGCCAGTTCGTCCGCCAGTGTTTCCATCGACTGCCGATCCAATTCCCGCATCGCCAAGTAATGCGCCAGATTGACCAGACTGGGATAACACGCTGATGTTTTCTCGGCGCAAACGACTTGATCCATGTATTGCGCTTCCCGTTTACGGATGTGGTGAATCAATTGACTGATTTCGGCATGCAAGTAAGAAAAAACGGAGGGTTCTACGGATGCGGTATTGAGCTGCAGCACAAGACGCTTAACAGTCTGCATCACAGTTTGTTTGTTGAGATTAATGGTCATTGCAGCACAAAGCGGATATTGGTACATCATTGTTGAACCGCACGGTGACCGCATCGATTGACCGGTTTTCCGGTTTCTTCGCCGTCCGTATGCGACGTAGTGAAAAATTATAGTGACCCGCTATGACGCATTGATGACGCTATTATGACGACCGGCGATACGCATTCACCGCACAACCACGCTCAAACACAGACGGCAAACCCGCTTTTCAGATATTAAGGGCGCAGAGTGCGATGCAGTCGCAAAACTGTCATCAAACTGTCACACAAAAAAGTAATAATGACAGACTGGGAGATTGTTGATTGCACATATGACAACGGCACGCCCGGTGTTACCATTGCCGACGGCCGCCGCGCACTGTCACCCGCTGTCGCCGCTACTTGCCGTCGCGCCCGAGAGACATGATGATCGGCGAACCCAACGCTGCACCAAAATCTGATTTAGGGATTCAAATGGCGACGTAATGCTTATTCCACGTTAGGAGACAGCGTGGCTGACGATTACTTTTTGACGAATTCGAACAACAACGCACCGCAGTATGCCATATGACGCACTTCTGGGTGTAACAGACAAAAATACAGGAGATTACTAACATGCTTGACCCACTCGAAAGCCATGGCTTTAGGCGTTTTGACGGCGAATTGGATCAATTGCACCAGGATTTGGTCACCATGGCGACACAGGTGTTGGCGCAAATTCAACTGGCATTAAAGACTTTCCGGCAGCCGGAACCGGAAACCCCCACGCTCATACGTCAGCAAGCCGACCAGGTGGTTGAGCTGAAACACCGCATCAGTGACGCCGTCACGGCAATTCTATTCCAGGACAAGCCGTTTACAGATAATCTGTACGCAGTGACCGCGTTTTCAAAAGTGCTCACCGATGTAGAACGATTAGCAGACGAGGCCGCACGAATTGTGCTGCTATCGGACAAAATCCGTTGTACGCAATGCGACGCACCGAGTAAACAAATGCTGCGCAATGTCAGCAACATGGGCACGCATGCCTGCGATGTGCTGCAAAACGCAATCGAAATCCTGGCGACACTGGATAAAGTCGCAGCCGAAAAACTGTTGGCACACTGTAATCTGGATAAAGCATTCTGCTCAAGCTTTCGTGTTTTAACGTCCTACGCACTGGAAGATACGCGCAATATGCGCTACATCTTAAATATGATCATGTTATTGAAATCGTTGGAATCGACTGGCCATCACGCGCACAATCTTGCCGAAGATGTGATAGATTTCGCCAGCAACAAGCACGGCCATCCGTGTTAAATACCGCGGTGCTTGTGAAAACGGGACAAGGCGTCCGGCCGGTTTGACTGGAAAGCCGCAGCAAATCCGTTTACCATCCTGACTGTAAACAATAACCGATTTTTTTAACAGCGATTCCACAGTACTCAATGACCAAGGCCGTTACATCTTCATCATCCGCATTTCAACAACGCAATCTGCAAACCCGCAGCCTACAAACCATATGGCACCCGTGCACGCAAATGAAGAGGCACGAAACGTTTCCGCTGGTACCGATCGTCCGCAGTGAAGGTACCTTGGTATATGGCTAATCCCTACGAGGGCTATGAAAAGAAAACAGCATCATGTTCCCAGTGCGCTTTCGCTCAGAAGGTTATCATCCCAAGGAACAAGTGTTCGAGCTGGTGCTGGATGGCAAAGCCAAAGCCAAAGCTTATCCGTTTGTAGAATTGGCTAAAACATCCGGTGAAATCAATGATGAGCTTGCAGGGCAACCGATTCAGGTACGCTATAACCAAACACATCAATCGGCGGAAAAGTTTTTGATGCAAGCAGTCACACATTGCCAGGTGTCACTTTATTCTGGTTTGCTTGGTATGCATTCCATCCAGAGACTGCGGTTTATCGGACTGAGTAGAAAAATCAAGTGAAACGGTTTATGTTTGCTATGAAAGAACATGGCCTAAAGACAATAGCACCCCTTTCCCCAAAAAAGTAGGGGCTACGAATGGTGATCTGGAAGGAAGGACGGGAGGGAAAAGGTTTCGTTTGGAATTTGCCCGCCCATCAAAATTCGACTGGCTGCGTGGCTGCTATGAACGCAGTTGCATGATCATCTGGTAATACACGCCTTACGACAAAAATAGCCAGGACTCTCGGTGTGATCAAAGTAATTCAATTCTCTTTATTGAAATATTGTGTCATCCTACCATAAGCGCCAGTACACCTAGTTTGTAAAAATAACTAGGGCAAAACTCAGCTTTATCTTTAAAGAATATCCAAAACAAACATTATATCAAGTTGTATTTTTTCTACATCTAGAGTGTAAACTTCAGTTCAAAGGAGAAAAGAACTTCGTTAAACCAAGACAATATGAACTGGAAGAAGAGAAGAAGGTTGTTTCTGCAATCCATGAAAATAAAATCACGCCATCAAGGAGTGAAAAAGCGGCGATAAATGTTGAAAACAAAGTTCCACTTAAGAAAGCAGATAACGTACATTCAGAAAGAAGAGTAAGAAGAAAATATGGCGACCACACACTTGAGTCTGCGGATGTAAGACCTTTAGGCCAATCAAGCTGCTCTGCTCGCTCTAAGTCCCCTCTCCAAAATTGTAACGACGAGGACAACGATCCCTGTATAAAATGTACTATTTCCGGACAGACGTCAGACGGAAAGGAAACTGACTTAACAAACAAGGAAAATTCATCCTCTAATAATTCACAGATTAGAGATGGGAATCACTCTTCAAAGTTTCCATTTGATAAGAAGCAGCAAGAGGCAAACAATGACTCAAGACCAGGGGACCAAGACATTGATAACAAAGATTCTGCCGCTGTTCGTTCCTACATGGAAACTTTAACTTGTTTAGATGGTTTTCAGACGTCTGAACAGATGATTGAGGAACGAACCAAGTACCTTGAATTCTACAAATTGAAGAATGAATACCAGAAACAAAAGGAAGAATACGAAGAATTGAAAAAGCGTTATTTCATTAATGATGCTCCTGAAGAAACAAACGAAGAAAACCATAACTCAAGGAGTCTGCTCGATGTTTATGGTATTTCATACAATGATTGTATTAAGCCTAACGTGGCATCACCCATCGGAAATACACAACTACCGCTTTCCCAAAGCAGTTGCAGAGAATACAGACATAGCCATAACAACTGTCCTACTCAGACAACTAATGCAAAGCCCAGTACAGGAAAAGACGTTGAAGTTACCAAAACTCAGAACCTCTCATCACCTTTTAGGGAGCTACAGTCACTTCGCTTAAGTTACAATGCTGAATGCTTCGGAAACCACATGGACAAAGAAATATCCGTACCTGTAATCCATGATCTAAGTGAACAAGGCAGCTGCATTGTAGGTAAAGAACAAAGTGCATCATCCTTACTTGAGGATGTTCCGTTGCTGAGTCCACTTGGCAACGAAAGCACTAGTAGTGAAATCCAAAGGAACGATCTGACCAAAACAGTGAAAGATGATTTAACTGAAACAGATCAGAAAGAATATACTTACGTTCAAGTTGCAGGATCACGTTCCGGTTGCAGTGAAGTAGTGAGGGGGCAGCAGACTAGTAGCACAAGTAAATATGACAATGGGAATCGTCATGAAAAGCCCGCGTCAGTAACTGGCGAAGATAGTCTAACATCGCCAAAAATTACTTCTTCGCTAAACACTGGTCAGAATGGAGAGGCGATAACAGAAAATGTGGGAACAGAGGTTATCCAAGATGCAAGCGCTTCTCGTGCTAAAACTGGCCAGTTTAAAGTTGAAATAGAGCCTAACAATATATCAACACCTAGAGAGACCCCATTACTTCATGTTTGTGTCAATGGTGCAGCAACCAAAGACAGTTATAAGGTGAACCCTTTGAAATACTTGCTTGACACCATTTATGGTGACAGTAATTTCCAACCTAGCTATGACAATAGCGTATTATCTCCTATCAAGGAAAAGAAGTTGTTGCTCTCCAGTGCATTACCAGTTATTAGTACAAGTATGAGCAAAGTCTTCTTACAAAGTAGGGATAACAACCTTACGAAACCAGGTAGCTTTGACAATGATGAAACATCTAAGTCACTATCACCATTTCAGGAGCTACAATTGCTTCGTGATAGCCGTAACAAAAACGTGATGACGTCTAACGAAAGCAAGGGCTTCATCCCAAATATATCTGCTACTACAACTGATACAGGTTGCCCTGATACTGGATTATCTTGCAGCAGAGCATCCATTTCAATATGCACAAATAGGAGTTTTCCTCTCGATATCCCAGAATCTCCATCAACTGAGTACAGCAGCCTTCGGGTTGCACCTTATCGTAAGAATAGCAAAGATCGTGATGATCCTTTGCTGTCAAATAATAAAGAAAGTGACAGTGGAAGTGAAACAAACAAACGTGAGTCTGAACATTGGAGACAGAACGACTTGTCATTTAAAAGCCATCAAGTAAGGAAATTGGTAGAAGATGCTTGTGTCAAATATTCTACTTTCGATGTAGCTGAAAAGGATACTTCTGATTGTTCGCCAATTAATCTTAGCATAGACAACCACAAAGCTGAGAACCAGTCGCCTGTTGAATCTACAGAGAATACTGACGAAGTCGGAAGCGACGCAGAGGAAAGATCTGTTACCAAGTCAGAAGGTAGTCAGAATAGCAGCGCTTGCCACAAATCCTTGGTTTCAGATAATGGAGGAAGTGACTGTGAAAGTTTATCCAGTAGTGACACAGACAGCACCGAAGAACTCTGTGGAGTATCGGCAGACTGGAATCTAGAAACTGAACAAAGTTTAATATCTTCTCCAAATTCGTTCAGTACAAAGGCAGTCAACCAGGAGGAACCTCCCAGTATCTACACCATCCGCAGCCATTACAAGCCGCTTCCATGCATGAGACAAAGGATAGTTAAAACTAAGTTTGTTTCAGAAAGTGAAGGTTCTAATGGTGTTTTGGACGGAAACCTTCAGATAACCAGAAACATTCTTGGAGGGGAAGGATCGGCTGTTAACAATCATCTGACTAGCACACCATCAATTAGAACCTATAAGCGAGTAAAAAAGGAATCTACACAGACTGAAAATAATCAACCAGGAAACACTTTTATTGGCGTAGGGGTGAGCTTGATGGAAAGAAATCGACAGCCTCCTCACATGCAAGGAGATAATTTGGGGATTGATTGCGGCAAAGTCTTCAAGGAAGAAAGCATTTCTAGCACAGTAGGATACAGCAACACCTCTGGTGATAGACCCCCTGTAAGAAGTTTTAAGCGAGTAAAGCATGCAGATGCGCACCAAGAGAACAGCAAGAATGTCGATGTTTTTGGGAGACCAAAAGGATTTGGAGAGGATGGACTACAATCAAATCCTAACGAATGTGAAGGAATTCGTATAACAATGGGAAACAAATCCATTTGTGGGGGCCAAAATGCACTAGTATGTGCACAAACCCTGAAACATAGATCATCAAACGTAACTTTTAAACGTCATAAGAAAGCAGTATTGGGGAACGGACAATGGCATAACGAAGCTGTTGATGAGGGACACCAAGGCAGTGTTGCAGTATTGAATAGGTCACTGGGTAATGATTCACTAACAAGAATTGCCCAACAACCTACTACGAAACAAGACGATGACCAATCTTGTAATCTTTCTGTAAACGAAAGACTGGTTAGAGTACAAGAGACTCAGGTTTCCGAATATAGAACCGTAGGCGAGACTGGAGTAGAGAACAAGGACGCAGTAAAGCCGGGACATAAAAGCAACGATGAAGATTATAATAACAAACCTTTTATCAAAGTTTTTAGGCGATTGCAAGTGGAACGCAGTCGTAAACAAAGTAGTCAATCACTTAGTACAAAAGAAAAAGTGCTGGGAAGAAGTCGCTATGGGCTTCCTGATCCGTCAGTACTCATGGCAGACACAGTTTCCACTTCGGAAAAAGAAATTGACAGTCAGGCTGAATCTAACAAATTGACAAGAAGCGCTCAGACAATTCCAAAAGAACAACATGGGAGAAAATCTGTAAGAAACGGCCAAGATGTTCCTTCAACCTCCACTCGTACTTGTGATTTTAACAGGGAAGGCCAATTCAAGCGTCGCCACATGTCTTTAGTCCGACCGCCCTCTTATGACGTAACTTGTAATAATGAGTATAGCAAGTTGGATACTCAAAAGCAATCTATGTCAATAATAGGAAATGGCAGCATCCAGGGCAACAATATGGGCATGAGACATTCTGTAAAGAGAACTGGAAAGAAGTGTGTTACTGAAGATTCAAAGCCAATAACAGGGAATCAAGACTCAAGTGTCAAGTTTAATTTTAAGTGTACTAATGTAGCTGAGAATAATTATTATCAAAGCACCCTCTTAGAAAAGCCTCAAATACTACGCAATACGTATAGCCCTAATAGCAATGTTACTGCAAACTCGGGTGGTTTTAGTGCAGTTTTAAGTCATGATCCCGTTCTCGGGTCTTATGATGGCATGGAAAAACAAGAGTGTGAGCAAAGTGATACTACATTGGAAAGAGAATCTTCCCCATTATGGGCAACCTATGGACAAAATCCTTCAAGTTTAACTCCTACATCCACTTTATCCTTTGGACTAAATCAACTTACCAACGAATCAAACAACAATATCACCCCCCTTACTGATGTTCATGCCTTTGCTCTTAGTTCAGCAAGTCACTTCCAAAGACCATATTTCCAACTTAACTTTCCTTGTAATGGGTCCAGTCAGATCATTCACCCTTATCAAGTGCAAGAGTATGGAAACAACGCCGTTTTAACTTTTGGCACTCAAGGTATACCTACAAACCCTAATACCAATATATTTTTTGGCTCTTCCAATGAATTTGGAAATCAAGTGTTAAACCCAGGTTTTGATACAGCATTGAGAGGATTTACTCCATCCTGGAACGAGATCGGCCAACATCCTTTTACTGAAACTCCCGCGGCTATTTCCCCTGTGCAACCAGTTCACAACAACATCCAGATAAACCATAACATCAACAATCCTAACTGTGTTAACGCATTTGCTTGTAATTCAACATTTAATGGGCTGAGGCCTGGTGAGCAAGTGAACTTTCCTGGCATGGCATTTAGTAACTCTCAACAGGTTTTGTTCTCGAACCAGTCTCCAGTGGCATCAAGTCTGCAACAAGTGACTTCTCATCCATCATGGAACTTGGAATCACAATCAGCTCAAAGTTCTGCTCCCCTCAATAGCAATGAGACTATTGCACGGTTCAGCAAGCAAAATGCTTCCCAGACCTCTTTAATATCATTTTCTTTACAGCCATGCAGTTTGGGTGATATTGCAAAGTCTGTGTCATCATCAAAGGGCATCTGTAGCAACAGAGTGCGAAAGGAAGAGTCTACTCCCACAAGAGATACTAATCAGACTTCTTCGTTGCGTCCTAAGACAGCCCTCGTTGGTGTTGGAGACGGCAAGAAAAAAGCACGCGTCGGGTTTACTTTTGCAACACCCATCGTCTTTTGTACCTCGGGTCTAGCACCATGTAAATCTACCTTGCCCTTGTGCAGGTCCAGTCGCTTGGTAGAAAACAACAGAATACTTCGCTTTAAAGTAAATAACTGGTCTAAATCACGGATCCGTAAGAAGCGCATGTGTAACCGAAATGTCAGTGAAAGGGATCTTCAAACACCTGTGACCAAATTTGCCTTTGCAAAGCCTTCAGTAATTGAAAGGAGGTCGAAGATTCAAAACAAGTGTTCCAGAGGACTTCGAAACACCAGGGAAGTGTCCATTTCAATGGGACGTATGCAAAGGAATCAGGATCCGTACCGGCCAATCGTGAGACAGCATCGTCTATGGGAAAGAAAGAGGAAGTATCACACCAAAGATCTTTTCACTGAAATAAAAATTTACCTAGCGTCCTTTGGGAATGTATGGACTGATGGTGGCAACGTAGTCATGTTAGATACGGACAGCAAAGGTATTTGCCCAAGGGGCAAGAAACGCTCGGTACTGGAAAATGACTGCATAATAGACCCAATTTCATTTACTTGAGGCAAAAACTCCCTTACTTCACTACTTATACAAATCTATTCTTTTCCCTCATTTTTTTTCAGGCTATCTATTCCTCTTATTTCTATTATATTTATAATTTTTAATACTAACATATATATTTCTTCTACTTTTATTTTGAACTCTTCCTTTGATTTTCATATTTTGGTTAATAACTTTGAACGGGTATTTTTCCTTTTTTATTACATTTTGTGACAATTTAGCGCTTGCTACATGGCTTTTACTTTTCCTCTTAGAAGCATCTTATCTAACATTCTTGCTATCTTCTTTCTGGTAATGTCTATCTTATCTCTTGATTTCATAGCCTCCTAATTGATTCCTCATATATCGTATCCTGTTGTTCAACACCTTTCCACTCCCCACCCACTTCCTACGTTTCAGCGTTCATTATAAGGGTCCAAAGAGTCATTTGCGTTTTCTTGCCTTCAGAGTTTGTTCCGTATATAAGAAGCACGTGCAATGCTTAGCCACCTAAAGCGAAAGTCATAACAAAGAATTATTGAAATGTAGATGTATAGTTTTTCTTTGTTACACTCACATAATAGCGAAATATAAAGCAAATAATTATGTACATATGTAATTGTAATAGATGATGATGTGTAGGGCAATTTCCATCAAAATAACAAAATGTCAGAACTTTCCATAGTTTGTATTAAAGCGTAATGACCTTGTGCTCCTTACATTTACTAACTTTACTATGCTTACTGGTCAGATCCTACAAATGCTGAATAAGCGCTCCGCGTGATATGTTTAACTGGATCTCCGATGGGTGGAAACAATGTCAAATAACCACCGACCTCCAATTGTCATATCACTCCGCGCGTATTATTAACAACATAAAATCACCACCATCATCATTACTACCACCACCACTACTAATGCTCTTCCTCCTCCTCCTCCTCCTCCTCCTCCTACTACTACTACTACTACTACTACGACGACGACGACTACTATTAGTACTACTACTACTACGATTACTACTACTACTACTACTACTACTACTACTACTACTACTGCTGCTGCTGCTGCTGCTACGACTACTACTACTACTACTACTACTACTGCTGCTGCTGCTGCTGCTACGACGACTACTACTACTACTACTACTACTACTACTACTACTACTGCTGCTGCTGCTACGACTACTACTACTACTACTACTACTACTACTACTACTACTACTACTACTACTACTACTACTACTACTACTACTATGCTTGGCAGAGTATTGTCTATGAGATGCTTATACTATTTCTACAAATTCAGAGTTATCACCTATAAAAGGATTAACCTCACCAAATCTACTTGTAAGTTAATTTAATCTACCAAAAATCATCAAAGCATTTTGCCTCAAAACGTACAGACATATTTGGAGCGGTATTGAGAAAACACTGTATGTAGCATGTCTTTGCCACCACGTAACCAAGGTCGTTATGGCCTTACGAGCGTTTCCCGTTTAGCCGTGTATTGAACTGCAAAAAGTTCGTTTCCTGTTTGAACCCCGGCGAGATGGCGTGTAACTTATTGCTTGTCATCTGCGCAGAATCATGGCATGAGGTTTGAATCGTAGTGAGTGGAACAAAGGAGGCAATAACATTGGATCGCAGTAGACATACCAACCATTTACGTAGTACTTTGCTGTTGTCTTGCATCGTGGTTAACACTACAAGCTTTGTTTGCAAAGTGAATAATACAAGCCTCGTTTGCAACGTTAACACCGAAAGTCTTCTTTGCAAAGCGAAGACATTTTTCTACGCATGCGCATAGAAAGTGGCTCTTTCAACGGAAGGGACGGGTGTCTGTTCTTCCTTTTCCCTATTCTGTGACATAAGTGTGTTGATATTAAAATGTTAAATACAATTTTACCTAGCTAACGAGTTCATTATTAAAGGTTTTTCTTTTTATTTCTTGATGTCTTTGAGGCCATTCAGATGCAACACCAAGTGTAACATACAAACGGGAAGTTGATACGGTCGGATGGAAAAGTGGCATGTAGTCATATCAAAATCGTCGATATTCATACAAAAGTTGATACTGTCACACCAATTTCAATTAAAAAGTGTTAATTTTAACATTTTAAGTAACGGCATGATAACATCTTCAGTACAATTAGCCAAAGAATCCGCGCATGATTTAGCAAATGGGTCAAATCGGACGGTTTCATCCTTTGCAAGTTATTGATCATGCATACTTTATTTACTGATATTAATGTAAAATCTCCATTGAACAACTTTCCAGAAGCTGTTGGTCCTATACTTCTTTCACTATGAACATACCTAAAGAATGCTAAAGAATGCACCCAAACATGGCCAAACCCTCTTGTTCAGTTTCCTGGTTAGGAACTTGAAGAGACTGAGAAGCTTTAACGGTAAACTTCTCACCATTCCATTTTATGCGTGCCCTTTCACAAATGGCATGTCCATTCATATCTTGGCAAGCCCTGCGCATCTTCAATTTTTGCGAAAAAATGTCTCTTCATCGAAATGCCAAGTGTCAATTCAGATGTTGGGTGTTTGTCAACATGCTGGGTGTTTATGATGACCACCTGCAGTGACTTTTCATCTAAACACCGGTGTCCATCCACAAAGTCTGGTGGTGTTCATCCATTAGTGAACTGTCCACTCACACTTTGGGCAGCACCCATACCCTTTCAAAAATGGCATGTCCATTCATATCTTGGCAAGTCCTGCGCATCTTCGATTTTTGCGAACAACTGTCTCTTCATCGAAATGCCAAGTGTCAAATCAGGTGTTGGGTGCTTGTTAACACATATTAAGTGTTTATGATGACCATCTGCAGGGACTTTTCATCTAAACACTGGGTGTCCATCCAGTCTAGCGTTCATTACTTAGTAAACTCTCCATCCACACTTTGGGTAGCACCCATATTCTAACTATTCATGCGTACATAAGAAATGTAGCCATAGTTGGGATGTTTCGATTCTTCAAGATTAAACCATAGTTCGACTGTCCATCCATCTACTGGGTGTCCATACACATGTTAAATATCCTTAAACACATTGCGTGTCCACCACATTCCTGGACTGCCACGTCTTCCATACACCACGTACAAATTTGTAACTAGTCCTGTTACTTTGTCAGACTTGTAAGGACCCGTCCCCTTGTGGCTTTTCCAGTTCATATGGTGGGATGATATTAAAATATTCCATCCAATTTTTAAGAAGTCCTCGATCAAATGGGTTGTAGTAACAACCAGACGCATCTTTTAGATAAGGGTAACGTTTAAAGTTCAGTGATTCATTCAGAGTCAAATTGATGGATATTTGATAGGCCTATTGAGAAGGAAGAGAAACAGATAATAAGTGAATAAAAACGCTAACTGATAACGATTCCAGAGTAGAGAGATTTGCATAATGACAGATGCACGAGAGTATCATAAAGAAATGGATGGAAAGCAACAGACATGCGAAGATAAAATAGTGAAAAGAACGGTTCCAAAAACCAACGCAAAGAGTAAAGGCAAAATGGTTGAGATATGTAGATGAAATGTAACAGGAGAGCAAAGGAAAAGTTGTTGCAAGAAGCGGACAAAAAGGAACAAAAGAGCAAAGGTAAAATA
>JAAAKM020006971.1:88984355-89020102 GCA_010016025.2 Alatinidae sp. Z8VKAUB7J3
AAGGGATGATGTTTGAAAAGGTGGAGGAGGAGCAACTCTAAAAATAAAATGTTAGGAAGTGGATGACAGCTTTGTTGAAAATGTCTGCGCTCGATCTTTTCAATTCTTTGAACGTTTTCTAACTGTCGGATACAATGTCTGTTCTTGTTCTGTTAAAAAGTTGTTCTAATAAGTCAAAAACATCTGCTGGAAATGCAAATGCAAGACATTCCAACTCTTTGGTAATTGATGAAATATGTTGTCGATGGGAAAGGCAAAATAGGTAGGGAAGGCAAAATAGGAAGGGAAGGCAAAATAGGCAGGGAATGCAAAATAGGAAGGGAAGGCAAAAAGTGCCGGTAGTGGCAGCAAGCGGCCGGGAGTGGAAATATGAGTTAGCATAAGGCAGAGGCGAAAGGAGAATAGCAAGCGCAGTCAAAGTTAGCAAAAACAACCTCAGAAGAAAATGCAGAAACGGTTGGAAGGACGAAAGGAGATGGAAAAGCGAGAGAGGTGAGATGGACAATGAGGGAGCTGTCTTTAAAAGTTTTTAAAAGCACCACCTTAAATGTAAACGATCAGTTACTACTAATTCAACAATAGGATGGAAGAGCAGACATGATTGCCAACTGAAACTAGAGGCAACACAAAAGCTCCTCTTTTATTTTCTACTATCATGGTTATAATAGGAGTGGCTCAACTGTTGAAAATTTTACAAAGCATTACTGGTACTCTTTGTACAAACCCCAAAGGGATTGAGAGCAGACGTTAAAACAGAGACTCTTTATGAAAATAACAGGGTCGTATTGTTAATGCTTCAATCCCCTTTTGATTTAGTAGTAACAAGAGAGCTTGCTTATATTTTATTATTCTTTCCAAGAACCAAACTGAAAGGAGTGCAACAAAATGTGTCTTCGGTGTTCGCTCTGGAATCTGCTGTTCAAGTTTTTGATGTCAGGTTATTGCAGGCTGGGCCATGGGTCTCCCATGCTTAACATAAAATCTTCATGGACGTTTATATTCGTATTGCTATTACTTTGTTTACCGCATTCATTATCTGTAAGTTGGCATTGTTAAAATTTTCATCGGTCTTTGCACGAACCAAACTAAAGGGCAAGCAACGAAATGTGTCTTCGGTGTTCGCTCAGGAATCCGTTGTTAATGTTTCTGATGTCAGGTTATTGCGGGCTAGGCCATGGGTTTCCCATACTCAATAAAGAACCTTCATCGAATTCTACATTCTTATTCCTATTACTTCATTCACTTCATTTATTATCAATAAGTAGGCGTTGTTAAATTTTCATCGGTCTTTGCACGAACCAAACTGAAAGGAGTGCAATAAAACGTGTCTTACATGTTCACTTATGAATCCGCTATTTAAGGCCGCTTAGGAACTTTGTAGCGTCAATCATGTCTTCAAACATAAATATACGTAACAAAAATTGGCTTAAACGCAAGTTTTTAAATCTATTTCCATCTTAGAAGTGTGGCAATTTGTAAAATAACGATTAACGGTATAACAGGGTAAAAGTATATTACTTACCATTGCAAAGAAAATATACGTGAAAATGGGTGCATATATAGCATACAGGAGCGCAAACATTGCGTGGAGGACACTCCACCCGAATGTACCGATAACTTTAGCTGCCAGGTATATGGCAATGAAGCTAGATGCTAGGGTGGAGCAAAAGAAAACAAAGAAATTGACCCTAAAAGGAAAAAAGAGAAAGAGATATCGATAAATCAATCAATCAATCAATTAATCAATCAATCAAGCTATCAATTAATCGATCAATTAATCAATCAATCAAATGATGAATCTATCTATCTATGTATCGATACCTATCTATCAATAAATCTATCAATGAATCAATACCATCAATCAATCAATCAATCAATCACTGAATCAATCAATAAATTTCTCAAACTAAACTTTAAATCGATTAATGAATGTCCCCGTATAGCAACTTATGACATAGGAGATCATGGATTTCAAGCCTTTATAAAGACAAGGGATTCTTTGCATTGTTTACGTTTCATGTGAACGTAACATGCATCCAAGTAATCAAACAAAAATCACACAACACGGATAACTTTACGCTTCTTCAATTAAAGTTGTTGAATGCCGTTTAGCAAAAGACTGCATAACGATCCCCTGCCAAATCCACCGTGATCCTCCTGCAAGACATGATTTGCAGTTTGATAATCCCCTACACCAGTTTTTTTCAAGGGGGTATGTACATCCCTGGGAGAGCACTAGAGCTTTTAAGAGAATAAAATTGAGGCAAGGGGGCCTTACGGTGTTATAGGTATACCCAGTGGGTAAGTGAAATTTTCTACTAAAATGCTTTTCGTAGGTAAGTTGCTTTCATGATTTATTGATTTTATAAAGGTATAAGAAGATACTTAATTGTTTTCATTTCACCAAACAGCGGAGACCAAACACAAGGATATATAAATGCTGTTTCAAGTTTTCTTCCATTGCTGCACTTATTTTCATTTTACATCTGGTAAGTCTCACTGCCCCATGTGCCTTAACCAAAGGGAGGGCTGACACTACGCACGTCCATCCGCCTAAAGCCAATTGAAAGTTAGTCTCTCAGGCTGGTCTCCAAAGCTGGTCCCCAAGGTTGGTCTCCAAGGCTGGTCTTCAAGGCTGGTCTTCAAGGTTGGTCTCCAAGGCTGGTCTCCAAGGCTGACCTCCAACTGCGTTGGGCATGATGTAGATATCCACTTGTGGATAGTAGGGTGCTAATGTGTATCTGTATCTGTAATGTACTGGAAGAACCTCGATAACGAGTATATTTTCAAAGATGTGGCGACTGGAGAAAGAGTATGTTAACAGCGGATGTGACCTAGCCCAGTTGGTATACGCACACGCCACGATAGCGCGTGTCACGATTCCAGCCCTGGTAGTTGCATATTTTCTCTTTCTCTAGTGTCTTTTCAAAAACTAACGTTTCAAATCCTGTTGTTTTGATGACACTCGAAACATTATACTTAATGGACGCTAGTTATCGTTTGGCACCCACTCAGAGACGTACATTAAACCAGATTTGAAAACACAGCATCCTTGCTGAAAAGTGCGATAAATGCGCAATTTTATAGTTACCGATTTTTTGGTCCCACGCAGTTATGAATAAATTGGCAATGATGGTCGAAGTGCTCAATACATCGGCGACAAATCCGACAATGCTTGGCTCGAATTGGGCGAACTAGACGACATGTATGGCATAGTTTTGAAAGCGGATTGTTGTCAGTAGCTGTTTCCCATTCTTTGTGAAGCGATACCTATAAAATTGACAAAAACGATTAAGTTTGGCAACGAGGAACATTCATACACAGTAAAAATCGTTAGTATAAACTTGGTAAACTAGTCTTTTTTCCGTATTTTAACACCCGTTTCTCCATCTCCCCATTGATAGTCTTCATTACCCGAACACCAACATTTCCGGGGCCCTTCAGTTTTGTACAAATAAATTCTCGATAAAACGACATAAAATACAAGAATTTAAATCTTTGCCTAATATCAAACTGACATACGACGGGTAGAGATTTGCAACATTCCTTACTACTTTGTTTTTGAATATCGCATGAAAACTTGAAGGCAAAGATATATTTAATGGAACGAATTGTGGATGAAACGTTCATTCTCGATTTTAAACGGCCGTCCCTTGCATAAAACACATGCTATTGCGGGAACTGACGATAAATGGTCACAATCTCATACGTGCAAAACAAGCTGGTTATATTTATCATTTAATTCCGCGTTTCTCTAATATTAACAGTTTTCATGAGGTTGACGTCTTCATTATTCTACTACAGATCTGTTTATTTTTACCACCGAGTACGGCCAGAAATTCCCTTTTTCACCTGTACTGTGCCGCTAGTTTTTACCTTGATTTTTCAAGCAATTACCGAGCAGGTACCGCCTGGATATATTTCGATTCGCCTATTAGGTAATCAGGTAACAAATGCCCAATAATATAGGTATTACGCCTGCCTAGGAAAACTGCCCCTACATTTTCTTCGACTTGACAATTTTTCATTGTACTTCTACAAGAGTTTGCTATGATGCTATTGCAGAAGTTTCTTCGAATGTTTCTGATGCTACAACACATTTTTGGTAACGTTTTACAAGGGTATCCGATGACATTATTACTATTCAAGTTTTGGCACAGTTAAAGAAGCTCATATATTTTCCCGCAACGTTTCCTGACACTGACAATATTTTAACGATGCTATTAGAACGTTTATATAATGCTACTACTATCATACGTGACAATTCTGCCAAAAAACCTATTGACAGAATGCTGGAAAACGTTTTCTAAAACCTGCCATAATATAAAATATAATAATGCTACTACTATAATATGTGACATTTCTGCCCAAAAACGCTTGACATAATGCTGGAAAACGTTATCTGAAACGTGCCATAATATAAAATATAATAATGCTGCTACTATAATATGTGACAATTCTGCAAATAAGACTTTTTTTGATAGAATGCTGGAATATATTTCTAAAAGTTGCAATAGAATTTTTCCATCAAGCTATCAGCGAAGATATGAGAAAGAAAGGTGTTGCAAACCTTTTCACATAATGGCATTGTGCAGATTTTGGAAATTTTATAACTAAAGTTCTCACCGATGTTAATAAAGATTTAAAGTTACTTACTCTTTTTAGGGCTAGGTCGTATTCTTCCGTATTCATCGGTAGAAAACCAGGGTCTGCTCGGGCAGCCTTTGTAAATGTATACCAAAGAATAATGTTTAAAGACAAAAATATCACGTTTGCTGGCATATTCTCTTCTTTGTTAGTCTGTTCAAAATCACGAGCAGCATTTCCTGTGTATGGTCAACCTGTTCAAACGTGTGATGTTTCTCACTCTGCATAGTGTTTAGATAATACCGACGTTTAGCAATTCTAAAATATTAGGAAACATCTTTTCATGACACTTGAATAAAACCCTGTCACGGCATCCCTTTCCCTATTACTCTTGGGTGCCTAATAAGTGGGGGGTCCTAATAGTAGGGGTGGGTGGGAAAATTTGTAGAAATTTAATAAGCGGAAGTACCAAATTTTCGTAAATTGCATGTTTGCCATATCGATACACCACCACATATTACAGGTAGAATTCACTGGTAATGGAGAACTTTAAAGTACACATTCGAATTGCAGCAATAATGGTAGACATTTCCAATGTGTAACAATGTCGCAATTTCATTCCTAAACTCTGAGTGCTTGATGTATCTGTTAACTACTTTTCCAGGAGCAAATAGCGCGAGTTCAAACAAACGGAATCAGTCAAAAGACATCCAATAGATAGGATATGCTGACATAAATGTCATTTGTATGAAAGTGAATCCGCCAAAGTTAATAAGCAGGAGGGGGGGCAAATAAGGTCCGAGGGGTGGGAAAAATTCCGAAAATCAATAAGCGTCCGGGGACGCTTATTAGACACTCAAGAGTAACCAGCCTTGCTAACAAGAACAGCGACAAGGTATCTTCTTCATTGCTCGTGCAAATTTCACTGCCCATCATCGCGATTTGTGCTTCGTCTAATGATATGCATTGTTGGTTGTGTCCGCTCCTAAAACGATTTATCGTTATCGTTGTAGGTCCCGATATCGGTATCGTTGGTGGTGTGACCCGGCCTTAACTTACAGGATACAGAATGATGCCATCAGCCGTAAAGTGACTTAAGAGTGTACATATTTATTCCGATAGTTGCTTTAAAACCACAGTTAAGTTAGGAGCGCATGTTCATCCCTATACTTCGGTTACAAAAGTGTTCACACAATCGGGGTCAATCTTAAATGATGGAGATAATCTTTGACAAGTCGTTTAAGGACCTTAGTCAATTCAAGAAGGGATTCTCCCCAATGGAAAGATACAAAGGCAGTGGGAAAAGAGCATTGGTTCTATGTTGTCCTGATTGGAAGACGGGTGTAAGTGGAAGAGAGAATAAATCACTGAACCTCCCAAAAGATGAAGATGAGTGCGTAAGTAATACAGTTACTTCCAGGCGTATGTACTCTCTCTCTCTCTCTCTCTTACGTGGACACGATACTCCTCCACACCCCCTAATTATTTACTCGAACATATCATTTGCGAAATTAATAGTCCCTTCTGGAGAGAAGGAACCCCCAGGAAAACCATATCACCTAGTTTAATAATATAGTTGAGTTAGAACGTATAGTATAGAAAATTCAGGATATTTCTACCGTTCGTGTCATAATAATAAAAGTAACCTAGCATCGTGTTCGTCGCTAAAGAAGTGTTATTTAATCCAAGAAAACTTACCAATCATCCATGACAGTCCATTAGCTATAGTTCCATCCGAAATCCATTAAATTTAGACGTTTAAGTTATAATAAGCTTCGTTATCGGCCATATATTACTGCGTTTCGATGGTCAGGTGATCGTAGTGCCCTAAAAGACATTTTTAGAGATCAGTGAGGCCAACGAGGAGCCAATTAATAAAGTTGTAAATAAAAGAATTGTGAGGCAATTCAAATATGACAATAAACGTATTTAGAGTAATTGAATAGATATATAAATTAGGATAGGATACTAAGTTAAATGTAAATCGAAAAAAATATAGTGGAGTGGCAATAGTCGACAACAGTATACAAGCCTGCTACGTATTGCAAATCCTTTATTTTTTTGGTTAATAAAGTTAATATTTTGGATATCTTCGGTCCACCTTCTAATGCTACAAGTTTATTATCGCTGCAAGAAATGCTTTACTTCATTCTTTTCTTAAAAATGAGGAAGTCCAGAAAATGGTCTGTTTGGTGATTGTAGAGGTCATGGTTAACTGGACTACATTTGGCACGCCATTTTATGAAGCAAATATTTATTGCAAGTTTGCCTGATTGATGTCACTTACGTATTCTAAACTCGCAACTTGACAGTATTATCTTTGAGAATTATATTTCCCCAGCATTTTACGTACAGTTGTACAGTTGTTGTTGCGTCGGAAGAAGTTAAGGGGTCTGCTTTGCATATACAAAGTGATCATCTGAATGCATTTGCTTTAGCAAATCTATCGGTATTATAGGCAAGGATTCTCCAGGTCAGAATAGAATTTAGACCCTGAATTTACGACAAGAGTGAATGTGGACATGTTTCAGCCAGGGGGTGTCGCAGTTTCAGGCCACATTAAAAATCCGTCATGAAAATTGGACAATGGGTGGGAAGGGGGATGTATCCACGTCCGCTACTATTTATTCCATCAAGAAATCGCTCAGTAAGTATGATTCCTTACATAGATTACGTACGTTATCGTAAACAATGAAGTCTGCCGATAATTTACATAGCGGTCATACTGTACGATGGTGTCTTACATTTGCCGTGCAATCAGCACTGACACTTGGCCAATTTCTTATGTTTTTTGAGCAGCGTAACCTTCCCGCGGCACTAGGTACTCAGCTATTAACACATCTGCACAGGCCTAACGCTAACTCTTACGAAGTGTTAATACAAGCCAAAAAAGTAATATCTTGTATGTTATAGTAAATAACTATTAACAGTAGAGTACTTCCTTCGTTGTAATGTCATAGGTAATGTTGAAAGACCTATAGAAAATTTCCAACTTTTCTATTAGGTACGTCTCTTTTCGGATTCGCAGTTCCGTCCAGTTGTAGAACGTTCAGTACCCGTGGATAACCACTGGTATGTCAATGTTAGCCCTGGCGGATGCATAAAGCAAACTATTGATGAAATGAAAGGCACGGACCTAAAACATGAGATCAAAGCAGTGTTCCTATCCTCTGGTACTAATGATATCAGTAAAGAAGTTGGCATTTCCAGGAGCAAACCAGATACCAAGGGAACCATTACAGCAATGGAAAAATTCAGAGGTGAAAGAGTAAGTTTTATTTATATTATTTGGGTGCCACTTCCCTCAGTTTGTCTTTTTCCAAAAGTTGGTTTGCGGTACAAAACGTGATAATTTCGTTGAGTAACGGATTTATTTTCCTAAACATTTTTGCCATACACTGAACACAGCAGTCGTACGGAGTGAACTTAGAATACGATTAGAATAGTTATTACGATGAATTTATAGGAAACGAGAAGATCCATGAAAATAACGGTCACGAGAGCGACACGTTTGCTGCCACTCGTGTTATTGAAAAAGGCGGAAATTGTAAACAAATCCTTTTTGTCGACAGATTATCGGCTTCTTTATTTTGATAAATGCGGCTTCTAAAGCGGCAAGATGAAAAGAAGATCTGCCTCTCGCTATTTTTTTTTCGTTAAATCTTATGTAATGCATTGATGGAAATTCCCATTTATGTGTTTACCGGCGTTACCCATTTTCCATTCCCATTACCATGTTCACTATTGTTTTTTAAGAGGTATAAGGTAATTGAAAACATTTAAAGACTCTGCTTTGTATCAGATAAATTTTGCTTCCTATACTGTGATCAGCAACAGTAACATCCCTTACCTCCGTTACGTCGCGTTACAGATGGGTGGATGGGGCTGAGAAAATTTTATTTTTAGCCTTACTTAATTATTGAAAGTCGCTTGTTTAATTCAACATTTCTTCTATTTCGATGATTATTTCTGTGAACTTGCTTCTTTTACTTGTGTAGGTTACATAAATTTTAACTCTGGGGCAAAGGGTGCCTCAAACACTGGCTGCGACGAGAAAATTGACTCCTGCCAAGCTTTGAATAGTTGTCATTATGTTGAGAAAGTGGTACCTTTTTGACATCCACAACGGCTTCTCCTCCTCTATCTAAAGCCTGCGGACGTTTCCCGTGATGAGGTGTTTGCAGTAATATGCCTCCTGTTTCTTTCACTCTTGTAACTCACAATGTAGCATTTCTGGTCTATCGTTGATAACAAACTGCAAGCACAATGTAGTGAAAAAGTGTCTTGTGATCATTTTCTTAGGTCTTACAATTTTTCTCACTTCAAACCCGTACATAATTTTGTCTGTCATTCCTCCAAGACTTGACGAATTTGCATGGGTGGTGCCAGCTTACTACAGAATGTTGGAGCGGGTAACTCTTCGGCATCATGTGGAATATCTTGATGTTTTCAGACTGTTCAATGTTTCCAAGACAGAGCTGTGGATCTTAAGAGATAGCATCCATTCGTTTGAAAAAGAGGTATTCCACTGATGTTGAAGAGTATGAAAAACAAATTAAAGGAGGAAATTCCGCGATTTGGCATATCAGATGCACGTCCTTTCAAGTATGTCTTTGAGCAGCTTCGGTTCTACAACATTATGAAGCGTAAGGCCAGAAAGACAGGAACAGGTAACAGCCTCTTTGAAAAATTTATGTCTTCACTCTTCACTTACCTTGGCTTGCACTTTATATTAACCTTTAATGATTCTGAATTAGTTGTTTGGCATCTAGTCGTATCCTTGTTTGTGTCTGCACTTTCCAATGTAACAGGGATGTAACGGTGACCAATTGTTACAGTACTTGTTACTAAATAGTGACCATACACATTCAATGTTTGTACAGTTCTTGTGTAGAAAGTGTGGTAATCTTAGCAATAGTGCATAGCTGGTACGCTTGAATTTCATATATTATGATTAATTTTTTCAAAAAAAAAGCTGAACTTAACCTGCGGTTATGGATTGTCGTATTGAGATGTTAGAGTGACAGAGTTTACAATATTTGTCTCTGCGAGAAATGTTTAGCCGCAAAGCCTCCTCATCCCCGGTGTTACGGTCTGGGTCTACTAAAAACCACTATGAATAACAATCCTTATGAAGCAATGCAGACTTAATCTAAGTATACTCTGTACTAACTTTCCTTTAAATTCTGCCCCTGAAATTAACTTTAATGGGCTTTGGATTGATGACGGGCCGAGGGCAGTTCTTCCTTGGTCTAGTCACATGGCGCAGAGAGGCTGGTCTCTAGTTGCGTTGAGCTGGATGTCAATGTTAACCGGTGGATGATTGGGAGCTAATGTAGCAACTAGAGAAATAAAAGTATGTTAAAATCGGAGGACACTTAGCTCAGTTGGTAGAGCGCACGCCGCGAAGCGTGGGTCGCGGGTTCGATCCTTGGTGGTGACATGCTTTTCTATTTCTCTAGTGTTCTTTTCAAAACTAACATTTCAAATCTTCTCTTCTCGATGATACATTTCAGTACCTCATGCACATGCGCTGAAGCCTACTCTTGTACATGAACGTTGTACACCAAAAGCAATGCCATTGTGTAATCATCAGGAGCAACTTACAACAGGTACACTTTGTGTGTAAAAGTACTTCAATATGATACACAAAGGCCAGTCGACCCATAACTATATGTATCTGCTTCTTCACCTCTGCAATTACACACATGGTACTACCGTAAACATTTAAGTTTTGCCGTATGATCTGTAGATGTGTAATTCATTTTCAACTAATGTCGAATCATTACGAGTGTTTCCAAGTTTTCGATAAGTCAATTTTATGTCATTCTATATCCTAGGAACGCCACTGGATTCAACCGCAGTAACATCACTTCTCAAAAAATTGCAGTTTCCTTTTTTTTCGAAACCTATAGAAGAAAAGAACTGTATAGTATGCTCGATATCTAGGATAAAACAGTCATAACAATTTCGTTAATTTGAATACACACGGTTCTTAAAAGGAAGTAGTATGATTACTAGTTCTTAAAAATTTGTATAAATGGAGAAATTTGTACAAATGGTCGCGAAATTCGACCAAGTTGCGCTGGTTCAGGTAAATAAGGATAAATTACACTCAAAGTTTCATTAAAGGACTGTATTTTCGTCTATAATTCCATTTCCAACTCACTATATTCCATAAAATCAACAATGAGTACTTCAATTTAAACTCGATACAAATAATCCAACTCAATGCAATACGACGCAATACGACAATCTACTCCAAAACAGCTACACAATCTTTCTCCAATCCTACTCCAATATAAGTTACTTGTCAATATATACGAACTTAGGTATGCTAAGACATTACGGTATTTTGCATCCACAACATATTTCGCTATAAAACTCTAATATCAGTTTACAGCTTTACATCAATAATAATGAGTGTAACATTCTTTTACATGCAGTTAACGTGAATACGGGTAATGCTCCTAATATCAAACTCGCCGATAATAATATACCATGCAACTAATCAAAACAATAACACGTGACGCTGGGGATTCCCCCACAGAGTCTTGGAAGTGATGAGAAGAAGGCATTGTTAACGTATCAATAGTGTAACCTTGTGAAAGCGATCTTCTACCTTGCATGTGACTAAGAAACAGGTATATATCCGCAAGTCTTGTTGCCAATGCATTACTTTCTAATGTTGTGCCTTTTTTTAATACACTGACTATCATTTTGGGTCACGGTTTGACTACCATTTATTCCCATCATAATTATAAATCTAGAGGCGGTTAAAGACAATTTTAGACAACATGGTAATTTTAAGTTCTTTTTATTCACAGCTTGATGAAGGGTGGCATCGGCCAATGTTTTGACAGCGTGTTTCTTCGACATTCACTAGTACACTCGGGAATATACAAACGTCCGGTAATTAAATGAATTACTTCTCTTCATCTATTTCACAAATAGGGTACCCACAAACTTTCTGCAAGCATAAGCTGCGGTCACACACACCAGATTTAAATGGATTTTCCGCTTCGGATTCCCAGTTGTCAAATCTGTTTGGGTATTTCAGTTATCCCAAGGCTTGGGGTCACACTGCAAAATTGACTCACAGAGGCTATAAACGCCCTGGTCAGATCGTGCCTTCCTTGCACTGTTCTCAAGTTGCAATGTCTTTGAACTGAATGTGTTTATTTTTGGTGGGGAAATCTATATTGAGTTTGAGTTTACCCAGAACATGATTGGTTAATTACATCTGGGGTTCGGAACACACTACTCACTAGACATGGTGAATGTAATCCGAAAATCTTTTGTTCTTTTTGACGTTGCTATGGGAACTCGTCGTCAGATCTGAAGTGGGATTTGCGGTCATACACAAAAACTCGTTTCCCCAAGGTCCTAAGAATAACCCTAGTCTGGAAACGAACAATAGAAGATTGTTCGATGTTATTGTTGAAATTTTCACTAAACGGAGAATTATACCTGATCGGCAGCCATATCAGTTCACTGAAAACAGCCTCGACGCATATACTTCCCGACCCGGTCAGGACACGCAAATTGTTGGTCCACGCACAGGAAATCACCCGGCTGATTGGAAAAGTGGAACGCGCCGGCTATACGCTGGTGCCATTGGATATGCATTACAAAGCAGGCAGAATCAAACTTGAGATCGGCCTCGCCAAAGGTAAAAAACTGCATGACAAGCGCGAGTCCGAGAAGAAAAAAGAATGGGAACGTGAAAAACAGCGCTTAATTCGCGCTAAATAACCCTTTCCGTCATTTTCAATTTTAAACAGTCATTTCCATGAATTCAGAAAAAAAACCTATTGCAATCTGGTTACTTATTTGCTGCGCGCTGGTCTTCGCGATGGTCGTAGTCGGCGGCGTTACACGCTTAACGGATTCAGGCCTCTCGATAGTCGAGTGGCAACCGTTAGTGGGCACCATGCCGCCCATCACTCAGGCGGACTGGGACGTGTTGCTGGAAAAATACCGGACATCGCCGCAATACCAGAAAATCAACAAAGGCATGAGCGTCGACGAATTCAAAACAATCTTCTGGTGGGAATACATCCACCGATTACTGGGACGGCTAATCGGCGTGGTGTTTTTCATACCATTTGTTTATTTTGTCGTTAAAAAACAGATCGACAAACCACTGGGCATCAAACTTGCCGGCATTTTCATACTTGGCGGATTGCAAGGCTTCATGGGGTGGTACATGGTGATGAGCGGGCTCGTCGACAATCCGCATGTCAGTCAATACCGTTTAACCGCACACCTGGGCCTGGCATTCATTATATTTGCGGCAATGTTCTGGGTCGCTCTGGGTTTGCTGTCACCGCCCGCTTCGGCTTCCGCAACGTCCGAATCCGCTGACACAAACGGTTTGCGCCGCTTCGCCTATGGCCTGTCATGGCTTATCTTCATCATGGTGTTATCCGGCGGTTTTGTCGCGGGTATCCGCGCCGGGCTCGCGTATAATACTTTCCCGCTTATGGACGGCTATTTGATTCCGCCGGATTTGTTTCTACTTGAGCCCTGGTATCGTAATTTCTTTGAAAATATGACAACAGTACAGTTCGATCACCGGTTGATCGCCTGGATCTTGATGTTTACCATACCGCTATTCTGGTTCAAGGCCATGCGCGCCCAACTGCCGAAAACCACGCAACTGGCCTGCCACGTGTTCCTCTGCATGCTGGTGATCCAGGTCACGCTGGGTATTTCTACCCTATTACAAGCGGTACCGATTCACCTGGGTGCCGCACATCAAGGTGGCGCGGTATTGCTGTTTGCAGCTTCGCTTTGGGTAAGCCATCGATTGCGCAAACCTGCTTAAATCCATTGCCGGGCTTATCAATTCATGCCGACAGGCTGCACGGTTGATCAGCCCGGTTTTGCATTACGCATTATTGTGATCGCCGTTCGCCGTGAAATGGATTTTGCGCCACCGCTAATCGTGCAATAATAGTCGCCTGTGTTGTTAAAGCCGTCAACTTTAACGACAACGGGAAAAGACTTCAAACCAAAGCCGTAGGCTTGTTGTCAAACAGCGACATGATGATTTGCTAGTAACCGATGACATCCGAAAACCAAGATTTGAATCCACACACCTGGCTTAACCGGCATGGTGACTATTTATACGGATTTGCACTCCTGAAAGTGAAAGACAGTCACGTTGCGGAAGACCTGGTTCAGGAGACCCTGCTCGCGGCCATCACGGCAAAGGACGCCTTTTCCGGCCAGTCCACGGTTCGCACCTGGTTGATCGGCATACTGAAGCATAAAATCATCGACCATTTTCGGCGGCAAAAACGGACAATTGCATTTAACGATCTGATCGACAACGATGAAATCGATATACTGGATCGTTTTTTCGCTACCGACGGTCATTGGGCCGAACAGCCGGAAGCATTTTCCAGTCCTGAATCCGCGTTCCAGCAAAACCAATTCTGGCGCATCTTCAACCAATGCCTGACCGAACTCAAACCCAAGCAGGCCGAAGTCTTTGTCGCGAAAGAATTATACGGCCACAGTAATGAAGAAATCTGTAAGAACCTTTCGCTTACCGCGACCAACTGCTGGGTGCTGACGCATCGCGCCCGTTTGTCGTTAATTAAATGCCTGGAAAAGCGCTGGATAGACTGAACTTCGAAAACGCGTATGTTGAATTGCAATAAAAGCAGCTTGCTGGCATCCCGGGCTTTGGACGAGAAGTTGTCGCTGCGCAACAGGCTGCTGCTCCGAATACACTTGATAATCTGCAAAAGCTGCCGAAAATTTTCGCAACAATTAACTTTTCTACGCGACGCCACTCAACATTCCAACACACACTCACTGTTTAAATTGAGCGATGCCGCCAAGCAACGCATCGCCGATGCGATCAAGAAAGAAAGCTAGCATCGCGGCATTCAAAAACCAACACTAACCGACACTGCAGCCGTCATCTTTACACACTTGTACTGGACGATAACGGCAGCAGTTTGATCATTCGCACTTCGCGCTTGTTTACAACAGCAGACAACGCTCGCGCCCGATTATTTCAATCGGATTGCCTGCTTCAGTTCGAATGTCAGGCCGGATTGGCCTGTAACAAGTTCGAGTTCCGCTGAAAAAGTCGCTATCGAATTATCCACCTGAACGACATTAACAAACGGCAATTTCAGCACACCGGCTTGCGAATTAAATTCAGCATTATCGCCGCGGAAATTGTCACTCAGTTTTTCAGCGTCGATAACCGTCAAACGCAGGGATTCGCCTCCTTCAACAACCTGTAGCCGCGCATGATACACCTCGGTGTCCGCCCCTGCCGACAAAACATCCACTGCGGGGACATCCAAGATGCCCCCTGAAAACTCGGCATTCGCCACCAGTTTATAAACCGCGCCATCGGTTCCAAACGGTATGCCGCTGGTATTGCCAAGCACATAAATCTCACCATCCGCGCCCTGCCCGAAGCCGAGCACCCAGAATCCCAGTTCGTCGCGCAACGTCAGGTCGAGTTCCGAAATTCCGGCACCAGTTGTGTAAAACAGCCGTCCGTCGCCGTTCCCGGTACGCGCCACATCGCCAAATACATAAGTCTGTTGCAGTGCGGCAATCGCGTTGCCGCGGTAAACAAATCCGCCGATAATCGCAGTTCCTTCATCGTGATCGTATTGCACCACAGGGTCGATCAGGTTAGCCGTAACAATACCGTCAGTCACAAAACCGGGCGCGTTGCCGTTATGTTCGAAACGAAACGAACCTTCTTTAACGCGCCAGCCATAATTGCCGCCCGCTTGAACCAGATTGACTTCTTCGATATCGTTTTGACCGACATCGGCAAGAATCAGCGCATCGGAACCCGAGTCGAACGAAAACCGGAACGGATTACGAAACCCGTAGGCGTAAATTTCGTCGAGCACACCTTCGGTGCCGACAAACGGATTGTCAGCGGGTATGCCGTATTGACCATTTGCCGAATTGTTTCCGGTCGGATCGATACGCAGCAGACTGCCCAGCGGATTCGTCGTATTCTGTGCGTTACCGCCTTCACCATGTCCGATTATCACTTCACCCGCAAAAGTCTGTCCGTCACGGTCATCCGCACCGCCGCCGTCACCGAGCGCGATATACAGCATACCGTCCGAACCGAAATTCAACGCACCGGCATTGTGATTGAATTGCGGTTGATCGACCGTCAACAGTATACGTTCCTCAATGACGGTGACCGGACTCTGATCGAGGCTGGCGGCATTGATTTCCCATTCCCGGATGACGGAACGGTGATTCGCGTTGGCGCCTTCCGGTATGGTCGAAAAATCGCTGGCGCTGTCAGCCGGCTCGGACGTATAGGTGTATAGCAATCCGTTTTCCACGAATTGGGGATGAAACGCAAACCCGAGCAAACCGCGCTCGTCGAATGAACCCTCACCAAAAGCACCCAACGACACCAGGCGATCAGCCAGATTCAGAAACACCGTTTTGGTTCCGTCAGACAAGCGGATGCGCCATAACCGGCCGTCCTGATCGCTGACATACAAATGTTGCGTATCGCCCGGTAATGCAGCTCCCCAGTTCGGCGCGGTCAGGCCGTCGGCAATTTGTTTGAGACGCAATCGTAGCGTTCCTTTCTCAATAGGCGCCAAAATCGGATTATCAAGCCGCTGTTCTACCGGCGTATCCGATGTCAGGATACTCAAATCGTCAAGTACCGCATAGCCCTGCTCGGCCTGGTTGCGCAACGCCACACTGGCAATCGGCTGACCCAAAACTGCCGCGTCCGCGTTGACTGCCGTCCAGGCTGATGAAGTACCGGGCACGCTCATCAGAACCGCGCCATCGCTATCGAGCACATCAAGTATACTGGCGTTATTACCATTTTGTGTACGCAAAAAAGCAGAGAACGTTTGAGCAGGCGGATTCAATGTGATGGTGCCGGTCACACCGGGGTCGACCATCCAGGCACTTATGCCGGTATGATAAAGTGAAAAATTCCCGATCGATTTGGCTTCGCCGTCGCTGAAAGTCGCCGTAGCCGTATCACCGGTTAATGTAAACAATCCGCTGGTGTTATTAAATTCAAAGCTGGTGTTAATTTCATCTGCATATGTGCTCCGAGCGGGAACGAGAAACACCAGCAAAAAAATAATATAATAGTAATTTTTCATAGTTTGATGCTCCCTGAAAGCAATGGTGTGAAAGACACGGACAATTCATTCGGCCCAATAAATTTGTCTTTGCAGCCTTTCCGGCCTTACAATCGGCCCATTGGTTTGTTCCAAATTTAGAATGAAAATTCAATATTGAACGCTTTTTTCGCATCATAAAACGCCGTTTTCATGCGCCTTCGTTCTTAATCGCCGGTCAATCAATCGATGTGGCCCCTTACTCAACCAACGCAGAACCAAAACCTATGTCACTTCAAAACACCGATGAAGTTTATGCCGCTGTCGATCTGGGTTCGAATAGTTTCCACATGATCGTCGCCAGCTACGCTGACGGCCGACTGCAAATAATCGACCGCATCAAGGAAATGGTCAGACTGGCTTCCGGGCTGAACGAACGCTACGAATTAACCGAAGCGTCTATGCAAACGGCATTGGCGTGTCTGCAGCGCTTCGGGCAACGTATTCAGGAAATCCCGGCGGCCAATATCCGTGCCGTGGGAACCAATACATTGCGCCAGGCGCGTAATGGCGAGATTTTTCTCACACAGGCTGAAACTGCACTAAATCATCCCATAGAAATTATCGCCGGCCAAGAGGAAGCACGTTTAATCTATAAGGGCGTGGCGCATACCAACTATGATGAGGTGAACCGGCGGCTTGTCATCGACATCGGCGGCGGCAGTACCGAACTGATTATCGGGCGCGGTTACGCGATATACAGCCTGGATAGCCTATACATGGGCTGCGTCAACATGAGCAAACGTTTCTTTGAAAACGGCAAAATCAAGACCAAACAAATCGGCAAAACGGTTTTGCATGCCCGGCAGGAATTGGAGTCGATCGAGGCTGAGTATAAAAAAACCGGCTGGGATATTGCGCTGGGTTCTTCTGGCACCATAAGCACCATCCGAGACGTCGTACAAGCCCAAGGCTGGTGTGAAAGCGGCATCACCGCCAGCGCATTGTGCAAACTGGTCGATGCGCTCATCGAGGCAGGTAATTACAAAGCGATTGAATTCGAAGGCCTGTCGGAACACCGTAAACCGGTATTCGCCAGCGGGGTTGCCGTACTGCTCGGTATTTTTGAAACACTTAATCTAGAAAAAATTAACGTGTCCAGCGGTGCTTTGCGCGAAGGCCTGCTATACGATCTGATCGGGCGCAGACATAACGAAGATATCCGTGATAAAACCATCAACGACGTCTGCCAGCGTTACGGCATCGATATGGAACAGGCCGAGCGCGTTAAAACAACTGCGGAAGCTTTTTTTCAGCAAAGTTACACCGGATGGAAATTGGATGCAAAAACCGACCTGAAACTCTTGCAATGGGGCGCGATGGTACACGAAATCGGTTTGTCGATCGCGCACGCACAACATCACCGGCATGGCGATTACATGATCACGTATTCGGATTTGGCCGGATTTTCGCGCCAGGAACAAAGCAAACTGGCCAAACTGGTGCGCAGCCACCGCAGAAAATTCCCGATTGACGCATTCGATACCATTCCCAGCAGCGCGCGCCCGACCATCATCAGGCTCAGCATATTGCTTAGACTCGCGGTGTTATTGCATCGCAGCCGGGCGAACGACAGGCTGCCGGCAATCGAAGTCCAAACCGATGCAAATAAGATCCAGCTGCATTTTCCCGAAGACTGGCTCAGCAATCATCCGCTGACATACGCCGACTTGCAAATCGAGCAGGATTATCTGCAATCCGCTGACATTAAGCTGTCTTTTCGTTAAGCCTTACCCGCAATAATGTTCCAGAATATGCTGTTGCGCCGAACGCGGCTTTAGTGCACCCGGCTTGTTGCGTTTGTATGATCCGTCACTTTGCAACACCCAGGATTGCGTATTGTCCGCGAGATAACTGAGCAACCCGTACGCAATAACCGAATCGCTGGTGCGTTTTTCTTCGACCGGAAAACAGGTTTCCACACGATGATGCAAATTGCGCGTCATCCAGTCCGCACTCGAACAAAACACCCGCTCTTCACCGCCATGATGGAAATAATACACCCTGGTGTGTTCGAGAAAACGGCCGACAACCGAGCGCACCTGGATGTTTTCGGAAACCCCCTTGACCCCGGGACGCAGGCAGCACATGCCGCGGATAATCAGATCGATTTTCACCCCGGCCTGAGACGCTTTGTATAGTGCCATAATGATTTCGGGGTCGACCAGTGCGTTCATCTTGGCGATAATCCAGGCTTTTTTACCTTCACCGGCTGCATTGATCTCATCGTCGATATAACTGAGCACCCCTTTATGCATGGTAAATGGCGATTGCAGCAGTTTCTTCAACTTTCCGGCGCGCCCCAGACCGGTCAATTGGTGAAACAACTTGTTTACATCTTCACCAATCGCTTTGTCACAGGTCAGCAAGCCGTAATCGGTATACAGACGCGCGGTACGCGCATGATAGTTGCCGGTGCCCAAATGGACGTAACGCCGTAATGTGCGGCTCTCGCGCCGCACCACCAGTATCATTTTTGCATGCGTTTTATAACCGACCACGCCATACACGACATGCGCACCGACCTTTTGCAGTTCGTTGGCCAGTTTCTCCATGGTACCCATGGCATAACTTATGACTCCTTTTCTACTTTTATTTCATGGTGTACTCTTTTGATACAAATAAAAGAGAACAAACCGAATACCTAAGGACCCCTGGGGTACTTAGAAATTATGGTAGCCCGAGGGGGTAATATACTCTCCAAGTTTGAGAGACCCCTGCTTTAGATCACCCTGTTAATTTCAACAAGAGCATCGTCATCTACTTTCAGGCTTTAGAAATGGAAACATGGTATGCCCAACTTACCCTGCCTGTAAATAATGCAAAGACTTCACATGTTCTCTTTTTCAATCTACACTAACAAGGGGAAAGAATTAATTGAAGAATTAGTCACATGAGTAAATTTGTATAGATTAATAGATAACTCTTGGCCTCTTCGACTGTAGAAAATATTACACGCAGCATTTCTTGACAAGATACGTACGTATACTCTACAATAACTTAGCATACAATGATCACTGAACTATATCTAAAAAGTCTGGAAGGATAATTCTATTGTTCTCCCGGTATTGAATGCGTAACCAAATGTGGCGCACTATGGAGGCCGCCATTGCACTTATGTACGGGCAGGAATATATCTTTATTGGCTTATCGGATCTTCATTTCGTTTCCTTGATTAGCTGAATAGACAGTTTCACCGTTCATACATCGCGCCTTCTTATTCTGCTTTATTGCACAACGAAAATCGACGTAGGCTTGCTATTTACATTTCCCGCTATTTCACGTTATACGTGCAAAGTGACGGCCATTTTTGGTTACGCATGCAGAACAATAGATTTATCCTTCCAGACTTTTTATTTATAGTTCAGTGACAATGACTAGACAGCAACAGATACTTTGTGTGTACTTCAAGTTTTACTGCACATTTGTTAATCCCGGCAGGTGACATTGAGTACCATCCTGTGTACCATCGGAGTGATAAACGACGACATACCGGTAGAGACAAAATAATGTATAAAATTGCAACGAACTCACCAAATATCAGACAAAGTTGAAGAGTCTACCTTACAATAACCATAAGAGTAGAAATATCCACGATATGTATTACAAGCGCTACTAGGAAAACACAACTGACCTCTTAGCTAGAAGCTTCAGAATTGAACAGGCTGGAAAACTATGAACACAGCAAATTTACTCGAACAACAGGAATTATGACTCACTTAAGAAAGTTTCCTCTTTCGAGATGACTAATATAGTCGTTTACGAAACATAACTTCCTACTTAATCTCAGTTCAAGCGGTTGGACTATACTCTACTGTGTTAAGATGCTATACTATTTTACCTTACTAGATACTATACTATATTCACCTATACTGTGCTTCTCTACACTTTGACTTAATAAGCTATACTATACTGCACCATAGAATAGTATACTAAACTATACTTTAATATACTATACCATACTATAGTATACCAAATCATACTATACTATACTATAGTATACTATATGACATTGTACTAAATTATACCTTGCCATACTATACTGTTATCTATTCTAGGATTCTATGCTCAGCTAAACAATGCTATAGTATACTTTACCATATTTTATTGTACTCTACTATACTATTCCATACAAAACCATACTATACTATTACATATTGTAAAGTTCTCTATTTCATGACAAAGTAAGTAGGTATACCATACAGTTATACAAGGAAGCAAACAATAATTAACTAGACAGCAACATACACAATGTATATACTATAAAATTCAATAAAATAATCTGTAAAATACTGCACATAAGTATACAATGATGCTATGCTTTTCTACCTTATTATATACCAAAATCATACCTTACTATCATATGCTGCCCCATACTGTGATTTTCCATACTATACTGCAACTAAAAGATGTACTGTTATTTCCATGCTATGCTATAAAATAGTATACTTGATCATACTATACTTTATAATGACTTGCTATACCATATTATACTATTCTATTCTATGCTATACTTTAATATGCTATACTAACTGTAGTACTCTATACTATTCTTTTCTTGACAAAGCTGCAAAAAGTCTGTGTCCGACTATTTTTCCTTTACATTATCACATTACGCAATCTGCAAGAGTAAATAGTACAATCCTTATTGGCAGTATATGACTTTTAGTGGATCCTATCCAGCGTGACCACAGTATTTAACACTTTAAAACAATTCGAACTTAGGGCAGTTGTCGGTCTTTGAACAGTAAAGAGGGTACAAAATGTCCTCCAAAACTAGGCTCTTTGGTTAAGTCATCTTTTTCACACCAGCCAAAGGAAGGCACTTCGCGAAGTTTAAAGATTGTAAAGTGTTTACTTTGAAAAAATGTGTGAGGCAGCCTCAAAGTGGCACACAAAATGTATACAATAGAGATAGAATTTGTGAAAGCTACACGATAAAGCAGTTATCCAATTATTTGAGGATAAAGCAGCATGTTCCATTTTTTATTTGCCAAACATCAACTCCTAAAAGGAGACAGCCACCTCGGGTTTTAAAAACCAAAACCAGCGTAAAAGCAACGTGTCTCTGGTATAGGGCAGCACTTGCTTGAAAACCTAGACTACGCCAAAATGATAACGGACGATTGCTTCCGTATCATAGGTAAGGATCATTGTATTTATTTTGTATATTTATTTGACCGTTATTGATTAATACCTACTTCCCAATATTCCTTTGCTTATGGGTGCGTCTACATTTGTGTTATGTTACTTTTAGGTGATATGTTACTTTCCCCTGCTTCTTAATACATGCTTTTATACACATAGCTTCATCCAGTTACCAATCAGTTTCACGTCACTCTGAAGATGTCAACAGTAACGTTAGACTAAACTTTAGTGAGAAGAAGAAAAATATCAATTTGTCTAATTCTTTGAAGATTCACAGCCTGGCTGTTATTTGAGGAAGCAAGCAAGACCACGTGTGCATTTCATTTGGCCACTCTAGAGTCAGTCCATATAAAAACAAAAAAAAAGCCTATGTTATGGAGACAAAAAGAAATCGTTCCCTCATTGGACCTAGTCAATTAATCTAGTTGTAGCAGCGGACGCTGATCGTTTCAAAAAACCAACAAGCCATCTCCTACAGTCCAAATTTTGATTGGTTCATTGAAATACAGTTGGGTTTAATTGTTCATTTGGTTCATTCCGATCTTTTTTGACGATTGTACTGAGGAGCGTCAGAGTGTCAAAAAGAGATTCAGTGATTCTGACCATGTCCTTTGACTTTCAGACTGTAAGCCAGCAATAGCCGCCCTCGATCAAGCAAGAAAAATACGCATGCAAACCGAGAGGAGGTCAAAAAGATATCGCTGCTTAACTAAAAGACAGGAATATACAGAATAACAAGATCAAGACTAAAAAAAGGAATATACAGAATAACAAGATCAAGACTAAAAAAGGAATATACAGAATAACAAGATCAAGACTGAAAAAGGAATATACAGAATAACAAGATCAAAACTAAAAACAGAAGCTCACGGCGTGCTAACTCAAAACAGCCAAGTTTTGTTCCTGTGCTATAACATTGACGGATAAGGGCGAGAGAAAGACAAAAAGAACAAAAGTAGCCCCCCAATAAAAACAATGCATGTTTCTTAAAAATATATATAGGCGCCAATCCTAAACAGAGGCATTATTTACTAAATACAATTTTTTTTACAGGTTACCCATAATAATATCATACTAAATGATAAAATCAAAGAATAACGAAAATATTATTTGAAAAAATGACTTCATACAACAGAACTAATGCTGTTTGTGCTATTCAAAACCAAATGCAATGATATTGAAAAGTAAAAGAAGATGCCTTCAAATAGATGCCACGCTTTTTAAGAGGAATAACATATTCGAACCACCATGGCCAATTAAAAAAAAGCTGCTTTCAAATAGAAACAACACTTTTTAAGAAACAGAATATATTTGAAACCACGATCATCATTTTAAAAATAAAAAAGTTGCTCACCCATAGAAACTACGCTATTTAAGAACAAGAATATATTAGAACCACAATCATCATTTAAAGTCAATGTGTGCTTACCATTTCGAACGTCTTGGCGTAACATTCTCGAACTCGCTTTTTCATCATAGGTGCGCAAATACGATTTCTTAAAATACATTTGTTGTATTCGTAGCCACAACTTTGCTAAAAAGATGTAAAAAATTTGATGAACAAGATAAATGATATTTTTATGGCATATATCAGTCATCTCCTAACCTAAACATTATTCGCAAAATGTTTTGCTAATACACTCCAAGCGATTACTGAGACCAGTGTCTGGCAAAAACATTTAGAAAAATGAATGTATTATGTCGTATTAAAGTTTTTATGTTTTTACATATACGTATATATGTTACAGGCATATGGTGAAAACAGGCATTAGACTTAATGCCTAAAATTTTTAAACACTAATCCACTCAGTCATTACGTGTAATGACAAAAATCTCTAGGCATTTTTAGGTAATGATTAAAATTTACTGCCACGTATTACACGTAATGCCTGACTTGAACGAGTTCAAATATAGGAACTGTGCTTTGTTTTTGCTTTGGAATTACGATTAGGTTTGTCGAGAATGCAGATAGGAAGCATGTCTATGTTAAACATTTCAGAATTTATTACACTGAATTTGACCTCAATTTTTGTTAAATCCCGTTAGCTATTATACACTTCTTTGTATTTTCTCAACAACACGAAATAGTCTTCTTCTTGTTTGGCTCTTAAACTATACTTTTCACTTGTTAGTTTCCAGAATACAGGAAGTTTCTTGTAAAAATTGATTCAGTCCCACAACTTTCTGTTGAAATCTTTTTAGTTTCTAATTTTCTCTTTAGACACTATAGGTAAAACTATAGTATACTGTTATAAATATCATAATCCTATTGAAGAATCGTTAATGAACGTCAATAATTGTTTGAAAAACGCGTAAGTTGTAAAAAAGTTTCTCAACAGAGCGTCTGCTTCTTTGATTTGATGAAATGGAAGAAGGAACAGTGTTTATGATAATAACCTAATTGATCCCCTTGTGATTGTCAAAGCATGTTGGTTTTTCTAGAAAATAGTAGATACAAGGCATCAATTCGAAAACGCTACCCGCGTCGATAATTACCAACGAGACTCGTTTAGAGTACCAACAGAGGAACATTCTTATTTATCACTGCGATGCTCAGAAAGCTGCACGCTTCAAATCACAGAAGCAGACGGACTATTAAGAAATCATTTGTTAACGTCTTACGTATTGTCCAATAATTCGAGTGTCAGGAAAGCGGTCATCACGTACGCATTATTTTCAACGATGTGTCTCAATCTTTATGGGGAAAATCCGTCACTTAACGTAACATTCACATTTTGGGATATAAACCAACTTTCGATAGCTGTTATGTTCTATTAAAATTGATTCACATGAACAGAATTAAATTTTCGAATGAGTACTACTAGATTATACAAAACTTATGACGTTGACTGTCGTTATGTCGACGATACTATTGCCGTTCCCGTAATCACAAATGACTGAAATCAGTTTTTTTCAAATAAAATGATTAATAGCATAATACTCTTCAGTTTACATAGGACAAGGAGCAACAGCAACATTTCCTTGACGTTCCAGTTAAGAAAGACAATTCCGGTTTTATAAGTAGTATTAAGAGAAAGTCCTAGTTATGGGATAACACAGGCGCTGGGACTAATTTTGCTTTAAGTCACGTAAAAGTAATCTTATTGCAACTTTGGTTTAACGCGCTCTTGTCATTTACCTAAAAAGTAAACTCCATAAGGAATTAGCAGCCATTGAATCTATTTCTCTTGAAGATTGGTCCTAAGAAAAAGGTAATTATTTCACTAAAAGGTGTTTCCAGTATCACAGATGGGCGCTCTACCTGTCGCACATGAGAGTATTTGTTTTCGAAAGTTGGTGGTATGTTTATTGCAAGCAGATTATTGTTATAAATACTTTGTCGCTAAATATAGCACTTTTACGACAAATGATTTTGCATCTAAAATACTAAACATTGATATGCAATCATTTACCTTATCAGAATGTAGTATCCATGCCCGGACTAGAAAGAGGTTTGTTAAAGTCCTGTTCTTTGATCATCCATTGTTTGATTGCACCTTGCCTGTTGCATTTGTCATATACTTTGTACAATTCTTTTTTAAACAGATTTTCATAGTCACTTGGTTTCTGCAGCAAATGCTTCATCGTGGCTCATGTTATCCAAATCTTTAACTCGGTTCCTTTATAAGCCAGTGGAGCAAGCCTTATTGGTCCGTTTATTATACAATCGACGTAAAATTCTTACTGAGTTCTAGTCTCTCTTTACAAACATGACTATTGATAGATCAATATTTTATTGTACATGTCTTTCCCTTTCAAACCATTAAACTTGTTGCCTAAACTACTCCAGGCACTTAGTGTAATCTTAACAATGAAATTTTAGTCATTTTGTGAAATGCCTAGAGATTTCAGTCATTACGCGTAATGACTAACAGAATTAGTCATAATGCGTAATGCTTGACATTTTCATGCATGAAGCGTAAGGCCTGATTTTCACGAAATGCCTCAAACATATATAAGGTAGAGTGTTATTAATTAGTCAAAACTGTACGACAGAGAACGGAGATAAACAAACAGATAAACAAACACCTGACTTAAGCATAACAAAGCAATAAGCAATTTTGTAAGAGGCAATCAAAACAACCTACAAAATAAATGCTTTAAATGACTTTGAAAAGTTAATATGGGATATCCTTTACTTTAAGTAAATACAAACGTTAGTGTCATGGCTTTGAAAATGTATTGTAGGGTAGTTTATGAAAGATACTGGATTGAACAAATCTTTTACGGTCTGAATGCAACTAGACCTGGAACATGAGTTACATTACTGTCTGTTCATTATCACTGCTTTTTTACGTCTGTGATTAAAAGTTACTAAACCAATATGTAAATATCTCATGTATGAAAAGATACTTTTGTTACATCAAGGTTAAATATTTTAAACTTTTAAATTAAATAAATGGAGAAATTGAGATGCACACTGCAAATCAATTTGATTCAATCTATGTCCCTGTACAATAATTTATATGGCAATCATTTGTACTTACCTTTAAAAATATTGGATCCTGAAGGTTACCAGTATCTATAGCTTTAAAAAGATTGATATACCATCAACAAACCTTAAGAGTAAAATCAGTATACAATAAGGATTAACTGAATGAATAATTTTAACTAATATAACCTTGGGGTTGTAATCTTTTCATATTCATTACTTACTGCTACTGCTACTGCTACTGCTACTGCTACTGCTACTGCTACTGCTACTGCTACTGCTACTGCTACTGCTACTGAAGAGTACTTGCAAGAAAGGTTTTGTTGGTGATAGCGTCAGTTTTATGCTAGGAACAGCTTTGCATGTTAAAGCTAAACGTTTTAAATCTTTCACTCGTTTTCTTGTATGGCATTGCATGAAGCTACGTTTAGAATTTGGTGTCCATGATGTGGTTAGCGATGCTACAAGTATGCAGCATTCAAATTTTTATGAATGTATTGAACTTTACTATCTCCAAAAACAAGCGGTATCTCAATGTAGGGTGCGTAGAATTAGGAGTTCAGCATGAGTATAAAGCCTGAGCCTTAGATGGAACCCCAGCAGTTTTTCTTCACAGTATGAAAATCGTATCCTGGACGCTGTACACATTATGGCTACCAAGAATCGCAAAAGAGATAAAAATCGACAGAAATACAATGTCTGCTCCATAACCTTTTATGTCTCCAAATTCAGTGGCGGCTCATGGAAGAAATTTTTGGTGGGGCTGATGACATCACAGTTAGGGTTCAGGGTTTCTACCACTTTCCCTACGAAATAGGTTTGAAAATTGACACTTACGAATAGTTGCTATAGGGAAGCTGTGCGCCTAAATCAAAGTGGGGCCTAGACGGCCTACAAGTAAATTGCGTTGCTATGCCCCATCCCCAGTTCAAAAATTATTACTGCGGCTAAAATCCCGATTTATAGCCCCATGTAGGTCTAAACAAAGCCAGTAAATTGGATGTAAAAGTAAACGCAATAAGTAATATCCCCTTTCTAAACACACTCTTGCAAAACCCAACGTGGTGATACAATACCCATCGGTAACAATCCAAAACTAATCCACGAGCTAAGTACAGCAAAGTTTCATATTTTCAAAACTAAAGAGTAACAGTGAAAGTTTAAAGAAACTCAAACCAATCGAACGTTCGAAACTACCGCAGCGCTATTCATCCAAGACGTATATTTACATGTAGGCATGCTGACTCAGCATTGCCGTGGACGGTGAAAAATTACTTACCTTACCGGATCAGGCGGGTTGCCCGGGCCCATTTTACTCTATCTCTCCAGGCGTCTCGATACATCATCCCTTTAGGCAGGTCCTCAGTAGGTATGTCGACATCTCGGGAAATTTCGTCAATGTAGTTCATACATGGTTGTCCAACACCGTAGTAGCCATGAGATGGTTTCCACAGAATTATTTTACTGATCAGCTCGTTTTTGCTATCAGTGCCCAGCAAATCTAACACGTCTGACTTTCACTAAGGTTAAAACAGATGATATGTTTCCATATAGCTCTTCTGGTTGGGTGTTGTTGCCAAGACCTGTCAAACACCGCTCTAAGCATTCGTGTTTAGGTCCCGTCAAGCATCTTCTCGAGCTTCTTGGTCAATGTCCAAGTTTCGGAACCATACAATAGAATTGATTCTATCACAACTTTGAAGACTGTGCGCTTTCAGTTGTCAGGTAGGTTGGATTTCTATATGGTTCGAGATTTGTCAATGCGTATGTTCATATCTATGCGCAGACCATGCTTTGGCTATGCGTATGTTCATATCCTGCTCTGTGGATGAAATTTCACTTCCAAGATATGTGGACCTATCCACATTTTTCAGTGTGTTCCCCCGTTTAATGCCGTAACAATTCCTGTTTGGTTTATATTCATGACTTGAGTCTTCTTTGAGTTATAAAAGCCTATTGTTGCCGCTGATTGCTAGAGTGTACGCAACAATTTCTCAACATCAGACGAAATATTCGTAAAAAGTGCCAGATCATCAGCATAATTAGCATCTGTTACTATTTCAGCCGGGTATCGTCTTCCTCTGGCTCTGTTTAGAGTAAAACCTAATTCATGGATCTGATAAACTGAAGTTCGTAAAGCGTAATCCAAGGCAATTATGAAAAGTAGAGAAGAAAGAGTGTCACCCTGTAGTACACGTGCTTGAATTCTGAAGAATTTTGTATCACCATCAGGAGATCGTACCATAGACATAGTATTAGTATATAGCATCATGATTACCTCTACTATTTCTTTTTGTATTCCATATGCCTTTAGTATCTCTGTCAATTTACCTCTATGGACAGAGTCGAATGCTTTGGAAAAGTCAACGAAAATGATAGATGCTTGAAGGTTTTTTGCTTTTACACCCTCCAGTAATCTTCGAACTGTGAGAATCTGTCCTTGGGTTGATCGATTAGGTCTGAATCCATTTTGATGGATCTGTAAAATCGTTTCCACTTCCGGCTGGATTCTATTTTGAAGTAAGGTGTTATATATCTTGGCAGCGATGCAAGTAAGTGTGATGCCTCGGTAGGAGCCTGTGTCGAACAGGTCACCTTTCTTGGGAATCGGCAACATGCAGCCTTTCGTCCAAACATCGATCGGTTGTTGCGCATATACATCATTACAAAATTGTAGTAACATGTCATTAAATTGTCCAGTCTCCCAGACTTCAAGAGGAATTTTGTCCAATCCAGCAGTCTTTTTGCTTTTCGTGTCAATAAGAACAGTTTCAAGCTCCGTCATGGTGAAAAGGCCCATTTTAGTGGGCAGCTCGTTCTTTTCTATCTGTCATACAGGTAAATCAATTATTGCAGGGACAGTACCCAACAGTCGCTTAAAATGCTGCTTTCATTTTGCAAGTCGATCTTTATGGTCTACGGCTTTAACTTTAGTCTGGGATGGCTTCTTCCTGCCACTGATGTTGTTTACTATTTTCCAAGCAATTGCAGGTTGTCCGTTGTCAGCTGCTGCCTTGATATCATCAATTTGCTTCTGTAAAATATTTTGCTGTTCATCCCGATATAATTGTTCAAATTCGCTTCTAACTCGAGTATATTTTGCAATATTTCTTTTTGACGAGCATTTGATTTTTAAATTTGCAGCCCTTTTAATACATCACGTTTTAGAGATATGTTGTAGTTTTCCCATGATGCTCTTTGCTTGCATTTTGCTTTAAATGGTATGTGCTCCTTTGCTGCTTCTTAATGCGCTGCTAAAAATGCAGATTATCTGTCATCAGCACTAGCTGTAGTTGTACCTTCATTTGGCAGTGCATCATAGCGATTGGTGAGAGAAATACAAAACATATCTTGAAGCTGTACATCAGAACTGATTTGACTCCAATCATAGGAAAGATTCGTTGAACAGAACTTCTTGTTTGCCCTAAGGCTTAATTAAAATGCCACAGATACAATACGATGGTCCGAGGAGACGCCTTCAAATGCACCGTAGGCTTCACAATTAATAGCGCTATGTATCCATTTGTTATTCACGAGAATCAAGTCGATTTGGGCCTCAGTACACTTTGGGTGAACGTTGAGACAATACATTCCATTTTCTAGAAAAAACTTCCCAAGGTATTTCTCCATTTCTGTTGTTCTCGACCTAGATAGTGAATTTATTCTTTTGGTTACGTCCAAGATGAGCATTGAAGTCACCTTCAACCAACACCACATTATCCGTAGGCACAGAACGTGCGAGGGATGACAGATCCATCTGCTTTCCTTAATTTGGGGGTAGTAATTACTTGAGGGGTTTCAGTAAAGGAGGCGTTCATTTAGTGTTTAACCCAAATCGGAGGGGTGTTTATTCGAGGGAGTGTTTGAACAAATGAGGGTATTAAATTGTATAATGGTAATTGAGTTTTCAAGATTCAGTCTTGAACAACAACTCTGAATGTTAGAATATCTCTAAGACATTCCATATCTAACTGGACACAACAGGAAAACATTGTGCCCTACAGCCACAAATAACACCACTAACTAACGTCTTACCCCTTTTTTATACACACTGTAGTTGAAAACAAGCGAATCAAAGTTAGAACTGCTTTGGGAACGTGACTCAACATTTTAATCATTAGCAAACATTCTTAGATAAGCTAGATCGGTTTCACTGCGACAAGGATGTCTTTATTAAAATATGAAAATCACACATTAAAAGATGACGGTGGCCTTTTACGAGGCTCGAAGAAGTGTGAAGACCAACATTAGGGACTTGCAGTTGATTCTAAACATTGCTTCTTGACTTCCTTTTTGGTCTTTTGGTCGTTTTTGGGATTTTTCCAACCCCCCCTCCCCGTTTATTCCAACCTCCCGTCTATTAGGCACCCAAGAGTAGATAGGTCGTGTTTATCAAAAAATTATGCCTTCGTCCTGTTATTACTCATAACAAATTGTCACAATATCGAGCAATGATGTTCATCGCTATTTTCCACAGAACTCGACTGACATTGCTTAGATCAGGGTCTTTGTAAAGTCCTCCATCGGCTTTGCTTAGATCAACTGTAAGCCGAGCCCCTAATGATATTTGCATGCAACCTGTTGCAAAATATCACAATTCTACGCAAGACTGTTTCAAAGGAGTTAGTGCTGCACTCCTGCCAATAGCGTGCTGAGGGTCGCCCCTTAGATATTCGGTAATCCGTATGACGTCACGTCTCTCAAGTAGAGCCAGTCGCATAATTTCTACTTCATAAACTTCCAGAGGGTTTGTACGATCTCTAAATAAATAACCTTTTCCGACTCAAAAGTCGACGATGTGCCCGTCTATGCATATAGATGTAAATAAGATTCATAATATATTTCTGTCAGTCAGGAAGTGCGTTCCAGAAGTGAGAATTTGGATGTTTACTACCGTTCCAAGATACCTTCGCAGCTTACTTGATCGGAGCCAAGTAGAGACTTTCTCGTTGTGGAGAGTTGTTACTTAGTATAGCGTTCGTGCACAACCGCTTTCGTCGCTACAAGCATACTAGCTAGTGTACACTTAAAAATCCAACCCAAAACAACCTAGTTACTTTTTGTGCCCATTGAATCGTGACCTGTGGCCTTGCGGTTTTTCATAGAGGCAATACCTTTATGTATTTCTTCTCTGGTGAATGGTTCATCGTTCTGATTTGTCTGGTTTGTTTTCGATATTTCATCTATAGCATCCTCCTTACGGGGAAATTCATTTTTGAGATGGTCTCGGAAGTGATCTTTCCAGCAATTGAGGACTTCATTGATTTTGGTTTGTGTGTGTCTTCTCTTAAATATTACTACGCTAAGAGATTTTTTCAGTTTTCCCTCCTATTCTCTTACTGTCTTACTGTCAAACTAGTTATAGCTGTTATTTTTTCTCAAATCAGTTTTCATTTGTTGGGCCTTTTGTTGCAGCTGTGCTTTTTTGGAGATTGATAAGCAATTTATACTTGAACGCTTGTTTAAAAGAATTCCAAGCGCAGTGCTCTGCTAACTAGAGCAGTTTAATAACATAGGAAGACACTGCCAGTTATGAAGTTTATGGTTTCATCTACCAGTATCTTCATCCGTCACCCTTCTGCCAGTGACTTCTCTGTAGCCCCGCTATGGGCGGCATACGGGTACTATGCCTTGCCGAGAGGCAACCCGTGATTTTGTCTGGGACTGCTTATTCAATATATTCGCAGCTAACCTCTATATCTAAAAGCCGCGCCCTATCCGCAACCTGGGAACCCAGTGGATGGGCGTTGTCATCTCCACACCACTAATAAGGCCCTCCTGCCTTATCAGGGATCCTTTTCAGGTATAATTAGTAGGGTATGTCATGTTAATGAACCATTTGGTTTCGATCCAGTTTGTCACTTTTCTAATGCATTCACATATTCTGATTTCACTGGTGTACAGAAAAATTATAAAAAAACAATTCTTGCTAGCGGGAAAGTCGATTTTTCCCGGAAATTTACTATGATCCCCCTAAAAGTCAACTTATTCATGAAAACTACACTGCATATATCATTACCGCTCAAACAAATTCAATACCAATAATTTAATTTCATGCTTTTATTTTTTTTTATTCAATTTAAGTAATTTAAGAAGATACCTGATTTCTACATTAAGTTAAATGCTCAAGAGTATGCATTATACCACAGCGCAAATCGTTCGAAATCAAAATCGAACTTGAGTGAAGTTGAACTCAGTGGAAATCCCGTTTTACAGGGTCTTACAGGACATTACATTGAACTCCTCTGCATATTTGAAAAGACCACTATAGAAACAGAAAATATGTCACCACCGGGGATCAAACACACGATACTGCCTCTGTATATATCAATGTCAATGAGTGGCCTTTAAAGATATGACGAGAATAAAGAGTTCCTTATACACTCCCAATTAAATAGTTTCGCAATTGAATATTTGTGACAAGCATATGCTGCAACTGGTATACCGTCTTCAAATCAGTATTGATTCTCTCACTTAAACAATAACCTTATTAATATTTATTTGTACATAACTTCAAGACAAGATCAGATTTGATAATGTCACAAGTGGTGTAGGAATTGCATGGGACAACAAAATCAACTTGGCTTTAAATTTAGAAATCTGTTCATTCTCGGTCAGTGTACAAAGTACTTTAGTGTAATAATTATTACGCTCTCTGTTTACCCTCAGAGGATTTATTCGGCGAATTTCTACGGCTTTTGCACTTTTTTGCGTAATTGAATCCGCGAGAAAAGACAACGATAGCAAAATTAAATCCTGACAAAAAATCTCAGATTTTTATCCGAACCTCATAACGGATCGACTTAAACATAACCTAGTAAAACTAAAGTAACTTTTCTACTGCATTCACTGATGTAAAAAAACAATTCTTGCTACCGGGAAAATCTTGCCCGGAAATTTACTATGATCCCCCTAAAAATTAACTTATTCATGAAAACTACACTGCATATTCCATTACCGCTCAAACAAATTCAATACCAATAACTTAATATCATGCTTTCATTTTTCTTTTATTCAATTTAAATAATTTAAGAAGATACCTGATTTTTACATTAAGTTAAACGCTCAAGCGTATGCATTATGCCACGGCGCAAATCGTTCCAAATCGAAATCGAACTTTAGTGAAGTTGAACACAATGGAAATCCCGTTTTACAGGGTCTTCCAGTACATTACATTCAACTGCTCTGCATATTCGAAAAGACCACTAGAGAAACAGAAAATATGTCACCACCGGGGATCGAACACATTATACTGCTTCTGTATACATCAATTTCAATGAGTGGCTTTCAATGATACGACGAGAAAAAAAGAGTTCCTTATACACACCCAATTGAATATTTTCGTCATTATGACAAACATATGCAGCAAACTGATATACCCACTTCAAATCAGTATCGATTCCCTCACTTAAACAATAACCTTATTAGTATTTATTTGTACATAACATCAAGACAAGATCAAATTTGATAATGGATCCATTCAGACAATCTGTAACATTACATTTATCAATTATGAGAAATTCATTTTTATCCTCAGTGTTTGTTAATTTGTAAAAACTTTATATCTTCAGCCCCAGTTTCAGTAACTTTACTTAAAAAATGTCATAGTGTTTTAGTCAGTTTGTGTGAATGTATATTGAAAAGCAAATAAAGAAGAAGTGGAAGTGCCAACAAATGGAACAAAATGGATTTCTTGGTGTTTATCACAAGTTCTTACGCATTTTTGTGCGGTTTCTAAATTTACAGCAGAAAATGGCACACATCCAAAGCCACGCCTTTGCTAAAAATACCCCATAAGCTCCCTATTTGGTGTTAGTTAGTAAAAAGAAAATAACTACATACCAAAAAGAACCTGTATTAAAAGAACAAAAACAAACTTTTCACATAAGTGGTTAGTGCACAAAGAGGTAGACTTTCAAACTTTAAACTTCGACTTTCTCAAAAGCGAAAAAGTGTGACATGTTCGCTTTTCCCCCTGTAGTCTTCAATTGTCTCAAGATAATTTTCCAATGCAAACTTGATACGTTGCACCATCGCTCCCTCTACTAATCATGTAAAACTGCAACTTAAATCAAATTGCTGTAAAATTATTCAAAAACTTATACTTCGTCAATTATAGAGTGCAGGCATTCTTAAATTTAAAATAGATGTGTTGTCCAACATATACACTTCTTTAAAATCACAAACAACAAAACCATACGGCATAAAACTTACTTGTCAATTATTTATGGGAACTTAAGATCCAGATTATGGGCACCTTGTAAGGTATTGTAGTGGCACCTTGTTTCATAATCTCTAACATTCGTTCGTGGCAGTCCCGGTATTGGCGTCGAACTTCATTTGTTAAATAACTGTATTGGGCTGCGAGCGTTTGGTATGTTTGCCATGTTAAACTGCTATGGTCATGACTGAGCGATGAGAATCCGTTTTTTCGTAATTGTCTTTATGCTCGAACTCACGTGAAAACTACAAACGCAAATAAATGTTAAAAAATAAACTACGTAATACATGATCGCATGATACACTCTTACGGCATACGAAAACGTTGTATCGGAACAACGTGACTATCGTAATATCAATAACAACAATAACAAGAAAAGAAAGATAAATCTGTCCTCTTTGCTTCCTTGTGGCAATTGTCGTAGCGTAAACGGCACCCAGTGTATATGAAGATTCTTTGCCTTGTCAATACGACGATCTCCTTTAACTCACAGCTTCTTTATTGTATCCCAGATATTCGTAAGTCCCGTAAATTTCTGTATTTGAGCGTGAATCGTTCTCAAACTCTTACAGATGCAGTTCTAATTAGTGGAAGATCTTAACTGAAATATAAACCCAAAACTCTCTCTTAGCAATTGAAGGTAAAGCGACTGAATGACTAGGTGTGTTACGACATATGCGCATACCCGACTTGTCATGGCACCAGCTACAATTACCATCGAGCACTTAAAAGTATCGAAATTCTAGCCAATTGGTTCTCTACGATTCAGGGCAGCGAAAAAGCGAAAGCGAAAAAAAAAATGACATTCCTCATTGCCAGCCTTTGACGCAGTTACTTTTGCCAGGCAAGTATCTATAGAAAGTAATCCACTTGTTGATCGAAGTATTTAGGAGAGTAAATTATTCAGGGCGTAATTTTCCCGTACGGCATTTGTCTGGAAACCACAACAGTAAAAGTATTTCGAGGAGCAACAAAGCCTGACTAATTTTTTTTAGAAGGGAAAGGATTATGAAGCTTGGCAGATCATGATTGGCAACTTCCAAATGATACGGACATCAACCCAGAGCTTTTTTAATTTAGTAACTCTCCCTCTCTAGTTATTCTACAAATACTATCACATAAAAAAATTGTTCCACCTCCCTGGGTATTGCAACATGCGGTAAATACACGAAATTCCAGTTTCTAGTTTTAGTCCAAA
>JAAAKM020006971.1:89035289-89045938 GCA_010016025.2 Alatinidae sp. Z8VKAUB7J3
TTTCTAGGGATCTGGGGGTACCCAAAACGAACATGGTACTAACAGCGAGGACTTAAAGACTTTCATGTGATAAATAAAGAGTCGTTACGCCCTTGAGCGCAGGTTTTGGAATGTGTCACCGAGGATTTTGGTTCCTTACTACAATTACTGCATTCAATAAAAACTGAAATATAATACATTTTATATGGCTCTGCGGTTATCTATGTGGAACTAGAATACGTGAATGAGAATGAAGGTGAACCTACCTTCAGGCAAAGCTGTCCTACACACTAAGTGTGTAAAGGCAAAGTAAAGTGGGCGGCGAAGATCAAAATAGTCCTCTGTGAATTGAAGAGCTCTTCTGCTCATATTTAAATACAATTCAAGCTCCTCAATAGTTGCTTTGCCTTGCATTACTGCCTAGAGAAGGGAAAACAATCATTGATCACTTCAATGCACTTCTTACGTTCTGTTTGCACATACAAAAGTAAGAGCGTCGGACACTTATTATGAAATAACGACATCTTCCTGTAATATCATTATCTCAACAACACAAAGTGATTAGGCATTTCATACTACAATCTGACAGCATTTTGAAGATGCACCAATTTTGAAGACAATATTTTGCAATTGGTGTACAGTTCCGTACATTAATTCCTTGTGAAGTTCTGTACGTATTGCACAAATGTCTTTTTGTCTTAAAAAAGTCACTTCGAGACCTCAAAGAATAGACGTTACTTCAAAACCATCGCACTGGACGGCAACTCTCAGTTAATGATGATATTCACTCCCACCTGTGTCACGTAGGATGAGTTACCAGTGGAGTATTGAACCCCTGTGTCAGATAGGATGAGTTACCAATGCCGTAGAGCGACTGTCTGCCCCCCTGCCCCCAAAAACAAACACACCTCACATCAATATGAGATCCGCTTGACAAACGCAACAAAAACGTTTCCGAAAAAAGAGGAAAATGGTAACCTGATAGTACTTTTTCCTTTTTTCAGCGGGAACTACTTGGATCCCCAGGGGTGAGTCACGAGGAAAAAGAAAGGAAGTCGGGTTACATTTACGATAATGCCTGCCTATTTACGGTTCCCTATAGGCAAGGGATGATACCTCATAAACAGTACCTACAATAAAGGTCCGTTTTTGCAAGCACCAGATCATCAATTACAAATTTAAGGAACGCCTTCTTGCATAAATGTTTATCCTTTGTTGTGACAACATGTTACATTGGGCTAGAGGTAACTTCAAGATACATCACCCACAGAGACGAAGGGAAAGCAGAGTCAGGAAGCACCCGGATCGGGTAACGGGGTAAAAGGGGCAAGGGGGGTTCCAATGTGTCTCGACGAGCCACCTCTCTCCCTCTTTGCGGGGGTACCGACGATTCATCGTCCAAATTCTGCGGTTGGGATAAAGTTATTCAGTAGTAAATAAAATCAATGTTCCTGGATCTTCATAAAAGTTCTCAGCCTACAACTAACGGCCATGAAAGTCTCTCCAGGCGTATCTTGATGAAGCAGGGCCTTCATGACAGCGATTGTGTTTCAAGACTTTACCGCTTTTGATTCTATCCACAGCAATTTCGTCACCGCAGCACAAATACTTAACGTTGGTATCACACTAGGAATAGAGTTCTGAGGTATAGATGCTGGATTGGGTTTCATTCCTAGTTTGCCACAGCAATAAATCATAGTTACAATGTGTAAGTAATTGTGCAGTCATTACACCTAATGGATTTTTATGTGTCTATTATAAAGGTGTTAGTGAAAGTCCATTTAAATGTTCTTATTACTTACAAGCCAGTATCAAGATACACATGCTATATAGTGAGAGGAAAACAAAGGCTGACTTCGAGAAAAAGGACTGAAAGAGCAACACTGTCAATACTCAATTTGGTGCCCACTTTCGAACAAGCAACCCTCTTTAAGGCAAATTGTATAATAGAGACTGTTTCGAATAGAAGTGCCCCGGGTCCTAAACTGAATACATTTTCACAATAAACGGGAACGCTTATTCAAATTCACTGGGGAAGAACAGGCTTTCGTCGAAAAGTACTCACTTTCTGAACGTAAGAACATGTTCCAACTTAATATCAAAATGTCTGTTTTCGCCATAGTATTCCTCAGTTCATTAATTAATGCCAAAGCACTTTTTAAGTAGAGTCATCGCCCCAAAGATTGCTGGTACAAATTAGGCTACAAATCAGGCATTTTCCTCTTTATCTTTCCAATAACGCTTGCTGTGACTCAGTTTACAGAGTTGATTTGAAGAAAAGGATTCATGAGCTTCGATTTTCAGAAGGTGAATCAGCCTGGTAATTCGATTTAAAAATGATATCACGATGATTTTGTCTTAAGCCCAAGGTGTGTGCAGTTGCTCCCTCCACGCCCCTTACGCCCCCCCCCCTCCCGAGTTAGTACCGTAATTACTAGCCACGTCCTTGAAATTCAAGGTATGCCTTATACCCTCTCTCTATTTCAAGGTTACAAATATAAATCCAACTAAACAGTAAAACTCGAGCTTCGCATTTGGCAGATGTCAAAAATATTGAACCTCCCCCTTCTATGTAGTCCTTAAAAATTATCTTCCTCTTACAGGGACGGGGTAACAGGGAACTGAGGGGGCCATGCCTCCCCAAAGATTGCCAAACCTCAATTTTTGCCGTAACCAGTTTTCAGCTTAATCAAAATTGTAATTGATTGCGACAGACATTTTGTCACATTCACAGCAAGATATGCATATAGACAACGAAACACCCCATTTCCTACAATGACTAAAGGCGCCTTAGTGGAATGTGAAAAAATAAGTTTGAATCCAGCTTACTTGTCCCCCCTCCCCCAATATGCCCTACCTTCCCCCTCACTGTCTTACCGAGTCTATCAAACCCGAGAGAAAACTTTCCCTTGTCTAGAGCACTTGATCAGACCGAAACTGGGGCAGTATTTGATACACAGTATTAATGCGAGGTTTACCTGTGCTGCCGCAATGACATTGACACCCTTGAATGTTTCCTTATCTGTGAATGGTTTACTTGGTTGCGCATGCGTACTTCTATAACCATCACCATCGATTGCCAATCTCTAAACAGCAAGTATTGAAACAAAATACTTGAATTAACAGAGAAATAACTTTGGGAAAAGGTCACAAACGCTAGTAAGCAGTAAATAACCAATTCACGTTGGCTTCACTTATTGTTTATAACAATGCTTGAACGTAAATTAATTTTCATTTTCAAACAAGAAAACACCTGCGGTTTTATAATGGAGAAATTTTACCTATGTGCCATAATGCTTTGAATATTTGTGCGTCCGTTTCCTTTCCCCTATTTGCAATTTCCATCGCCCATTTTTTATTAATTCAGTTGTAACTCGTATGATACTCAAAGCGAAAACGACCATTCTCTTCGCTATTCGACAACTCTTAATAATGGGGAGGTTTCAGCCAAAATAGGAGTGGGGTTTGTTCGAAATGGGGCTATTTTGAAGCATTACGGTATATAATTTTCATTGAAATTCAATTTTAATTTCAATTTTCATTGAAATTCAAAGCAAATAGAGGGAGAAAGTCGAAAGGGTGATTTACTGTATATTTCTGCCTGCGTAAAGTATCATTCCTTGCCCGCAAGGGACTCACGATTTGCAATGATGTGAAGAAATGGGTCCCAATATGGGTTATACCGCCTGACATGGGGCATTAAGAATAATCACGGAGGCTGTCCGATAAGATGGGCCAGCTGTGATGGATTAAAGATAAGGGAAAATTTACAATTTCATATTTTAATTCTGTTACTTAATTACGAACGCTTGAGACTAGTGTTCTGTCATTTACTGACTTGAACTTGCAGCTCTTCAGTACTAAACACAACCCACCTCAATTGTTTTATATTAATATATTGGTTGACGTTACAGAAATGTCTCAGGAGTCACGGCGCTAGCGATGGAGGTGGGACTGAAAGTTTGAGAGCCATTGTTGTAAATCACAAAAACAATCAAACAATTTGCGTACTTGAGTCAGGGAATTCTATAATTTTCCCCGACGCACACTGACGACTGATGCTCATCCGTAAGTACAGTCAATGTTGATACTGGGCTTCTGACCACGTAGTATGATTGGAACTAAACATTTCAGAGTCTGGGCTAAAATCGTCTTACAGTATACTAGAAATATCTTCCAATGACATAAGAAAGACTACCAAGGAACACGTTTGTAATTTAACGGAACTTAAAGACCCAAGGTTGCTAAATACGGTCATAGAAATACCTCCAGTTCACTTTTTGGGTATTTGACTAGGTGTTTCTTGTCTCTTCTTTTCCAGAATGAATGACAGATTTAACAGTTGCGGTCAGAGTACCCGTCCTGCATCATCATTACTAGCCATCGTTGAAGAACAGACAAAGAGAGAGCGTTCTCGACTAGTATTTGACACCTCATCACTGCATGGTTGCGGTAATTTATCATGTTGCTATCTTTACTAATCCGTACTCTACCACAGCGTCCGATTCTTATCGATCTTTGATAGAGTATCCATGACGTTACTTGGTTAAAAAGCGATCCCCGCGGGCGTTCTATGATCTGGCCAACCATGAATTACGAGGTTCTTTGAATGAATCGATTCTATGCAGTCAAAGCCCATCCTGCGAACACAACACCGTTTTTACAAGGAATCTTTATATCAACTAGTTCAAAGTCATAAATGTGCCACCAAATACCCGTATACAAAATATCACGTTGAAATCTGGTATCAACTGCAAGAAACGGCTATTTGAATTTTCAGGAGGCCGTAAGGGAACACTTTATTTTGCTCAGTTTCTTAAAATTATGAACCGGGTGCAAATAGCAAGGATTTGATAGGCATGACCCAAAGTTTGAATGGACGCATCTCGACGATTCCTCAATATATCTTTCTCCGATTTGGTCGATGTATCTATATCAACACGAAGAATGCAACCCTTGCTAAATATTGTCAAACTTCTGATAAAAACTCATTGAATTATGACGTCACACTTACGCACTCTACTATTATTTGCTCCATGCCATGCGTGTTAGCTAGCTGTATGTGAGTACTGTGCACAATCATTTTTTATGATTTATTTAATGTCAAGGAAACTGACTATGACTTGTGTTCACTTATGATTACGCAACACAATAGACGTTATATTTGTCATAAATACCGCTATTTTCTGCGTCAGCCGGCGCTTTGCGAAAGGCAACAGTCGTTTTCAGGCCCTATGTTGCTTGTATCGTGGCTTTGCATTTCAGGAACACTTTATTTAAACATCAATCAAACTACTATGCTCGCACCTCTTGTTAAACCTGCACTTTGAAGTTGTAATTGTACCCGAAGCAAAAATATTTCAAACTTTGTACAAAACTAGACAATTGTAAAGACAAATAAAATGAGCGTCATCGATCCCTGAAAATATATTGCAAACGAAATTGATGCTAGCAATTAGAGTTAGTAAGCAGGTTGCTTAATAATTTGCCCGATCGGAGCCCCCAACGTCGAAGCAATCACGTTGCCTACAAAAGGGGCATGTATGCAGTGAGCGCTTTCAGCGCCGACCTATCCTTGGACAGTAATTGTTGATGAGCATTATTGTTTATGCGAACAAGCTGTAAACTGTATGGGCCCCCAATTAAATCTGTACGGTTTAATGATAAGCTAAGAGTGTTCAGTTTATGTGTCCTTGTTTTGAAAAAAAAATATTAAAAAGATAAATTCTAAAAAATAGAAATCTAAAGTTCAATACTTAGAAAGTGTTTGAGTTCGAATAAGGCGTTTATTTCACCCCTGCCGTTAATTTTAATTGTTTTATCCCTACTACATCTGTCTTGTCTTATTTTCCATTGTAAAGGAGCAGACGATCCAATGCTTTCGAAAAGGCAACGTGTTTCAGATTCAATTCACCCAGATACTGAAAGTCCCTGTCGATGTCCATCGACTGAGGAGTTGCAGAGACTTGCACGAAAGTGTATTGACTATTGGAAGCACCTAGGCCGACAACTAGGTCTTCCTGATTCGAAGATCAAAGCAATTCACAAGGACAACATGAACTATGATGACATTGGAGAGAAAGCATACGCTATGCTGGAAGCCTGGAAAGAGCAAGAATCCTCTCCCACGCTATTAATGTTAGGAAAAGCCTTAAAAGCATTGGACAAGAACGCTACTTGTAGAAGTATTTGCGGGTTTTAAAGTGGTTTTATCTCGACGCGCTTCATACGTCACTTTGGATTACAGAGTGTCGACGTTTGATGCTGCCTTTTAATACCAATTATAATATATACATTTATATTTAAGAACTGCTATTCTGCTTGCGAGCTGTTAGTCAAAATTTACAAAATGTTGTCTGTAATAAATTAATTAAATTCTGTCTCACCTGTCTTACCACCTTTTTTTCATATTTATGGTGCTGCGGAGTTCCTGGAATCCAGGGTAGGCAACACCAGGCTTCATCTAACTTCAACTCTCCATGTAGCTCCATTAAGTGGGTCAGTAAGTCTTTCCTTGAGCTTTTCTCGTTCCGCAAGACGTTTTGCGAATCCCCCCAATTCAGCACTTTTCTTCCCTTGAGCATTTATGATCCGAAAGTTGTAGGGATAGGAGCACATACCAGTGTAAAATGACGTACCCGAATTTTGATAAATAGAACGGTTGATTCGCACGCACTTTACTTGTGGGTTATTGAATGAAGAAATTACTTCCCAAGTGGCTCGTGATTGCCTCATCCCTGCGCAAGACAGCTACGTCGTATCCTTGGGCATATCTATATCGTTATTTAGGGTTCATTTAGTCAGTGCGAGACACATATAGGGCGCAGTTAACTCATCATGAAACAGGATGTTAAAAAAGCCCAGGTTTGACATTTAGTGCTACGTTGAAACCTCCTGAAAAGTCCTGAATGCTGAGAGTGCCATTTTTTACTTAGGTACGTTAAAAATTAGTTATCAAGGGTAACGTTTACTTGATCATCTGATTCATCCATAAGCCTAATAATCGTCAAGGATTCCAATAAGCACGATTTGCCAACTGAAATCAGGTAAGCGTGACTGTAAAAAGGAAAGCATTTTTCATTCTAAAGCGTGGAAAGTGTAGTGGCTTCTTAGTTTGTTGAATGTGGAATTTCCTAGAACGTCTTCTGTAACTCCATTAGCTCCATTAGATTATCAGTGATTTAGAGCGAAGGTGTAGCACACTACATCTCGAGACAAGTCACGACTACAAATGGGGAAATCCCTTTACAAATTGTGGAGTGTATTTGAAGACGTTATTTCCTTCTAAGTACAAACTTAGCCCCTTTCTTCGTGTAAATGTACCAGTATTTTTACAGTAAGTGATTTCACGTGCAGATAGTTCCTAATTGCTTTAATACGGAAGATGTACTCATGCACATACATAAATGACATGATCAAACAGCAATTCACGTTGGTTAAGGAAAATTTTAATCATTACGTATCCTTGTAAAGCAGGGGATAATAAAATGGTATTTTGCATAGATACACCCCGTTACCTTAACCTACGTATCATTGTCAAATATTCAGATTCAAGGTTCTTGTCGTATATTTCTCACAGTTCCATTGTTCTTTCTCGGCATCTGACTGTGTCGAAGTTTAAATTCCTGAACCGGGAAATGTTTTCACCGATTCCAACAAACCCTCCCTCTTAAAATATGGCTGAGGCATGACGATCATCGCCACTTTACCTCATGATGTTATTTAGGTTCTTGATGGCCGATTCAGTTGAAGGGTTACGCATCTAGAGTCCCAGTTCATGGCGCTGCTTTTCTTGCCTTCGGATTGCACGGGGCTGGATGGAGTACTGGTTCTGTTGGGGTGACAGGAAAATGTGATGAATGTTGTCTTCCCTTCGAAACTTAACGGATAGAACAACGCGGTGGAAAATGGTAGCGTTTGTGTTCAAGACCCTTGGGCAATATATTTCTTGTCATCGTTGAGATTTTGTGTCAGTTTCACTCCTTTAGACTTAGACAAATTGGTCAATATATAATAAATGGTATTTTACTCCATTTAGATGTCGTAGACACACCGAGGCAAACCTTTCCATGCATACTGAAAATAGCTGTTCGACAATAATACACGTTAATGCTGGGGATACATATAGGTCATTGTTCTTTTAATAGTATGTTGTAGACGAATAGTATTTATATGTTTCTATCTCAATTAATTGTTAATAAGTAGCATCCATTGAACATCTTAGAAGAATATAACTACTAGTTAGAAACGTCTACCAAGATATCCTCCCCCTCCCCTTCCCCTATGCTGACCATGTTTCCGAACCCCGTAAGGTTTTTGATAACGGGCTGTAGCTTGTTTAATTCGTGTTTATTTGGTGGTAATTAGCATTGAGAAGAACTCGGTCACTCGCTTACTGTTATGGAAAGTAGGGTAATTGCCACGTAAGACACTTTTTGTTGGGGTGCTACTAGTTTCTGTGGCGTACAATTCGTTCTTTTAGAATGAGTCCACTATATGTAAGAACTTCGATTTAGGTAATTTTGCTGTGTTGTTTGTTTGCACTGTATTAAATCTGGTGAAAGTCGTACCCATCTTCGTGCTGTGAAGTGTTTGAATTATTTATCGATGACTGACTTCTGTACGAGACGGTCGTGGTATTTTTTTGCAACGACATCATGTGTTGATTTGCTTGTGTTTCTTATAGCAAAAACATAATTTTTAAGGGAACTCGATTGCCGTTGATGTGTATTCGATGGTATCCTGGTGTGTGGACCAGAAGTGTGTTTCTTTATTCTGAATTAAGAAGGTGTTGCCTTAGTTTTACTTAGTTCGTAGTAGGTTCTTTTCTTCTGTTCCTGTTGTGAATTTTATCATACCGGTATTTAACCTTGTAGCTTACTTTTATTGAAAAAGAACGCAAGAAATAGTATTTGAAACAAAAATTCAACCTGTTTTCATTCTTGTTTACTCTGTTATGTGTTTGATCTAGGTTTATTCGAGTACGAAGCACAGCCTACTTTTGTTATTTGTTTACGGTTAAACGATTGAAAATGTTTATAGTTGTGTTCTGCTGTGCCGAAGCAACTCAACAAGCAAATCTCAAAAGCAACTCCATTCTCTGGGCTATTCTTGGTGTTACTAAAGATAGCGGCTGTTAACAGGCAATAAGCTGCATTTTTCTTTGCGTAGGTTCTGGATATTTGCAAGTGTGATAGTAGGGACACTGGTACGTTCATGTAGTATTTCTGAGCCAAGTTTCAGTAACCAAATGTGGCATCAAAGAAATTTAAGCCGCATAAAGTCTCAATATACTGCACTTCCTGAACAAGATGTCCAATACAAAAACTCATTTATCTATAAAGGAAGTTTTCAATACGATTAAATATTGATACAATTAAACTTTCCGTGCACCTTCGCGTAAATGTGAGCAAACAGCTTAACGCTTTTGAATTTTTTGTTGGGCGAAGTGAAGCTAGTTTTGATCAAATGCCCGAACAAACCTGCCGGACTATTCGCCATTTTGCACCTCTATTACACTTGACTCCAGCCCCAGTCTTCTCGCAGCTTGTCGCATTCAGGGATGCTTTATCAGAATGTTCAAATAGAAAGGTACGCTGTAAGGGAGACATTGGAAACCTGAAGAAATGTTAGTTTATGGGGGAAAAACAGTGGTTTGAAACTTGCTATGCGTGCATTAGTCGCGAAAAGTTGTTGTGGACAGTTCCAGCTAGGCAATGTAGTACGGACGACACTGATAATAGACTCCGCTTTCAATTAGTAAGGGAAATATGGATTCAGTTTCGGGATGTATGCGTGCTGTACAGATATGGGTTATATCGTAGCCACCCGGTTATTACAATCCGTAATGTATTTTCCTTGTGTAAAGATGCCACTTAAAGAGTCACAAGGTTGATGGTCTCATTGTCAGATACATTTCATCCGTGGAGAGTTGACCATATGAATCTGAACTTGATCAGTACAGCGGAGAAGAACAGTTTTGTGTATCCGCGGTTTCCTTGCTGTATATCCGATTCCTTTCCTTGAGATTGAAAGGTGACCACCTGTGAAGTAAGCCAAATAAACTTGGTACGTTGTTTCATATTTGGCCGTACTATTTCGGGGATACGCAGCATCCTGGCAGAGAAAGGTCGTGCTTACTACAAACAGATCAGATGTAGGCTTTACTTACTTAAATACCTAAATAATATCAAATGATCTTCTCTTGGCCTCCATGCTTGACAGAAATAGAACTCCAAAGAAATATTGATTGCATACGTACAGTGTTTAGGTGTCTCAAATAGACGGTCTTTACTTATTAGACTTAGCCTACTTTGTATAAACGCGTTTCTTTCAAAACTTTCTGCCTTGTTGGAACATTCAGCAATAATTTTTCGTGTTTGGAATAACTTGTCACCACACGCAATACTACTTATTTACCCTTCAACAGAGCTTCTACTGTTAACCATGACGATGATGATGATGATGATGATGATGATGATGATGATGATGATGATGACGACGACGACGATGACGATTATGCCGATGACGATTATGCCGATGGCGATAATGACGATGATGATGATGTTGATGACGATGCCTCTGCTGATGACGATGATGATTTGTCAGCGCAGCCCTAGAGGCACCGTCTGCTTTCTTTTCACAGATGGATGTGCAGTTCTTTAAAACGT
>JAAAKM020006971.1:89046038-89063076 GCA_010016025.2 Alatinidae sp. Z8VKAUB7J3
AAAAGTCGTTCGAGAGGCTTTGCATGTACACCCCTTATTCTTCGTGAGTACCCCTGGTTGAGGAACATTGCTCAGTTTGATATATTTAATAATGAAAAAGAAAAGAAATCAAACAAATCTGTTACTCTGAGGATGAACTATTGAAGACAACAGAGCTCTAGCCAATTCAATTCGTTTTAAACGTTTTATAATTTTTTACATGGGTATATATATAATTTGCTGTCCTTTCTGTGACAAGAATGTCATATCCTTTCCCTTGCTTTTGAAGAATGTTAAAACAAAACTTCATATATTGCACCTCAGACTCGTGAAGGGTTGTCATGCAGTTTCTTTCCATTTCCCACTAGATTACATTTAAATAATGCAACGTTCCTTTTACCCATTAGGCTTTAAATACCTTTTATTCCTATTGAATTGGATTAACGATTTTCAAGTTTAGCTTGTAGCTACAGTTACTATGTTCCTTGCAATTAATTTATTCTTAATTGTTAAGTATTTTGCGCAAACACAATGCTAATTCACTTGAGCATAAAGGAAACAGCCCACACAGATAGGATAATAGGTCGCCTCTAAGGAGACTCATTTAGATATCGTAAGGCAAATTGAAAAGATCTTGTTTGATTTGATATTTAAAATAGATAGGAAAACTACAACCAGTGGAGCCTTGCGTCAAATTCGATGTTCTGATACAACGCTAAGAAATTATTGTCGAACCCTAGTTACCAGAATATTACCAGTTACCGGGGGTTGATCTTTCAAAATGACCTTTAGGTGTCAACCTTTAAATACTATAGAGAGACTGTCCGAGTAGTAGCGAGGACGTTATTCCCCGGCAGCTGGGAAAACAGTTCCTTTACTTCCCTTCGCCGTAGCGTTGAATGTTTACTGAATTGCCGAATACTCTTTCTACATCTCTACCAACGCTTCTGTCTCTGAAACCGTTGGTGGTATTATTGGTATATCTGCTTCCGCTACCACCACTATCACTACTGCTACTACTACTACTGTTACTACTACTACTGACACTACTGCTACTACTACTGTTACTACCACTACTACTACTACTACTACTACTACTACTACTACTACTACTACTACTACTACAACTACTACTACTACAACTACAACTACCTTTAAGGAGACTGATTAACTAAAGCAACAGGGGTATTAGAACAAAGCCCTTCTTGTATGAAAACTTCAAATACCTCTACAATAACATGGAATTGATACAGGGTTTCCAGCCTCACCTTGGAAAAAAGTTCTCTGACAATTCCCTGATTTCCCTGAAGAAATTTAGAAAAATTCCCTGACTGTTCTACACCAGAGTATCTTTCCATACATGTCTTATGCAAATCTAGCATTCCATTATATAAAGCAACATATATTATATGAAGGCCTGGTACACCCAAGTCTTATATCTCAAAACATTCACAGTATCATTTAAATGGTGTTCAGATAATTTAAAGGAAAAGGCACCTTTCTAGAAAATAGATATACCATGAACTAAAATACCACGTACATCTTAGTTCAAGTTTTCCCTGATTTCCCTCAATTTTTCAAAATTTCCTGAAAATTCCCTTATTTTACTTATAAAATGGGTCCAGGTTGAAGTTCCCTGATTTCCAGGTAAGCTGTGACCTCTGTGATACAAGCATGCTACACGGTAAGGTTAAAAAATATGTAGGTGAGTACAGGGCAATATCGGTTTTATTTTAAAAGGTAACAAGGAATATCCTGGCACTTATCATGAGGTAATTATAATGGTAGATCTGCAATTTGTGAAGTAAGCTGCTAGGCAAACTGCTGCCCCAAGTTTGTGAATGCAGAGCACAATACGAGGTATATTAATGCACCTTCTGGAACAGTTCGTCATTTCAGATATAGGATTTATTGGTGAGGCATAGAAAGTACACAGGTTATAGTAAGATTTCAAAGCAGGAATGAACCTTCACTTGTGATTCCTTTTGTAGTCAACCTTATTCAGTGATAGACCCATGACCATCTTGCAACCCTTGCATTATTAAGCAAACATGACAATGACACACTGAACACAACAGACCCTTGCACACAAGTATGCATTTACACTTTGAATGTTGAATGTCAAGTTGTATCAATAGACAGACATTTGGCTTTACTTGTGAACTGGTTTGCAACATGCACCTCTGTGTCCAGTACTAGTTTAGCACGAAAAATCCCTTCTGACAAAAACGGCTTAAATAGATGTAATGGCCAAGGGCCCATTCAGTAACTTCACTTTATTCTCCCATGTGCTAGGATCTCCATCACACTGAAACGTGACTACATGAAATTCAACAACTGGAGATATTCTGGTAGGTTCAAGTTACACATGTTACAAATGTGCTGTACAAATTCCTCAACTATACAACTTACAGCTTTTTTGTTTTATAATGACGGCTGCAGAAAAACCAGCACAGCAAAACAAATTTAGGGGTGGGCGGTTAAAGTAATTTTAGAAGTAGCATGGGTTCCGCAGGGTGCAATCGTTCTGCACACAAGTTGCATGCGAGGTAATAATGGGCTTCTCTTTTATATGGCCCCTTTCCTATTTAACTCCTTGGCCCTAGATGTGCTAAACAGTATTTGCAATTTTGCACAAAGAAATGGTTACGGTGTCCAACCCTACCACCAAGACATAGCGAAATTTGCAACATTCAACCATGTTTGCACTTCCCGTATATCAACTTACCATGATGCTGACCACTTTCAACTGTGTTTAAGTTGCAATACCTAGATTAAAGATAGCTCACGGTGCCCCTCTCGACTCGGTTACCCATTACAAGATTTAAAATACAGTTAACTGGACTTAACGAGGTCTCCCTCGCACAACAGATGTGCGTAGCTAGCCAGCCTAGGCAGCCATTGCATAACTTGTTTAAATAGCTCTTGTTGAGCTTTGTCATGTCTCTGAGTCCTCGGCGGATTCACAACATGGGAGTTAAAAGGTCTAACTGCACGCTCCTTACTGTAAGTTATTCTAGTTTCATCTCTCCCGGCAGCCGCCCATCTTCATCACATGCCCTCCCTGCGACCATTCATGAATGCTGTTCAGACAATACCATGCGTCACACGCTATCCGCAGAGGGACTTAGGTCTCCTGTCTTCAGAATGATGAATTAACACGCTAGTAAATCGTTCCCCACATATATATTAATACTAGACTACAATATAAGAAGCAGTTCCTCAACTGACCAGGAAAGTCTTACAAACTTGGAAACAGACATACCACACTCGGCACCGGGAAAGAGGTACTGTTCCTTCGAGGAGCTGAAACTTGCATAGTTTAAGCTCAAAAAAACACGAAAAGTATTTCAAAAGATACTTACAGTACTTAAGACATGCTGGGAGTACTCTCTGTTGAACCTTGGCCACAGAGCGTCTAGCTAGTGCCGGCCTGGCACAGCTTACTAGTCGCCTAAACCCTGGCCGAAACATGGCTGTCCTCAGGTAGGGAGAGAGGAGGCTAACGTGCTCCCTAGCAAATATTCAAAGATACTGGGGCGAGTCACGTGAACAAAGCGTCCGCTACTCGCTGAACTTTCGGACAGTGTCCGAGGGCACACACGTATCATAAGGGGATACACAAATTCGCCACATCTACAGTAGGGGTAAGTTTCCCTGGGTTACACCTCGGAGGAAGGTGCTAGGGGCAAAAGAGATAGAACTTCAGGCTTAAGGGATCATAATTTCTCAATGAGTTAAATCATGGCTTCAAAAAGTAGCTACCATAATTAGTTGATTTACCTGCACGGAACGCTTATTAAATTCTCAGTTTCTAGGGGTTCGCTTTATTAGGAGGTGGGGGTTTATCAAAGGAAATACCCTCAATGCAAACTGTTGAGAAGTTTTTCAAATTTGGCTTTTAAGAGTATTACGTGTCTAGTAGGCCTCAATTTTCGTCGACCCGCTCTAAAGCCTTTAGCCGGTCATGTCATTGGCACTATAATATAATATAGTAAACTATAGTTTAGACATGTATTCCGCAATGCACCTGAAAAGATTCATAAATCAAAAAGTCTATTTGACAAGATTATTTGCGTTATCTGGAGAAGGGCCTCGACTAGTCATATCATTTCCCACAAGGGAAATCTTGGCAAAAATAAAACTTGCAGTGACATAGTACTGACTTCTATTGCTTGTAAGAGACAGTGAAATGTTGGCAAGTAGAAATCAATCTGAACTCGAAAACTTCATATATAGAGTCACAATGGATTGCAAAGCGGAAGATCAAGAACCGCTCAAAATACACATTTTCGTGCTGGGTTTGCAATGGGAGTTTCAGATTGACGGCAAAGCATAGGCTCGAACCATCAACCTTCAGCTTGCTAGACCAGCTCTCTACCGACTGGGCTAACTCGCCTCCATTATCTACTGAAGTGCTTATAAACGTGGGTCCAGGGACCCCCTAAGGGAGTATTTGAGATTTTAAGGTGCTAAAATTGAGTCAATGGGGTACTAACGAGACAAATCAATATTGTTCCATATTTCTCTCACGTTAATCTTTCTTTCGTTTACACCCGGTAAGTAAGTTAGAACTTTTTACTGACAGTATCTTTCATCAACATCAAACATTTTAGTCTCGGAAATCACTTTAAAATCATCATCAAATCATCATCATCAACACCATCATCTTCATCATCATCATGTCAGCTGTTCACGTCACTGCTGGCAGTAGCCTCCACAGTCTCCTCCACGCCTTCCGATCTTGTGCTCTCTGCATCCACGTGCTGCCAGTCTTCTCTTCGATCTCATCTCTCTATCTCCTCTTTGGTCTTCCTTTAGCTCTGGTTCCTTCCCTTGGCCGTCAAATTATTTGCCAAAATTAATAAATAACTAATCAATAACCAGCTAATCAATCAATCAAAATCTCACCAAGTACTAGGGGAATTCAAGGCCGTCAGAATACATGAGGTTGGAATAAATAAGAATCAGATTAAGACCGTTGAAATAACAGTAACATTGACTGGCAAAACATATACAAGACGAATTAAGAACTTGTCTTACATTTCAAGGTCACGTGATTAATGTTCATTGTAATTACGTTAGTAACTCGTACCAGTCTCTTTTGTAAATATAACTAGTAATGTTTAATTGTTAGTAAAGAATTGAATTTTGGATGCGATGAGATAACTTTGATTGAAAAGTACATCAATATTCGTATTTCCTTTCGTCTTGGAACGTGATCGCTCATCACGACAGAACTACCTGACGAATTATCGCCATTGGAGTAAATACGAAGAGTTAAGCCGTCAGAAATGAAGGCCGTTAGATTAGTAGATTAGTTGCTTTTTATAGTACTCTTGCATCATAAAATTTGTTCATATCATAAGCGTTCCTTCCTCGTTAATGGAGCACCAATTATACAACGAACAGTGCTCTCAGTCAAGCAAGCTGCAAGTCATGTCTTGACTTGAACATATATTTGACTTTCGACGTGTCTGTCACGTATTCGAGAGTCTGTCCTGTATTCGAGAGACGGTCCACCACGGCGGATACCAGATGAGTGTGGCACAAACGATCTAGTGAATTTGGTTTGAGGGTTAAGTTAAAAAGAAGACATATTCTTTGGTGATAAAAAAGTTCAACGCGAAATAATGTAGAGATTTTTTCTATTTGTGATTAATAAGGCAGATAAGAAAGAAATTATTAATCTTGGCATAAAAATGTGAATTTTTAATATGCAAATAAGCCATATACTTGCTTGGCGACAGAGTTACTGGAAGTCTAAAGGGAGTTTTATCTCGAGAATCTACTTATATTACGCAGAACCCTTCCAGAACAAGGCACGTCATTTCTGACGCAAATTTTAATACCAGTTTATCATTACGCTTTTAACGTTAAATACATAAAATATATTCTGTGCAAGTCAGCAGTTTGCGAAATTTGCGCACAAAATCGTTTATAGCTCAAGTGCCCTGTAAAAACGCTACCATGTTATGCTCAAGAATAGCTGCTTCCATGGGATGGTGCTAGCGCCATAATATCTGCGGATCCAATGGCAAGGGCAGTGCCTTATTTACCTTGGCTTTTGTAGTATATGTAACGCAAACATAACATATAACAGATTATAGCAATTTCCTTGCATAGTATATGCGATGACTGCTTATTATCGTCGATGTTCACTACATCACTTACATTCTCTTTTCACCAAAAGGTACCTACGAAACAATATATAGCTGGTTACGTGACACCTGCACTGCAAGTAGGAGCTTACCTACGTCCTCCTTGACAGGCTTAACGTCTCTTGCACAGGGGTCAAGCCCTGTACAAACGGGCTCGACTTTTAAACTAGACTTCACTCCACTTCTGTCGAGTCAAAAGTCGATCCTATTTGGACACCCTGTATAGTGTAGTCGAGCGTTGTAGAGCGTTGTAGAGCGTTGTAGAGCGTTGTAGAGCGTTGTAGAGCGTTGTATAGTGAAGTATACCGAGTTTTGAACATGTTCAAATTTGTCCAGCGAGTCCACTCTACAAAGTCCATCGTTCTAAGTCGTTGTACAGCCATGCCGAGCCCTCTTGTACACTCACTCGACAAAAGTTGAGTACCAGCATGCTCAGTGAACCTAATCTCAATATATCCTGATAACTCAATTAACACCTCCTCCACATGCCGGGTTATCCGATTCAAAATTGCATTTTGTTGCCAGACAAGAAAAGAACAGGAAGTCCTGCGAAGGAGTTTAAAGTCTAGTGAAAAAGTGAAAAATCGAGGAAAAAATCAACCCCATCTGTACACCCAATGCTCGACGTAACTCGAATTGGCTCGACAATGTTGTACAAAGTCGAGTGACGTCTAGTTGAAAGTCACGTTGTCACGGTTGTCACGTTTAAGATAGTTTAACCCGAGTTTCTTAATAAAACCAGAGTTCTTTGAAAGACTGTGGTTTAACTTAGTTCTAGAATAAATATTTCCGCGACATATTTTGAATTTATACACCTGATTATCGAGTGGGAGCTAATGAAGTTTCACTTTTTGGCGTTCTGTCGCGCGTGGGAGTCCTAAGTTTCAAGAATGAAAGTGTTGACATAGACTGAAGCTGGGATGCGAGAACAAACACGCCTAAATTGCAACTCATGTTGTACGTACACGCGTTTTCTTCTATGTATACACAGTTAAATCAGAAAAGTCAAACTGAAATTGGGCAAACGCCAAAAAACGCTTTGAAAACATGACGAGACTTGAGGTTCAGGACTACAAAAAAAGGATACAATACATAGACATATTCCTTATAATCTTCCTTCGCTACACGTCTTATCACCTTAAACAAATGAAATGGCTATTTACACTCAGGGGTACCTAAGTAGCAGGAAGAATGGTTCTAAAAACGCCAATACTTTACAAAACTAGACACTGCACTACACAATACATACCCCGAGAACATTGCGTGGTAATACCCTCATCAGGTTACCCAAGGTTACATTTCGTCATTATCAGTTGCTCTTTCCTAGGCGTGTTCCATGTCGGCATCAGCATTATTAAAATGCTTCATGCACCCAAGGTGCATCGATGGCCTTATATATGATGAAAGCTCTCGTAATATTTGTACGGAATATATCAAAGAATGCGTTTTACGCCATAATTCAAAATACTTATTCAAGCCTCAGTGACACAATTTAACACTGTTATCATCAATTGTTATTCAAAAGTTCATCATCTGAAACGATTTGCTTTTTCAAACTCTTTCTGGATGTTACGAAGGAATGTTCTACTAAATGATGCCAGTTTACCTACAGATGGTTTATCTTGTGCTACTTTTCGGGCATTTTCACTCTGCATCGCTTTATCGATTGCCTCTTGACCTGACAGGGGAAATGGAAAAATATGTTTAAATGCAACTGTTTGGCAACACATAACATTTGACAGTCTCTCAATCAAAGAACCCTGATGAGCAGTGGGCCCGACATTGAAATTACCCTACATAAACAAAAAAACCACCAAACAGGCTAATAAATAAAGGGCAGCAGGGGCGTCCAAGGGCGACGCCCCTCAATTAAGGCTACCCGGCAGAGAAGCAAGCCATATAGTAGGCTCATTGCCCAGTAGGACCGCCTCTCATTTCACCCCCCACCCCACCCCCTGATGGCTTTAAACACGAATTAAAAGATGAGTCTTTTCACACAAACTCAAGCAAAAAGAAGAGGATCAATACAAATACCCTTCCCTATTATCGTTACAAAAAACCACAGTAATCCTTTTTTTTTAGCTTTAATGATTGTATTGTTTCATCCGTTAGTACAACCTTCTGTTAACACCTCTACAAAAAAATCATTATGAAAGGGCACCTGACCCATCCATCCATCCATCCATCCACAGACAACTTATTTTTATATATATAGACTAGCTGTTGGGGTGGCGCTTCGCGCCAGCTGATTCTGAGGTACCAATTTGCAGATCAAAAATTGAATACGTAAAATCATGGAAAGACACATCCGGAATTGCATCCACACACCAAATTCATCCAATTTTTGAACTATTTATATCACTATAGGCAATAGAATATTCTTGGCAGAAGTCCTTCTTAAGCTTTCTTATTGTTCTGAACTATCACAATATTTTAGGGTTGTAATCTTAGGAGCTATATGAAATTTTGTGTAGCAGCAGTTTTGATCTACATGGCCCGCAACACCATGAACCTCTTACTTGTACTCAACTTTAAGGTCACCGTATAACGCTTTCATGACAACCCAATCTATGGTAGCTTGCAAGAAATAGACATTGGTCTAACGTCCACGAGTAGCCTGACGTAAAAGAGGGGTAATTCAATCATTGCTAATATCAGCCCTTTGGGAGGCAATTTTACCGACCCAAAAACTATTGTCAGAACCCAGCGAGACTTGGCGGCAACCCTGACAAATTGTGAGTTTTCAGAAGTTCTCTTGTAGGGTTTTGCCTTACATTGTTTTGTAGCAATCAATTTACGCTTATACAGCATAATTTAAATCAAGTGGCCTTCCCAGAAGATGAAACGTACAATAAATGAAAGAAAACATAATCAAAATAGATGATTCCCGCTTCAGTCTCAATGATGATCCCCACCCAAAGGTAACCCCTTACCCTTTTGGAAAGCAGGGTCCTTGGGAACGGCCCCACTGCTTATCAGGGGGTTAAGCTGAGAGATTGCGAAAACATATGCTTCTCTTTGTAAAGCGGTTAGGTTGTACCCTTGAAAGGGAAGGTGGAGATAAAGTCACTTAGACGGAGTATGAAAGAGAAAGTTCGGCATGAAGTCTCTGAAACGGAAAGGTGCGAAATACCTGAAGATGTTAGTTCAGACTACAAAAGATATTAAGGGCAAAAAGCCGTAAAGCATCTCCTTGAAAGCAGAATACTGATCAGCGGTCGACAAATTTTTGCTTCGATCCCTTTCATTGTTTGCGAGTTATCATAAATGATGCTTAAATGTTTGAACAACTCGATCTTTGCACGAGCCATTCTAATGAGGGTGCAACGAAACCGGTCAAGGGCATTTCACTAATGATTCCGTTATTAAATATTATCTACAAATACTGATCAGTAAAGTAGACACTTATATGCGTTCTTGTTTACGTATTTTCGAATTCACGTCAACTTTTTACAACGGTGCGTTAATTCTGACAAGCTTTACATTTGCTCCAACGTCTCTACTAGTTTATCCTAATTAACTTCCATACTTAGCATTCATTCTAACTTTATATTAAGCAATCAAACGCTCTAGTTTGTAGCCTTTATATCGTGTTCCAAGGGCGCGTTTTTATGACGGTATGAGTACGAGTAGCTGCCAATTTTCGTAAGACCTAACATAAAATACGCCCTCATGTTTCCTAAGAGGGTATGAAATAGCTTTTAAGAAAGACATTAAGGTCATAGACGTCAAAATTATGTCAGGAAAGGAAACAAAAATGTATTTTAATAAAACCATAGGCACTATCATAGGTATTTTATTTTCACTCTGTGGGTTAGGTTGAAAGTTGCGTAGACTAAATTTGTAGCTCAATGCAGTATACAGCAGAAAGATATCTGTACTATGACGAGGTGATGTGAGAGATGATACGGAGAGGAAAAAAGGGAGGGCACAGAAAAATAATGAGAAAATGATGTCAAGTGATATAGAGAGAAAAGAATGAAGGAAGAGGGACTGTGACTAATATAGCCATATATTACACCTGTAACTTATATAACTTATTTTTTATAAGAAAGTACCTCAGCATCCAGCATCCAGTTTCTTTAAATATTGACCTTTTGAGCCCTCAAAGTTTCTTAGCAGTTTCTCATTCTCTGGTACCAAATAGAAGGGGGTGAAATACGCGGAGGGGGCTAGTCTCACTGCTTTTAGTAAATTCACACATTTAGGGTGCCCTCTGTTCCAGGTTAGCCTATTCATGAAATAACCCCTCATCAAACTATCTAAGCCGCTTTCAGTGATTATTTTGGCTTCTTACAGCAACCCAATCCAGCCCCCGAGTTTCTTTAGTTATGGTAAGATTGAGCCCTGGTTTCTTATAAACTGGTTTCTTATAGGAAAAAATAAGTGTAGAGATTGTAAATTAGCCTGCCTACATAGAACTACGAATATATCGGTGTCCAAGGTCAAGTTAAAGTCTCTCCCTTATTTCTCATAGGTGTTGTATACCCAGCTGTATGTAAACATTGGAATGAATCTGCAAATTTAATCTGTACTTAAGAACGTCTCAGATTCTCACATTTATTAACTGCAATCTTTGTCACGCAACCGATGGGGCATGTTGCAAGTTTTGAGAAGTCCTTCTGATGAAGCCAATTCAACAATCCTAGAACCGAGAATAATAACTAGACTCTATCCACCTTGAAATTTTGCAGTGAAAATCCTTCTGATGATATATCTTAAGAAATGTCAGCAACCGTGCATGAACTCCCTAGGATTTCAATTTTAAGCCATAACACAGTTGTTACTTGCACCTCTTCCTAAACTCAGTTGAAGAGCAGGGTCACCTTTTATCGTTTATATTTTAAAACAATGAAAATTCAAGAAAAAGTAAGTAACGTAAGAAAATGCACTCATTATTAAAAACAGCAACAAAATTACATGCAATGGAAGCATTGGCACTGCTTGCCCTGTTCATGTGGCATTAGCTGTGACATAAACGGTTGTGATACTGGTAGTGTTAGGTGGCAAAATGTTGAACGCAATTTTTCCGTTAGTTCCCACTATGCTAATCATAGTATAGCGGTAATATATTGTACATAAATAACTTCAATGATGTTGAGTTACTGTTTACTGTTCATTATTGAATAAATTCAAAGTACCTTACTAATATGAAAACACATAACCAAAGATAAATACTCGACGAGAGAGGATTTGAAATTTCAGCTTTGAAAAGAACACCAGAGAAATAGAAAATATGTCGCCACCGGGGATCGAAGACATGACCCAGTCTATCGCGTATTGGTCAAGTTACATGGCGCTGAGAGGCTGGTCTCCGAATACGTTGAGATGGATGTCGATGTCCACCGGTGGATGATTGGGAGCTAATGAGGCGACTGGAGAAATAAAAAGTATGTAAATTTAACATCGGAGGTTACCTGGCTCAGTTGGTAGAGCGCACGCCGCGAAAGCGTGGGTTACGGGTTCGATCGCTGGTGTTAAACATATTTTCTATTTCTCTACTTTACTTTTCAAAAGGCAAAAATTTGATAATAAGGTTGTTCTATTTGGGCACTCATATTTCACGTTTATGATTATATATCAGGTATTTTTTTAGCGATTTTCTGGCTTATTTCTTTTCTTCTATATTCATGTGTTGTTGAAAGGAGCAGCTTCTGTACATTTATGAACAAATATTATTAAAAAATTCGCAGTAAAGAGGATATAGTTTAGCAGCTTTAGTTGAACGCCCACAGGAAGAGTTGTGTAGCGAGGGAATAACAGGACTTTATCAGTTCATTTGATAAAATATGTTACAGAACCATACCAAGAATGCTTCCGATCATTTTGGTCTCTAAAATATTCTTGCATTTCAAGCTTTTTTTCCGTTTTAGGATGGGCAGCCCTATTCCTCAAAGCACAATTGATAAGATATGTTACAGAACCATACCAAGAATGTTTCCGTTCATTTTGGTCTCTAAAATATTCTTGCATTTCAAGCTCTTTTTCCCTTTTAGGATGGGCAGCCCTATTACTCAAAGCACAATTGATAAGATATGTTACAGAACCATACCAAGAATGCTTCCGTTTATTTTGGTCTCTAAAATACTCTTACATTTCCATCTCTTTTTATGTTTTAGGATGGACAACCCTATTACTCAAAGCACAATAGCGCCATCCTCCTTTTCTTTGGATAAGTCATTGTTTTTCACAGCATCGAATGATTCAGAATATTAATTCTGTCCCGATAGGGGCATAAAACTGTCGGCACTATCATAAGTCATTGCAACAAGGGTATTTACAGTATAAACCTCTGTATCTTGAATTAAACCTACGTGACAACTACCAATTAGGCTTCATTAGATTGCCGATAGAATAAACTACATACCTTATCATTTTTATTTAAATACGAATACATTATCGATGATTTTGGAGGGAGGGGGGGGGGGGGGTAGAAAACTGCAGCAGTGCCGTCAATACCGACAGAAAGATCTGAGTAGCGGGGCACTAAAACGCCAAAACCGGGCACTAGCTAGGCTATGTTAAAGAAAGATGTCGAAATTTCTTCGCTACATGATGCCGACGTTTAGAAGAGTAGGGTGATGACTAAACCATTAATAAGTATCAGGTAAACACCAACGCAACAAAGTTTGAGCCGTTATAGACGAACTCATTGTTACCTGACAACATCTACTACTACTAAACAAGCCAAAGAGCTAATGACCTGATAAACGTACGAACAAATAATTAGGCCAAAATTGGTTCGTTAGTTTTTGAATTGGATAGTGATAAGTTGGGAAGATAGGGCACTGAATCCGTACTCTAGAATTCCACCTCAAAATAATGCCTTCATAATTTAGAACAGCTCGTGCAGACGAATGCAATGAACAATACATATTTCTGATCATACAGGTGACGCAAAGAAGGTAATGGTGAAAAGGCCAAAGACGTTATTCTTGTGGTATTAGTGTAATGCACTACAGAATAATCAAGAATTTAGGGATAAATGCGTCCTTCCCTGTCTAATTACCATACATGTAGTCCAGTCTTAAGCTGGGGGACGGCGAACAACGGAGTTGGCCGACTTCCTCTACGGGGAAGTGGTCTCCCACTTTCCATTTGGATCCTCGTCTTTTCCGAAAAGCAGAATAGAGTACTACGGATTCCCCCTCGCCTGCGAAGCCCTTTCGAGCTTTGCAAGCTTGTTGTTTAGGCCTACGCAACTAACTGAATAACCCTACTTACCTTGCCCATTTCATAGTCTGCTGTAGTCTGTATCAAAGACTCTTAGATCAGAACTTAATATAATGGGAACACCAACAGATGACTACGTTGAAGTTAAATTTAGAACCTACCTGGCAAATGTAGGTCGTAAGGGAGCCAAGAGCCCATACAATTCCATTGTAGATTCGCATTACACCAATGCCCTACAGATGTAGGGCTTGCATCATGACCTGGTACACTTGTTGTTGAACAACAGCGATGAACAACTCCCTGATGTATTCTTGAACGTCTGCAGTCTTTACTGTCAATAGGAGAGATTTTCTGAAAAGTACATTCCTTAATGCTTGATAGAGATGACTTGAGCTGTGGTGACATCAGATACTTGGTCGTAGGCAAACATCGTGGATAGCAGTATTGGACCGCTTTCCCATCAGATTCAGCGTTATGTACTGTCGATTTACTGTCCTTAATAATCGATTCAATATCGAATCGAGTGACTTTTCTTTCACGGCTATACATCTTCAGCAGAAGAATATTGTGTATAAAATGTGGACTCCAGTCTTTGAACATTTAACATCTAAAAGGCTCTTTTAGATAGAGACCATCCTATTCAACTTACTTATTGGGATCTCTTAATAGCAATAAATACATCCTATTGCCGAAAGTATAGCCTAGTTTATCCTTGATGACAAGATGTGCTATGATATGAATTGATGGATCACTCGTCTGTTACAAATTAACTACTTATCAATGTATAAATAGGCCCAGACATTTATTTGCCTCTTGTCCAGAACAGGAAATGTTTCCCATCAGTGAAGTAATCCGTTACCGTCTCTTTCATCTGGAGCCATATGGCATTCGATACTATTCAGTTAATGCTATTTACTTCATGAGAAAATCAGGTCATTAGGGAACACTCTAGTTAGACGCGCCAAGTCTTTAACTCCGGCGGAAGATCTGGTTTTGGAGGCAGAGGGATATGAAGTGTAACATGACTTCATACTTCTTTCATGTGCCTTGACTTTTCCTTGAAAATTATTTTGTCAGCAACTTCTAATAGTATCCAAAAGTCTAAGTTCACGTAGCTGCAGAGTCAAAATCCCGCAAAAGTAATCTCTTTGCATTATTTCCAGTGTTTTACCGAGGGGTGGGGGTGGGGGGAACTTTAAGGTTATATATCTTTATCAATCAGAAACACGCACACCGGAATACTTTTACTCAAAAACTGTCTGCAATGCCATCCAAGTTAATGTATAGTTATTTTGGAAAAGAACATTAGAGAAATAGAAAATATGTCGCCACCGGGGATCGAACCTGTGACCCACGCTTTCGCGGCGTGCGCTCTACCAACTGAGCTAGGTGACCTCCGATGTGAACATACTCTACTTCTCTAGTCGCCATATTAGCTTCCAATCATCCACCGGTGGACATCGACATCCAGCTCAAAGCAATTGGAGACCAGCCTCTCTACGCCATGTGACTTGACCAAGGAAGAACTGCCATCCGGCCCATCATCAATCCAAAGCCCATTAAGTTAGAAAGTATCATCGAGAAGAGAGGATTTGAAATGTTAGTTTTGAAATTGTAAAGTTTTGTATAGTTATTCCAAGAAGTGTTTCAAATTGTAAAATGAGAGGTAATAATCCATACAAATGTGCAAAGTAGAAACTTTCAGAACCACACTAGAATCTGCAAGATGGCTATTGTATTGCCAAGGAGTGATGGTTTTAAACAGCCTCCCAAAAAACGTCAGATTAGGAAATGATTTATAATATTCAAACGAACTTTAAAGCATCGAAAACCTTACTTTCCCATTCTGGGCTTCCGTTATAAATGTTTCATCTTATTTTCCCTACATCTGTAGATTTTATAGTTCTTACCTTAAAAATATGTACGAATGTTTACTTTCACTTTATTCAAAAATGGATCACTTATGTATTTCAATCAGTGGCGAAGCCAGGTTTGAAGACATGGCTCAGTAGTGTACAAGACCCGTAGCCCGGGGGGGAGGGGTATTACTCGGCCACTCCCACACGATATAATTTTTCCTCCTGTTGAGATATTGTTAAAGATCTTTTCAGGTTAAATATAAAGTCAACGCCTTAATGACGTCGGTTTTAGTAAACCAAACTTACAATATTAATGTTCTCTTGCATCATCATGCGTGGCTTACAATAGTAATCATAAATACTTCATCGTAATTTTCAAGCTCCATAAAAATTTTTTTATTGTCTCTTCCCTGATAATTCATCGAACCCCCTTTTGGCTTGGCTACATACGGGTCTGTGGTGTACAGATGAAGTGCTCATAACAAACTAACAAGGTTGAACATCTTCGACACTCATTTTTAAAAATCCATTCTCATGTCAAAGTAAAAATAATAAATCATACATCATTTATATGGTAAATAATTACCGGTGGAAATTATCTATTACTTAGATATTGAATCTGATATGTTTTTTGCTGGGTAGTGAACATGATTTAGACACCCATAATTATTGTCTTTCTAATCTAAAACAGAAATTCACCTCGAGGCAATATTAGATATGTTATTAATAATAATGTAATTGTTGATTTGCCACACGATGAAAATAAAAATAATTTGTAACTGGTATCTTACGATGGAAGAAATTGATCATAAATCTATAGTAGTCCAATCATAATAAAAAAAATTAAGCTTTAACATTTTTACTCAAGAAATGTGTATTGTTATTAGGTATAATTAGTAAATTCTGTGTGCTTTATCGTGTTAGCCGTTCATTTTTCGACGTGACGTCAATTATATGCTCAAAATAAGACAATGTTAAAGCCCTCATGCAGAGTAGAGACACGATTTCAACAAAATTTAGTAACACAAATGTTATGAAATCGTGATCTCATTATCATTTCCCATACTAATCATTAAATGCTTGTTCAGCAACACCATGTACTGGTTATAATGATGAGATAAGAAATAAGAAGCAAAACGTGTTATGTGAAAATTAAATTATAATTTGCTGGAGGGTGTGGGTCCAGAAGATATATTAACAAAACATAGAATTCTTATTGTTAAGGGTAGCGTTTGCACATGTTTTTGGAATATAAGTGCAGGATAATGAATGGAGAGGAATACACTCGTTACAGATCCTGTTAGATTCGTGGTACAAAACAAGAATATTGCACGAAAAAGCGAAAACATTGTCTACTTAAAAGCTTTTTTCGTCTCACACTCCTCAGAGTACTATCATCAAAATGACCGAAATGGAATGTGTAAAAGAGTATACCCAACTGTATTTTTGAAAGAGCCAATCAAAATTTGGACTTCCTGAATGGGTTATTATTTTAAACTAATCAGCATCCACTAAAACAAGATTAATTGAATAGTCCTAGTGAGAAAACGAAGCTTTCAAGTACACAATGTTTTCGCTATTTAATGCAATATCCTGTTAAGTATGCGTCTTGCAGGATGCGACTATATTCATTCAAAGAGATACAGGAGCTAATAATGAACTGTAGATTTTGCTTGGCAGATGTCATCAAAAGTTGTCTGGTTCCTGGTAAAACTAACGTTTTGCTTCAAGATAACAAAAAATCTAAGCCATGATCCTTTTTTAATTGAAACATGTAATTTAAGTTATTGTAGTTCGTACAGGAATATTTCTTTTCTATGATAAATAGTAAATTGCAGTTAACCCCTTGCTTATGTACAAGGGTTT
>JAAAKM020006971.1:89071669-89109006 GCA_010016025.2 Alatinidae sp. Z8VKAUB7J3
TGGTAGAATTAGTGGTGATGTTAGTGGTGTCAGTAGTGGTGATGCTAGTGGTATCAGTAGTGGTAATGCTAGTGATGCCAGTGGTGGTGATGCTAGTGGTGGCAGTAGTGGTGATGCTAATGTTGGTTGCAGTTCTAGAATGATAAATGTGCAAAAGCCGGTGAAAAAGACGTGAACATAGAATTCCATAGCAGTTCAATACCTTCCAATCTGCAAAGTTGGTTCGGTAGCGTAAACTTTCCCATGAAATTGACCATACTACGAGAGATGTCAAAAGAATTATTTAAAATCGTTACAACAACAATGGAGCAGCAGGAAATCTGAAAGGAACCATAACAGAGACTATTGACTCATAGGAACCACAACAGAGGCTATTGAGTCATTTTATGCACACATTTGTTGCATTCATACAAAACTTAAGACAGTTTCAACAATCGTTGCAGATTTTGTAATGGTTCACACCTGCCACAACCATATCAAAAACAGTTCTACAACCATTGTAGTCTATACCTGTTATGGATGTGGTCTCAAAACCATTTTAAGGAAAGCCAAGGTGTAAAATTCTACAGAATATATCTACACTACACAACTTCCATAAGCCTTTTTATCAACTTGAGCAGCAAGTAATTTATTTCGCTCTACAGTTGCTATGCTCTACCTGTTCTGTAAATGCCAAATTTAACTTCTTGAAAATTGGAAATTTTAGGATAATGCAAGAAAAGTTACTTGACAGTCCAGAAAGGGCAATAATTATTTGTAAATCCATGAACACTGCAAATTGTATAAAAGGCATTGGTAAGCATTTTTGCTCAACCAGAAATGCTCAGATATGCTTATTCTACATGGAAAAATGAAGTAAGGACACAAGACAGAACGTTACATCTCTACTTGCTGGCACCTTGGTTAATTAATGAAGGAAACAACAAACCTCAGTAATGAATGGCAATGCCAATATATTGTGACAACTTGAGATAAGGATTACATCCACTGTCGACAAGTCTACAAGATCAACCTAAAGCACAACAGGATGAATAGGAACATTTACTGTGATCTGCAACCAATTCAAAATTTTAAGCATCAAACTCAACAAACGGAAATTGTATTAGTAACACTGTATGAAGAAGTGATAAAAAATGACAATTTAGAAAACTTCTAGATGCAGCAGGTAAGTTCCAAAAGTTTTGTTTTCAAAGTCGCTCTTCTTTGAAATTCCAATCACTATCATCATCATGATCATCATCATCATCGCCATTATTATCATCATTACCATTATTGTCATCACAATCATTATCATCATTTCTATCATCATCATCATTACCATCATCATTAATATCACCGTCGTCATTATCACCATTATAATCATCATAATCACCATCATTATCATCATCATTACCATCATCATCATCATCATCATCATCATTATTATCATCACAATTGCCATCATCATCATCACCACCATCACCATTAATATCATCATCATCATCGTCATCATCACCATTATTATCATCATTACCATTATTGTCATCACAATCATTATCATCATCATTATCATTACCTTCATCAATAATATCAACGTCTTCATTATCACCATTATAATCATCATCATTGCCATCATTATCATCATCATTATTATCATCATCATTACTATCATCATCATTACCATCATCATCACCATTATCACCACAATTACCATCATTGTTATCAATCATCATGTACAATCATTATTATCATTACCATCATCCTTACCACCACAATCATCAACCCACCACTGGTATAATGTCTTAGCACATCTGATTTGTAATACAATATCCATGGCCCTTGTGGTACCAGTTTCATCTTCCACAATAGTCACCTATTTCCACCTCCTTCTTTTGTTTTACCTTCTCATTCTCCTGTGGCCATACATCAATGGCCAAATTATTACCTGTGACACCCATCTGCCATCCTTCTTTCTCATTCAATAAGCAGGCCAGTTCAATATAGCCCAATCAATTGTCAAGACTATGTCTTTCACTTCAGTTTATCGTCTTTACCACAGCACCATGAACAATTTAAGAAACAAAGGACTTAATGCAGAAACAGTGATCACAACACCTAAACAACTTACCTCTGGTGGACTGAACTCTGCCTTGCTATCTACAAAGAGTCTCCCAGCAATTTCATAAAGCATCTACAAGAAAGACAGCAGTGCATGATAACAAATGCTACAAAATATGATATAAGCAACTGGTGTATAACACTAAAGTCACTATAACCATGACCCTCTAGCAATTGTAAGGATAAGGGATATTTCACACATGCATGTAATGGCTCCCAACTGCCATATTGTATATTGAATTGCAATGTGCTTTCATGGCTTGTTCTCTTTTCTCAAAGTAGGCAAACGCAGGGCTTAACTTGATATCCTCTCATGTGTGGATAGCAGACTTTTGCCATTTGATGACTAGCTAAAATAAGGCTAACATCATTGTACTAAACAACAGGCTGCAGACCAAAGTGACTCTAGACATTGCTTTAGATCAAGTAAGCATTTCTACCAAAACGAAGCTTCTAGTGTGCTCAGAATAAAACAAAAAGCAGTGGCATCTGCCCCCTAACTTGTTGGGGTACCTTCCCCCACAATCTACCCTCAGTTAGCCACCCTGTACACCACTAAATTGAAAGTTATCCACCACACCAAACAAAATATTTTTGAATTACAGAAGATGTTGACAAATCACAGTTCCATTGAAAGAGATGGCAACAAAAAAATATGAAAAAAGCAAAAAACAAAGGAGTAATTAGAAAATGAAAGGTAGAATAAGCAAACAACATCAAGAAAAGGAAGGGAAAGGGTACGGAATTTAAGGTGAAAGAAGTAACGAAACAAAACTGCAAAGGAAAAGAAGAGGTGGACAACAGGGACTAGGAAAAGCCTAAAGGTAAGAAAGACCAGGGGTTGAAGAAAAGAGAAAGGATAAAGTCCAGCATGAATAAGGCAAGGAAGAATACAGCACAGAAGAAGAAGATAAAATGTATTGCTATGAAAGGAGGAAAAAAGCTGAAAACATAAGTAGTACAAGATTTACTCAATTTGTGATAAAAAAACTTTTTGTCAAATGACAACAGTGACTGTTCATTGGGAGTATTAAGTGAAATTAATTTTTAAAGTACAACAAAACAAACCAACTTACTGATTGACCCCCTGTTGCTTGGCTTAATTCCTTGTTTAACCATGGCTTCAGGTTCTCAAAACGTTTGCTAGAGAAATAAAGTGCATTTACAATGATAGTTTAATTGAATGACACTTGAGGTATTACTTGTTCTTGCTAATTAGGTTCTGGAGGAAGGTAACAAGGATCTGTTAGACAGAAATGATATTTAATTCTCAAGAGTCTCATAGATATAGTCCCTAACAGTGACCATAAAGCATGATAGTCCCTGATGGCTGTTGCACCTTACATTTAGGGAGTTGCAGTTGATTCTAAGCATTGCTTTAAGATTTCCTTTTTGGTCATTTTCCACACACCCCATCTATTCCAACCCCCCCTGTTAATTACTTTTTGGGGAATTTTCCAACCCCCCCATTTATTCCACCCCCATCTATTAGGCAGCCAAGAGTAGAGCACTATATGACAAATGGTTTTGCTCAGATTATACTAAACACATTAATTTGCAGTCATTTACTTTCTCTGGATGTAGTATTTCGAGACTTGAAAGAAGTTTGTTGAAGTCCTTCCATTTTAATCACCCATCGTTTGATTGCATCTTCCCTTGGCATCAATTGCCTGCTACAATTCTCATATACTTTATGCAATTCTCTTTTGAACAAATGTTCATAGTCACTTGGTTTCTGCTACAAGGACTTCATTGTAGTTTATGTTATCGAAAATTTTAACTAAATTCCTTTATAAGCCAGTGGTGCAAGCCTTATTGATTTTTTGATTCTGTCATACTCTCGAGTGCCAAATAATCATAGCCCCTCCCCCTTATTTATTTTGGAAATATATAAACCTCCCCGCTCATTATTAGAACCCCCCTGTTTATTAATTTGAAGGAATTTTGCCAATTCTCAAAATGTAAATGATATCTGAAAACACTTGAATACGTTCCCATGCATCATTTGACCCTGAAACAGTTGCTAATTAGTCAACCAGTACAATTTTTGTCCTTGTGTGTCATCCTTATTGAAAACTTTCACAAAATTGAGACTGGAGTTCAGACCACCCCCACCCCCTATTTATTTGCCCCCCTGTTTATTAACTTTAGACAATTATGATGACCCCCCATTTATTCAGACCCCCTCCTCCTGTTTATTTGGCACTCCAGAGTAAATGTACAATTCTGACTGAGGTCTTGTCTCTCTTTACCAAGAAGATTATTGATAGATCCATTCCCTATTGTTCCTTTCAAATCATTACACTTGTTGCAACTATTCCAGGCAGTTAGAGTAATCTTAACCATTGAAACTTAAGTCATTACATAAAATGCCAAGAGATTTCAGTCATTACACGTAATGACTGAGTGAAGTAGAAATTCTACTTCAGTCGAGATAAAAAGGTTTATTCTGATAAATTGGCTCAACTTGTATTGCGCTGTAATGAGGTTTCGGATGGTAGAGTCTTTGATCGCATTTCAAGGTGTTTTAATAGTATCTATGTAGATGAGGTTCAGGATTTGGCTGGTTATGATTTAGAGATTCTTGATGCTCTTTTTAAATCAAATGCTGATGTAACGGTAGTAGGTGACCCTAGGCAGGCAACCTATTCAACGGTTAATGCCAGGAAGAATAAAAAGTACGCTAAAGCCAATATTGTTAATTTCTTTGAAGATAGCAAGCTGGAAATTGATACTGACGAAGTGTCTCTCACTACTAATCACCGATGCCATAGTAGCATCTGTCAGTTCTCCAATCGGCTTTACCCTGATCTTCCGCAAGCTAAACCTGGACAGGGTGAGCCTACGGGTCACGATGGAATTTTTGCGCTAGATGAGAAAGAGCTGAATCAGTATCTAGCTGATTACAACCCCATGCAGCTTAGAGATAATGTTAAAAAGAGTGTCAATGACGACTACCCGGTTTTGAATTTTGGTAAATCGAAAGGCCTAACATATGAGAGAACTGTCATTTACCCATCCGGGCCTATGTTGAAATGGCTTAAGAACCCTGAAGAGAACTTGACTCAGGTGGCTCGTTCCAAATTCTATGTTGCTCTAACCCGTGCGAAATACAGTGTCGCCATCGTGCTAAAGGCTAGTGATATAGCCAAAATTGATGGGTTGGAGAAATATTAGGCACAGGCACCTTTAAATTGTTCGGGGCAGTATTTGAGGACTCGGGGTCTATAGTTGCTCGGAATCAGCGCACGGGTTGGATGTTTGGAGGTTGCGGGGTGTGACTGAAGTTTCTAGAGGTGGAGATTGATTACTCAGTATTGTATCCCAGATGCATCCCAAGGCAGTTTTCGCTTGTAAGAGGTGAAAATAATCCGCTGCATCTACGGAAGGGGGGAGTTGGTACCAGAGGCCGGACTCGAACCGGCACGTCCTCGCGGACAAGGGATTTTGAATCCCCTGTGTCTACCAATTTCACCACTCTGGCATTTCTCAGAAACAGGGACAAGGTGCCCCGTAGACAAGGCCGCCAATTATAAACAATCGAAGAACGAGGTCAATGCTGTTAATGCCTTATGCCATATAAAGCATGAATAACTTACCCTCTGTAGCAGCTGGGAATAATGCAATTGGGTTCTGAGCCAAGGGGTACTCGCGACACGCTAATTGATTCGGGCGGTAATTGCGGGTGAATACTCCGGCTGGCCAGCAAAGTAGTTCATTATCAAAGAAATTTAAGCAATTCTGTACAAAAGAGCGATCAAATGCTGGTACAGTGAAATTGTCCGTGATCGGTATAGGGGTACCAGAATGTTGGGGCGTTCGTTTTCGGGAATTGTTTTCTGTTTGCTTTTTCTGTTCAATGCTTCATCGCGTGCTGACACCTCGGATGGCTGCCGCAGTCTCCTTTCACAGACTAATTTTAACTTCTCCGTTATCAGCAGTGAGTATGTCGGGCAAACGGACAGGTTGCCTGGTCATTGCCGTATACATGGGCTGATTCTGCCCGCCGTTCAGTTTGAATTACGCCTGCCGGACAATTGGAACGGTAAGTTCTTTATGGTTGGGAATGGTGGATACCTGGGTATTTTTTTTGATCAGGCCTATGGCTTGGCCCGTGGTTACGCCACAGCCTCGACGGATACCGGTCACCAGGGGCCCGATCCTGTTTTTGCCCTGAATAATCGCGCGGCTGAAATTGATTTTGCCTTCCGTGCAGTGCACGTAAGCGCCGTTGCTGCGAAACAGCTAATTAAAGAATACTACCACCGCGAGCCTGATTATTCCTATTTTAGAGGTTGTTCCAATGGCGGCCGGCAGGGCCTGATGGAGGCGCAACGTTTTCCGGATGACTTTGATGGTTGGAGCATTGGCGCGCCGCTCTATGATTACACCGATAAGCAGATTTTCAACGCAACGTGGGTGGCGCAGGCGCTCTTCGGCAACGAGCGCAGGGGTTATGTGCCCAGGTCAAAATTAAGGGCTCTGGGCACAGCCGTTTATCGGCAATGTGATCAGCTGGATGGGCTGGAGGACGGCATAATCAATGATCCTCGTCGGTGCCATTTCGACCCGGAGGAAAATTTGCGGCGGTGTGGTGAAGGGGAGGATGCCGATGACTGCTTTAGTAGTGCTCAGCTTGAGGCTATCAAAAAGATCTATGCCGGGCCTGGAGCGGGTAGGTATCCCGGTCATGTGCCAGGCGCAGAGTGGCTAAAGGCCCCTGCGGATAAGTTGACCGGTGGTTGGGATGTCTATTTTACGGGTATTCTAAATCCGGCGAAGGGTTCAAAAAATACGATCGGACAAATGGACCGGGATCCGTACGGGGGTGGTGAATTCAAGGCGGTCCAGTTGCGTAACGCAGTCAGTTTTTTTAAATACCTTGCCTTTGAACGGGACCAACCGGACTTTGATGCGCTGAAGGAAATCAATTTCAACAGGGTTCCCGATGTGTCGTTTATGGCGGCGATGATGAACGCCGATGATCCTGAGTTAGCTCATATAGACCGGGCTAACAAGAAGATACTGCTCTGGCATGGCTGGGCCGATGTGGGCTTGAATCCACTAAGGACTATCGAATATTACGAAGCGGTCAAAGCACGGGTGGGTGAAAATAGAATGGGAAATTTCATGCGCCTGTTTATGGTCCCCGGTATGTACCACTGTGAAGGTGGCCCGGGGCCGGATATTTTTGATGATTTGAGTGCGCTGGAAAACTGGGTTGAAAAGGGCGAAGCGCCAAAAATAATGATTGCATACAAAACTAAAGCTGCAAACAGCTTTTATCCAAACCGGGCGCCGACAAGTGGGGAGGAACAGCGTTCTGTTCAACGTTCCCGGCCGTTATGTTTATACCCCCTTAGGGCGCGCTACAAAGGGAAGGGCCGTATCAACGAAGCAGAAAATTTTGAATGCGTTGAGTGAAATTTTAAACCGGGGATTGGGATGGTTTTTCGGTGTGTTCGGTATCGCAGGTTTGTTACGGCGGTAAACCGGTATACTCACACAGGGTATGTGTTGAGAAGAATTAGAGTAGGAGGGCCGCAGCTGGCTTTGGATGAGAAAAAGGGAATGTCGAATAATTTTGGTTCTGCGCTGCGAAATAGATGTGCAGCAGGTGATGTTAATCAGTTATAATCCGGCGCTTCAAACCCGTGAAATGAGGTTTGTTTATTGGGTCCATGAGGTAGTTGTTCTTGCGAATTTTAAAAAAATATCCAAACCGCCGGCTGTACGATACCAAGGAAAGTAAATTCGTTACGCTTGAAGATGTTAAAAAACTGGTGCTCGATCACCGCGAGTTTAAGGTCGAGGATTCAAAAACGGCCAAGGATCTGACCAGCTCCGTGTTGTTACAGATCATTACCGAGATGGAAGACAACGGTACCGAGTCGCTGTTAACCAATAAGCTGCTGCAACAGCTTATTCGTTTTTACGGCAGCGGTATGCAGGGCTTGCTCAGCCAGTACCTCGAACAGAGTCTGACCACTTTCCTGGACCAGCAGGACAGTCTGCAAAAACAGATGCAACGGCTGATCGACACCAATCCGATCAATCTCATGAAGAAGCTGTCTGACCAGAACCTGAATATCATGAAGGCTTTCACGGGTACCCAGGACAAACATAAGTCAGATAACGATACCTGATAGGCAAGCCCACCGCCGTTCATTCACGGCAGTAATCCAGTTATTTTTTTGCGTTGCACAAAAAAGGTGTTGACACACTATTTTTGTAGATGTATAGTCGCGTCCATAGTGTTTTGCGGTGCGGAAAAATCCGTTAACTGAACAGCCGACTGATTGAGGTGTGACATGACTAATTTTCAAGAGCAAATGAACAAGATGTTTGATGTTAAGGCGATCCAGGACAATATGGCCAAATTCTACGATGTGGAGGCGGCCCAGGAAAACCTGAAGCAGTTTATGGATGTTGAAGCGATCCAGGAAAACCTGAAAAAGTTTTATGACGTTGAGGCGATCCAGGAAAATCTGAAAAATGCCTACGATGTAGAGCAATTCCAGGCGAATCTGCAGAAGCTTATCGACAACGATACCCTGGCATCAATGCGTGAATACGCTGCCTCTGTTGCTGATAACGAACAGGCTGCGAAGAGCGTTGAATTAGCTGCCAATCTGGTGGCCGCCAATACCAAGTCGCTGACCGATGCACTGGTGCTGCAGTCAGTTCAACTGCGCGAGGGTGTTGAAGCGGCGCTCAAGCAGGCCGAAGCAGTTGCCGCGAGTAACGATGTTGAGGCAGCTTTTGAAACGCAAAAGGCTTGCCTGGAAGAAGTTCGGGACACCCTGAACGACAATTTCTGGATGAACATCGGATTGGTAGCCGGTGCGGTTGAAGCCAATACCAATCTGGTGAAGGAAGCGTTTGACGGTCTTGGTTCCGGTAACAAATAGCAGTGGACAGCCGGAGCTAGAACCCTACCGATTCAGTTGCGTAAACTGAGCCCTGAACAGGGGAGTGGATCTGCGGATCCGCTTCCCTGTTTTTTTTGTCTCTCTTCTCTCGTTACCCATTTCCCGCTTAAAGTTTGAGCTGGCCTGCGTTTTCCGCTAATCTTAGCGCCCCTGAAAAAGCGTACTCCTACCCTTATCATCCGATGCAACTGAGCGACTTCCATTATCACCTGCCAGAGGAATTAATTGCCCATTACCCGTTGCAGGAACGTAGCGCCAGCCGTTTGCTTTGTCTGGAAAGCGGCACAGGCGATATTCAGCACCGTGTGTTCTCCGAACTACCGGATTTGATCAATGAGCAGGACTTGCTGGTGTTTAACAACACCCGGGTTATTCCTGCCCGGCTGCTGGGTCATAAGGAAACCGGTGGTAGGGTTGAGGTATTGATTGAGCGCCTGGTGGCTGAGGACCGCGCTATTGCGCAAATTCGTGCCAGCAAAACGCCAAAACCAGGCGCTTCTATATATATAGAGGAAAAGCCGGTATTGCAGGTGGAGGGTCGCGAGGGAGATTTCTTCGTTATCCGTAGTGTGGGTGGAACGTTTGATCAACTGCTTGCGCAGGCCGGGCATATGCCCTTGCCGCCCTATATTGAACGACAGGATGAAGCGCTGGATCGTGAACGCTACCAAACAGTATTTGCCAGGGAGCCGGGAGCGGTGGCGGCCCCCACCGCCGGGTTGCATTTTGACGACCGGATATTGGGTGAGCTACAAAATAAGGGCGTGGACATGGCTTTTGTTACCCTGCATGTCGGTGCAGGTACCTTTCAGCCGGTTCGGGTCGATACCATCGAACAGCACAAAATGCATGCTGAATATATCGAAGTCGATGAGCAGGTGTGTGCCAAAATTAATGCTGCTCGTGAGCGGGGGGGAAGGGTGATTGCAGTGGGCACAACTTCAGTTAGGAGCCTGGAGACGGCCGCTCTTAAATCCGCCGAGTCAGGCAAAGCCCCTGGCTCGTCCGGTAGCGATAGGCGCGTTCGTCCCTATGCCGGCGATACTGATATTTTTATCTACCCGGGCTACCGGTTTCGTTGTGTGGATGCGATGGTTACCAATTTTCACTTGCCTGAATCCACCCTGCTGATGCTGGTTTCGGCTTTTGCCGGACAGGATAATATTAAAGCAGCCTATCAGGAAGCCATCGCAATGAAGTACCGATTTTTTAGTTACGGCGATGCCATGTTTATTCACGCTTGATCTCTCACCTCGATTCTTTCTGAAGGGAGAGGAGGACCATTAGTTTGTGTCCATCCGGAAACATGTACTTTTAGTCATCCCCGTGCAGGCGGGGATGACTGCGTTTTGCGAATTTCCTGGTTTCCGGATGCGTACTGGCGTCTTGCGCGATGCCCTCTGAGGGAAAGGGGCAGCAGACCGCAAAGGCGAAGAGTATATCCAGGCTTTTTTAAATCGCCGTTAAGCCCAACAACCTCCTGAAGGAGAAAGCTTTGAGTCACATGAAATTTGAACTGCTTGCCCGTGAAGAGGAAGCGCGCCGGGGGCGTTTGACTTTTGCCCGCGGTGAAATCGAGACGCCGGCTTTTATGCCGGTTGGTACCTACGGCACGGTAAAGGGCATGCTGCCTCGTGATATTGAGGAGATCGGTGCGCAGATTATCCTCGGCAATACCTTTCATCTGATGCTGCGGCCGGGTACGGACATTGTGAAATCCCAGGGTGGCCTGCATGACTTCATCGGGTGGCAGCGTCCCATTCTGACCGACTCGGGGGGATTCCAGGTTTTCAGCCTGGGCGATATGCGCAAGATTTCCGAGCAGGGTGTGATTTTCAAATCGCCGGTTAACGGCAGTAAGGTGGAAATGACGCCGGAAAGCTCGATGCAGGTGCAGGCTGATTTGGGCTCGGATATTGTCATGATTTTCGATGAATGTACGCCCTATCCCGCCACCTATGAACAGGCACAGCAATCCATGCAACTTTCTCTGCGCTGGGCCAAACGCAGTAAGGAGGCCCATGTCAGGGTGCAGGGGGAAAACCCAAATGCCTTGTTTGGCATTATCCAGGGCGGGATGTATGAGGCGCTGCGCAGGGAGTCCCTGGAGGCGTTGACGGAAATCGGTTTTGACGGCTATGCCATCGGCGGACTATCGGTAGGCGAACCCAAGGAAGAGATGATGGCCACGCTGGAGGCAATAACGCCGGGCATGCCCACTGACAAACCGCGTTATCTGATGGGAGTCGGAACGCCGGAGGACCTGGTGGAGGGCGTGATGCGTGGCGTCGATATGTTTGATTGTGTGATGCCGACCCGTAACGCGCGCAACGGCCACCTGTTCACCAGTTTCGGTGTGATTAAAATTCGTAATTCGCGCTATCGAAATGATCCGGCGCCGTTGGATGCCGATTGTGACTGCTATACCTGTCAAAATTTTAGCCGGGCCTATTTAAATCACCTGGATAAATGCAGGGAAATCTTGTTTTCTCAACTTACGACCCTACATAACCTTAGGTATTACCAAAATCTGATGAAGGGTTTGCGTGGTGCCATCGAACAGGGTACATTGAGCGCCTTTGTCCGGGCGTTCTACGACAGGCGCCGCCAGGATTGATGGTTGATATGGTCACAACAGGAGAATCTGAATGAGTTTTTTAATTCCGGAAGCCGCTGCTCAAACGGCCGGCGGTGCGGCGCAGGGCAGCGGTTTCGAACCGCTGATTATGCGTGGCGCATTGAAGCGGAGGATAAGTAAATATCAAGTAGCAATATATTGATTTTATAATAATAAGTTGTGAAGCTTTTATATTGCTCAGCATGTGCATGATTCTACAAACAATGTGTGACGTTTAAGCTGTCTGTTTTATTGCGAGTCTAATACAGACCCTACAAAAACCGATCACTCCCAAGCTTGTTATGCATTTCTTTGTTGTAAAAGCACCATGAATAAATATAAAAAGAAACAAATAATTGACTATTTATACCTGAGATGAATATTGTTTTTTGTAAGTTCTAGAAGGGGTCTACACGTTTGTTGATAATTTAAAAGAGGTTTGAACAAGGTAGACGGTTAAAAATCACTTGTCTATAACAACTTCAACTTATACCGTCAATGACTTTAACTTACGCTACAAAGCTCGCCTTTCCTGTTTATAATGTAGGTACAACCAACAGATAAACAATTCAACAGATTAGCAAGGCTGATGACATTGCACCATCCATGGCAACAACTGAGTCGATCGGTAGGGCTCTTAGCAATGAATGTTAAAGGATCATTCGGTGTCATTAGGTACGATCTAAAGTTAATTGATATATGTCATATTAGACATTGCCACATCTTTAAAACCTTGATGGCCTTAGTTGTTTTAGTTCATTTAAAACCATCTATTTGTTCCCTGGAATAATATCAGTTAAGCTGTTAACAAATATTTAAATATTGGAAGGTTAATAAAATAATGTAGAATTTCAAAGACGTATTCTCCCATAGAGTCACGACGTTTGTAAAATAATTCTTTTTGTAAACCTACAAGAAAGATATTCGATAGATATCCCAGTGGCTCTGGGTACACCCGTCTCAACAACGCAAAAGACCATTGAATGGTCGGTCAGAAGTCAGTAACGTGTTCGAGAATGTTAGGTCAGTAAGACGGCATGGTGTCTCTGTGATATGTGTTTTAATTTTGCAAGGAACGCGAGAAACTTGCATGACTGTAATCACAACATTGGGCGCAAAGATAACCTTTTAAAATGTTAAAATCTTTAATTTATCATAGGGTATCAGCAAGGGACTACAAGACCACCCAAGAGGATCGATTAAATCCAAACACACTGCTGTGCTTTCTCAGCGTGAAGTTTACCTAAAAGAGATCTGTCTGTAGATAGATTACCGAATATTTAAAGAAAGATAAAATTTGCCTTGAAGAATTAAAGCTATTGACACATGGTTTGCATCATCTCTTAAAGACGACTTATAGAAAATGGCAAACAAAACAAAGGCATGATTTTTCCTGCCTCACAAAATTTGATTTTCCGCTCATACTTACTGACGTAAAGAGTCGTATTTGCTATAATGTTTTACTAACTAAAATTAAATTAAGTAAATAAACAATACTTACAAAATATATTAATTAGATAGAAAGTAACCAATAACTCAAGTTGACAAAACTGCATTTTAAATGAGATCTTGGATAGGAGGAGCTGACTCTCATCAGAATGGTAAAGCTCTTTACAAAATTCCAACTCATAGTGTATGTTTAGCTTCGTAGTGTATTTTCTCAAGAGAAAGTAAAATAATTGGGTCTACTGAAACACCAAATCAATTTCTTAAACTTAGTTCCTTGCTTTGATAGATCATGAACTGGAAATGACTTATGTTTCTGTTGCAAGCTTTCTTTCTAATTGAAGTAGGAACATTGAAGCGAGGCTGAACGCTGACACTCCTCGGACAAGGGTTCGAAACACAGGGTGCCCTGACTTTGTTATTGTTTAAAATCTTCAAATAGATAATAGCTCCAGGGAGTGTCTGTATCTGTCTATTTTATACCAGGAATTCTAACTATGATAAATCATGTTACAGTGTTATCATATACGCGCTCTGAGAAACCATGCTTTACAGACAAAGTAACATCTTCAATTTTTTCTTAACTTACCTCTACTTTAGGAGAAATATTGAATCTCGGTATAGGTATCTTGTAAAACTACTTTTCGAAACTGAATTGTGTTCCAAATTTGCAACTTCCCGTTGACTATTATTCAAATCTCCGTTAACTAAACCATTATTTATTCGTAGAAATGTTTGCTGATTTAACGAGCTACTTCACTGTTGCCAATGTTTCTTCATTACATAAATTTTTATTTATTCCAAAGTCAAGTTTTACTTTTTAAGTAGGAAACCCTACTTTTTGAGAACTGGGAAACAGGAAGTGAAACAATAGGAAGAATTACTGGATCTCGCAACATTTCCTAGATGCTGAGTGCTTGGTATTTGAAAGCTTCAAAACGTATTGGCTGCTTTGAGAAAACGTAAACTTACAAATCTTCCCAGTTCATTAGGCGACTGAAAATGTTCTTTCATTTCATTTGAGTAACCGTTGTATTTCTAAACAAAGTACATTTGAAATACAATTTTGGTATTGCCGAAGGAGCTGATCGAGACAAAAAGGGGACTGTGTCACATGTATACTTTATAAATAATTAGGTGCTTAGCTAGCCATGACTATCAGGGAGTACGACAGGGCTAATTAAATACTTAATGGAAATTGATTTACTGGATTTTCTCAGTCTGATCTTATGCCTTCATGTGTAATAACATCGATTCCAGGTCCTTCTTTTATTTTCGTTTCCTTAATGGCATCTAATATCTTGTACTTTTGTATGTCAGATCCATCTGCATTGAATGTTGGGTCCTCTGGCAACTTCTGTAGTGCAGTATCGTTATGGTGGACTTGTTGAGACATTTGTCGAAACTTTCCTTCCATAGTGACAGAACTACTTTCTGGTCAGTGTGCTTTTCTTTATTGCTGTCCTTTATCACTGAAAAATACTTTTGTGTTGTCTTTTTTAACTGCCTTACAGTTGTAAACACGTTATGACTCTACATTTTTATGGGAAATTATCTTCTGTCTTTCATGTTCCGGTCAAGGCTATCCTTATTTTGGTTCTTTAACTTCACGTTTGACACACCTGCCGAGCTTCTTATAGTTCTCTCTTGTCTATGTGACGTAGAGCATTAAAGAAATTATTTCCTTACCTGTTGTCTTTTTTGCATCGTTATATGAATCCCATTTATATATATATACATATTTATTTATTTCAAACTTAATAGCTACGGATTACCGTCAGAGCAAATAGAATTAACAGTAGCAACTCATCTAAAAGATCATACATATGAAACACCAATCAATGACCATTTCACAATAGATTAACAATATGCAGATGACATCAGCTACATTTCAAATTCAAAACATATTATAGAGCACAGGAAAACTACAATACAACTACAGCTAAAAGGAAGAAATCTGAATGTTAACATCGGAAAAACAGAAGATCAAAAGGGAGAGAAATGATGACTGGAAGAAATGTAAATATCTTAGAAGTTTATTGGATGCTAAATCAGATATATAAAGAAGAAAAGGATTGGCCATAAATACTAATGATAAAGTAAAACACATTTTGGACTTAAAAACACTAACTTTGCCAATAAAATGGAGAGTATTTGACACATTTATATCTCTATATAAGTGTCTTCCTATACAACTGTGAGCTGTGGATCCTAACTAGATTAATAGAAGAAGAAATAGACATATTTCAAAGAAAACTACTCAGGAGACTACTTAATATCAAATGACCCAGAGTAATTAGAAATGATAAATTATATGAAATAACGAAAATGAAAAAATGGAGTGTGGAAATCAAAAGGAGGAGATTAAGTTGGCTTGGACATTTTATTAAAATTACCAGAAGAAACACCTGCAAAACAATCATTGTATGAATCACTAAGAAAAGTAAAAAAGCCAAGAGGGAAAACAAAACTAACTTGGCCTTATAAGGCTTGGCCTTATAAATAAAGACCTGAAAAATCATGACCTAAATACAGATGATCTTGTCACACATACCACAACAGCCAATGACAGAAGAGCTTGGTATGGCATAATCGGGAGCACCATGTTACAAACTGACGAATAAGAGTAGAAGAGAGAGAGAAGAGTATATCGTGATAATTCTATCAACACCACCTACGCATGGCGAGTAATCCGATTAAAAAATAGTTGTTCTCGCCATATCAGAAAAAATTGTAAGTCCTGGGAAGGAGTTGAAGTCTAGTGAAAAAATCGAACCTGTTTGTATACCCAATGCTCGACATTGCTCTGCTTGGCTAGACTTGGTTATACAATGTTGTGCAAAGTCAACTGAAGTTTAATTGAAAGTAGAGCCCGTTTGTACAGGGCCCAAGAAAGGAAGGGAAAGTCCTGGGAGGGAGTTTAAAGTTTAGTGAAAAGTCGAGGAGAAAATCGAGGCCCGTTTGTACACTCAATGCTCGACATGGCTAGACTTGGCTATACAACGTTGTACAAAGTCGAGAGGAGTCTAGTTGAAAGTCGAACCCGTTTGTACAGGGCTTAAGTGTACAAATGGCGTCGAGAAGATTGTAAAAGACCAATAGTTTTGCAGAGTGGGAAAGCGCGACAAATTTGAAAATGTTCAAACTTCACTAAACTTTGCTATACAAGACTCGTCAACCCTCCTCTTATCGATACAATGTGTACAAACGGCCTCGACTTCTGACTCGACAAAAATCAAGTGAAATCTGGGGAACAGTCGATCCCGTTTGTACAGGGCTTTAGAGAAGCCATTTCGCAGTTTCAGTGCATAATCCTTGATTGCATTGAAGTAATGATGGGATCCATCAAAGAATAGTATGTAGCGATAACAAGGTTTTGTAACTTCCCACTACTCCATATACTCCAGATTTGCTTCTATTGTCTCCTGAATGAAGCATCTCTCTCACTGTAACCTAAGCAACAGCGAAGAGGGAAGGTAAGGCGGATAGGGGGGCCAAGTAGGCTAGTTTCAAAATTATTTTTTCACATTCCACTAAGGTGCCTTTGGTCATTGTGTAGAAAGGGGTGTTTCGCGCTGATGTGCATATCTTGCTATGAATGCGACACAATGTCTGTCGCAATCACTTTCAATTTTGATAGAGCTGAAAAGTGGTCACGGAAAAAAATTGACATTTGGCAAAACTTTAGGGAGCATGGACCCCTCTGCACCCCCCCCCGTTTCCTCGTCCCTGAGCAACGAATCCTTCAATCTTCTCGCAGTTCCTTTGTCGCTTCCCACACATATGAAGCTTCAAAAATTAAACTGTGATTGACTTCTGAATCTGATTGCTAACGAGAGCCCCTTCACCCCGGCCGCCATTTGTGTAACTGAGGGGATCGTAAATTTCAAGCTTTTACAAAAAAGCCAATATTTTATTAGAAGCCAGCCTCTTAGTGTGAAAAACGAATGTCCTTTTTTACATGCAGGCAGTGAATCATTGTCCAAACAGTTTTTCATTGAGGATGTTGTGAAACTAAAAAGAGGCTAGCACTCTTCTCCCCAGTCTTTTCCATATGCACATTGTTCAAGTGGAGAATGCAAGGTTTACATTCGCCTGTCTAGCATTTGCGACAATGATCTAACCGGAAAACTGGCACTTTCTTGACTACGTGCCACCAAATTGCCTTACCACCATCATGGCATCAATCCTTTTCTCTGTTCAACCCTTGAAAACCACTTATGAGCAATTTCATGAAAGGTAAGCCACTCATTTTGTTACTTTAATGGCGGGATGGATTAACACTACTGCAGTCGGCCGACTGCCCCAAATTAATGCAATGTCTCCTTTGCTACTTTTGTATTTCTCGCATAAATTTTTCAAGGTTGTTTAGTACGAACAAATATTAAAATTCGTATGTGTTTGATTCAGTAACACAGGTTAGGTATTTTTTCCTCGCGAAAATTTGATGTAGTTCTTAAGGTATGATGTACGCGCCATATTCTAAGATGACGTACCCGGCTTGATATTAGGGGATGCATGAACACCTCGGTATGCCGTTGATAATATACCGTTGGATAGGCTAACTTGAATTTCTAGTACAATTTGACAATTTTGTTTAATATTCAACGGCAAAAAGCGTGACCCAAGGGTAGCCATGTTATTTTCTGCAAAGGAGAGCTATTGTTCTTGTTTCGCCTAGACCTCAGTCTCCAAATTTAAGACAGGTTGTGGCGCATCATGGTACTTGGTAAGTCTGGTATATACTATAATATAGGCTTAATTCCACGATAAGCTTATTTTAGAATATGATAGGGTGTAAAGCAACAAAAACATTAATGGGTACATCTAAGAAATTACGTCTTTTTGACGATTGTTTGCGGAGAACGGCTAAAGAAATGTGGCAAGTAAATGTATACAGCTAGTCTTACCGTTACATTAAACTCTTTTACTTGTACTGTGATAGAAGTATACTTTAGTTATGGTTATTGATGGCTTTAGAAGAACTGTCTCTTTTGGAGTAGATGTTCTGTGATAAATATTTCCCACAACCTTGAAAGACATGTTTAACAATTTACCATAACTATTAGGAAAAAGCACTTCTAGAATTTCACTGCAATTGAAGTATATTGATATTAGTATATTAAGTAGGTCTAAGTATTATATATCTGTGATATATGTATATGTATATATATGTAATATAATATGATATAACACTTTCCACAGCTAATATAACATTTAACTACATACACATATAGCCTGCACTTAAGAATAGCAAACTAAAAGTTTAGCACAATAGATCATGTTGATTTCAAAACCAGCATGGAAATGTATGGGAAAAGAGCTTCGACGTCTTGATACCTTGATATGGTTGATACCTAAGTATGAAAGTTTTTTATACATATTTATCTATAGATAGCTCTATGTAAAGTGTCAATAAATAAATAGCCTATTGTTGTTTCAAAAAAATTCTTGAAAATGGGAGGCTTATGTTTTGGATAAAGAATTGTTTGGAAATGCAAATATGCTAGTGTTTATTTGGACATTCTTTGTCACGTGGCAAGATGTTTACGTCATCAAGACAAATGTTAGAAAAAGTAAGAAATTGATAATTAGTAGCCTATATTTTCAAATATTTGATGACATTTCCATCTTTCCACTTGAACATTATCCAATGAAATTTTATATGTTGGGGAGTTTCTTGGAGGTCCTAAAAACAAATATCATCTCAAAACATTGTATAATGCTCATAAATTCAATTGGAAAGTCCGAAAATTTCAAAATTTTGCATACCCTTTGTTCAAATCAGGACCCCTTCCAGACAGTGATGAAAAAATTGGAATTATTTTTATAACTCTAATAACTTTTCAAAACTGATTTGCATGTGAAGTTTCTGATTCTTAATAGAGTTAAGGGCAATAATAACTTAAGTCACCCATGTGTCATCGAATCCGGTCAGCGCCGTTAATTTGCAAGCTATTGTGGTAATGCTCCACTCTTTGAGAATTATATATATATATATACATACATATATAAAGCCTTAAAACTTAGGCTCTCTCAAGCTATTGGAAACATAGTTTCCTTAATCTGGCACTGTTTAGTTGAACTCCTGGTCCTTAAATACATAAATCTATTTACAATTAAAACCTATTTACAATTAGGATTGAAAATAAAATTCATGTAACACAAGAAGCAGAATGACGCTTGCCATATCAGCCCCCTTTTTGAAGATTGTACCTTGATGGTGCTGTTGCAGGGTTTATCAAGATGAAAATTGGGATGAATTTTTAAATTTTGCTTGACACAACCCTGTTCAAAGTGGGATTCTCAAGATGAAGCCAGTGCAAGTTGTTTACAACCTTACAAAAAATCCTGAAATATCAGTATGGTTCTAAGTCATGACCCTTTATGCCCAAATATCTTTACAGGCCTGCCATTAATATCCTTATAAAGCTACCATTAAGGAATATCATGATACATATACATATACATATTCTTAGTAGACACATCACAGTATACATGTATAGTGACAATCAAATGGGAAGGTGGATCTGTTACCAAAAGCTCTCAAACAAAGTTGGAGTGGCAAATTTGAGAAACTTGGAGTCAAAAGAGTTGAAGTTTCAATGAGGAAGGACAGGCTGTCATGGTTTGTTCACATTAGTAGGATGGAGCAAGATCCATGGCCAAATGCTGTTCAGTCTTATTAAGTGCCTGTTAGTGCTCCCTGAGGATGACCCCGTAAACACTGGGCTGATTGTTTTTAAGCTGACATGAATCTGCTTCAGCTGAAGAAAGAAGATGCTCTCAATTGAGTCGCCTGGAGAACAGTGATCAAGAAAAAAGGACATACCTTGCAAGAATCATAATCCTTCCTTATATAATGAAGGTGAATGAGCCAGTTTCTTCTCTCAAAAACTGGTTGTTCAGGAGCTACAGGCAAGTAACATTTTACAGAAAAAGTGTAAACACATATGCAAAAATTGTGTTTTACACTGTAATGTAAAATACTTTGCATTGAAACAAATAATCTCCTTGTGTAAACTGAAAAGTATTTACAAACAAATTAAAAGAAAATTGTCATGAAATTGCATGAGAGCAGAACAACAATCTTTGTAAGATTATGTGCTGTTCTAAAGCCTCTATCAAAATGCTAACTTTGTTAATTGCATTCACTCGCAATTTCATTGCTTAAGGACAAAGAGGGCACAAGCCAAACCATCTACTCAATGCATCTTTAAAATATTGCATTTTATTTTGAATTTTCTATAGGTCTATAGGTCTAGGTAGCTTTGCTTATCAATGAGCTAGCAACCCCCTGCTAAAGAAGTCTGAAATATAAAGCTTTTTTCCACCTTGTTATATCATTATTACTGAAAATGTGTTGTGACCCCTTTTGAGTCTACACTTGATAAAAGAGAGTTGGGTGCTTGCATTGATTGACATGTGCTTAATGTATTACTGCACTGAGCATTCTGTCGTTGTTATATACTTTTTACTTTCATGGCCCCCAGAGACTATATGTGATGTAAACATATGCCTAGCGAACCTAATCTTAGCTCCAATAACTTAAAGGAGTAACTATCAAGTTGAGTCTTAAAAGCAGTCTAACTCATTATAGCCATATATAGGCTACATATGAGTACATAAAGTAAACTGATAAAACTCTTCTTTAGGTACAATCATTGGTTTCTAGTGCACATATATGAGGAGGGTGCAGGATTGTTGGGTAGCTGGCCTAGCATAGATGAAGTTGGATTGCCTACCTATATATATATATTCAGTTATATATTTATATATATATATATATATATATATATATATCCTCTTACTGTACAGTAACACTGATTAATTGTGCTGTACTGTATGTTACCTACAGCAGTCAGAACCAATACGGTTGTAAGCTATATCATCATACAAATATAATTTTAAAATAATATTGCATATTGTTAAAAGGGTAACAAAGTATACCAGTATGCCACTTAAACTACTTACTATACTACTACTAGGGTAGTCACAAGAAATTTCAGATCTTTCATTAGTATAGTAGGCCTATATAGTAAGTATAGTAGGGTGGTCAATCGAAGACTGTTCTGCTTTTGAAATGTCAGATTTCGAAGTAACAAGTCCATTCATTTATTATCAAATACTCAAAGGACATGGCTTCTCACCATTAAGAAACTCTGGACAATAATTGTTACCATGGTGATATTTGCTGTTTGTAGACGCCATACTTTGCTATAGACAAGTACTTTTGTCATTTGCTTATGCCTGCAGTAGTTCTTTAATTGAATCGCTTAAGCCTGTCACCATAAATATTGTTTTTACTAAAGAAAAAAGTTTTGTTTAATCTGCATAATCCTTCTTGTTACCATTGCAACAATATGCTATAAATAGCCTGCCATATGAAAGCACTAAGTATGTTCTACTATGTGTCAAAATCTCTTAAAATAATGTAGAACATGAGATATTATATTAGCCATATAAGATATGTATATATGCGTGATTTCTCATATGCTTTGGTGCCATGCAAAACCTACTATCTGGGTGAACACCTCATGCCCTAAGTTAAAAAATTTTTGAGTTAGGCTAATTAATACAGAATCTGACCCCCTGTCTAGTCTGTATGTACGTAGACCAAATCAAATATCTGAAACTTCATGTGCACCACCCTATAAAAAGGAATGGGGATTGAAAGACAGCAAAATTATCATTCTTTACCTTTCCCTGGTCTTTTCTTTGTCGGTTGTTTAAGCTGATGAACTTCTGACTGCCTCGATGCTGTGCCTCTCTGACTCTCTTCGTCGTTTGCACGACTTCGGCTATCATTGCCAATATCAGGGTAACTTGAAGCTGCACTCTTGACACTTTTTGTGCTAGCTGCAACATTTTGCATTGTACTGTAACTAGCTCCTGGTCCATCGCCAAGTGAAAGACTACTTTGACGTCCATCTTGAGTGTCGTGACTATCCGACCGGACGGATCTTGCTGCAGACGGACCCCGTGATACACTTCTTTCGCTCTGCGCCATGTTGAAATATAAACACAACAACAGTATTCTCGACGATAACACGATGAAAAAAAAATGGCAGCTCTTTTGTCAAAAACACATGATAAAACATTCGAAAATTTTGTAGATACGAAATAAATCTAGACGAGTTAGTTGTTGTAACAAACCTGTAGGCATATAAGAATGGATCGTAAACATGCAAATCAAAGTTAAATGCCTTTGATAGGCAAGGAATTACAAATAAGAGGAATAGTGCTTCGCATCAAAGGCGGCGGGAGGCACCTAGCAAACGCTTAACACATTAGGGGCAGGCAATGGAGAGATAATGCACCATATCTTTCCTCCAAATTTGGTGACAGTTTTATTGCATCTAATATAAAAGTGTTAATGCAGTTGTACTTTCTAGATATTAACGAGGCAACGTTTTCCGAGTATAAAACGATGTATTTTTCATTTTGCTAATTCAACACTTGTTCAACACTTATAAGAAGTATAAGACGTCTGCCTGTTGGGCAATCGCTTATCTCTTGCGTGAGTAGTTGACTGCATTGGCCTTTGTTTCTTGCCCTTTTAGAAGGATTCTCTAATCAACATGTTGTAACTTGGTTTACTCATGTAATGCTTTCTGTATCTAGTATTAATGTAGTGATTTGTTTTACTCATGTATATTTTAGTAAAATCAGAAGCCGGAGGGTTTCTCCTCCTAAACATAGTTCCATTGTCCAACAGTATCTGAGGGTAATTCGATGATTAAAGAGTTTCAGAAAGTGTAAATAATGTAGCTACGGCCGTAGAGACTTTTTTGTAGTACGGTACTTCCTCGATTATCCGGTCAAGTTGAACGGCAAGATTTGAAAATGGCCCAAATAATCGAAAATAGTCGGATTATATAAATGCCCTATATATTTGTCAAACTTCAGTGGAAAAAAGTTTAATGCTTTGCAGCATTAAACCATATTACTGGGACATCCATCAGCCTCCTGTCTTCCGATCAGCTCAAATTTAATAGGATCTGTAGTTAGTACAGCCCATATCCAAACACTAGATATAAAAGAAAGGGCTAATATGATGAGTAGTCAAATTCTTTCATTATCAGACTGAAAAAAAGCAATACTTGCTATTTTGGGCGAGACTGAATAATGGAGGACCGGATAATCAAGGACCGGATAATCGAAGTACTGTGCTGCTGAATACAACAGAAATTACAAGGTGATGAATATCATATCAACGAGTCTTAGATTCAGTTTAAATGTGGTGTGCATTTCAAAGCTAATGTTCATCAGAGATAATATGGCCCGTCTAAATTAGGTCGGCCTGAAGTATCATCATCAACATCGTCTTTGGGCCTCGATCGAATAGATTTTACTACACTCTTCCAGGATTCCCTATTTTTTATAGCTCCTAAAGGGTATTCCTTGGCAATAGATATATCTCTATGTATCTTCTATGGAAAGGTTAACTAACGAGACCGATTGTGAGATGATGGTTGCCTCCATAGTACAAACGGTGAAACAAATTCATCTGTGGCACGCGCACAATGCCCAGCAAACTGGACACGTCTCTTTTGAACTAAGGTTGATACTCTTGGTAGGTTTTTATATATCATTTATAGAGTTGGGTAGTTTCGCCATGAAAGATTAAGTACTCTTCTAAAAAGACGAGTATAGCATCCATCTAAACGGCGCTGCTATTTTGCTACAAGAGTCGAAGTTTCAGATCCGTAGAGTAAGATTGGTTCAATAAGTGTGCGAAAGATTTGCATTTTGATCTTACGATCAAGATTGGACTTCCAGATCTTATCCATTTTGTTGCAAGCATTCCATGCTATACCTTTTCTGATATTGAAGCAGTAGGGCCTATCTGTAGACTACATTTGTTCACGCCAATTAGCAGAGGCAACGGAAGAGCAATGAGAGGCGCGAACTTGATATTAACTTGTACTTGCAATTTTCATTTGCATACCAGTAATCTGTATGAACAAGAATATTTTTCCGAGATGATAGGCAAAGAAGAAATGTACATTTATGTTTTTGCTATAAATTTTCATTTCAACCTTTTTATATTGTAGCCATGGTGAATTTTAAAGCGATTGTAAACTTTTAACTACACTCTACGAGAAGATGTGCAGGATGTGATATGTTAAAAGTACCAATAAGCTGATGTTCGTGGTGTAAAGGTAATAAGATGTTTGCTTTTAGTTTTAGCTTTACCTATCCCAAATTTTATTCCTACATCCCTGATCGAGGGCTTAAATACTGGGCGTTGTAGCCAACTTACTCAAGCCTATCGACATGCTATGTTAGACCCTATATTTACAAGAATAAAATTTAAATTCTGGGGTATTTCTTCACTTTATAGTCAAAACAAAATGTTTATAGCTCATTTTATATGAATACATCGTTATCCCTACCTAGCACGCGGTGTGTGAATATTTGGGGAGGGGGTCTGAGGGGCTAGTAGGCCCGCGACTATTGTTAAATAACTTTTGAATGCTTTCTACTACGTTGCTGAAACTTCCTGAATTTCATAACTTTTGTGTAGCAAACATTTGTTAAAAAAATAGCCGTCACTTCTCGTTGTCTGGTCACGTGACCCTTATAAACAGTTTTATAGGAAAGTATCATCTACACGTCCTGTGTAGTAACGTTTTGGAAGAAGGTAAGTCTACGTTACTAAAAATTTGAAGGTGATAAAAAGATGTTTTACCTGCTGTCTACATCACTATCATAATTACCATCGTCATCATAATCATTATTATCACCATCATAACCACAATAATCTTAAGCTGACATTGTAGTCACCACCCGACCTGTAACACCCGCGAAACTTTCTCCGGGTTTCTTTAGTCGTCCAGTCAATGTGTTAACAGTTTATGTTGTACCACAAAATAGTTGTGCCATAGGCAATACACAAAACACAATATATAACATACACATGGCAAATTTAAAAGTGGTAAATTTTTGAACGCGAACGACATAGGCAGACTTTGGCAAACCATTAGTTTGCACCTGGATTTAACCACCGAACCAGGTCTAATTTTGAAAACGCTGTACTGCCTTGAAGTAGGCGATAAAAGGTTTTGGAATCCAATTCCGATTGCAATAACAAAGGTTAACTTTGTTCGCTTATTACACAACGACAAATATCACTCTCTGGTTTTGGGACTGCAACAGGTAATGGAATCAAAGAGCAGAAGCAATAGCTTCTCAGCATTTTGACCAGGAATGAATGTAGTACAATTCTCATGACAAAATCTTTCCATAATCCGTGAGGGACAGTCCTGACAGGCGGTTGAGCCTATCTCATGGCTTGCTTCTCTGCTCGATAGCCTAAATTAAGGGACGTTGCCTTTGGACGTTGCCTTTCTATAAAAGTCAATCTGTTTGGTTGTTTTACTGTTTATTTAGGGCAGTCAAGGAATGGATATAGTATCTGTTCTCATTGATGACATATTCTTTCTGTGATGGGTGAGAGGTGCTCCTACTGAACGGTTAAGCCTGCCTTCTGACTTCTCCGCCCTGTATCCCAAATTGGAGGGTGTTATCCTTGGACGCAACAGCTGCCATTTTATTATTAGTGGGTATCAGTGCTGTCCATTATCTATTCTTTCCGTAATCGATTAATCGCCAGAAATTTTAACGATTAATCGATTAATCGGTTGTTGTATACCCGGCGTCCCACGGCCACGCCCATCCTGGCAGGGGTCGGTGGGGTCTGGTCCCCCAATTGGAGGTGTATAATTCTCCTTTGTAAACAAAGATCACATACGAAACTTACTAATTGTTGACGGACATGTTTTTGATGTTCTTCTACAAATGCTTAGGAAAAAGGGTACGAATTATTATATACCTAAACTCTATATTTTTAGTTTCCACTATTTAAAAAAACGAGTGTGTGTGTGTCTCTCCCTCTCTCTCTCTCTCTTGGCTTGCCCCCTGTTAGTTTCCTCTATTTTCCCACCGCTGAGAAACAGGGCATCACTTTACTGCTCTCCAAATTATCTCTCATGTCCAAGAACGTAGTTTGTTTTGAATCAAGTCTGGAAAAGTTTGCATTACCAGAAAGATATATTTTTAATGGTCGTTGGTCTAGGACTACCATTACCACTTAAAATGCTTATGTGGTTAAAGAGGGCTATCACATTAGTAACCACGATTCAGCGGGTTTTGAGCAAGGGAGAAACTGCCCAGAACAAAAGTGTTGGTTGGGCCAGGAAAATAGGTAGAGACTAAACATTTTTAAGGTTGTAAGTTATAGAAAATGTCTTCAGGATCAAGTTGACGAGACCCTTTTTAAAATTACAAATGAAATTCCGAAAAATGTTATTGTTTTCCCTACGGCTTATAATACTTATATATAGCAGGCAACTCTCTTATTGATTGCCCGCTGTTTTCTTTCGAAGGAGGTTAGACAACATTCAATATATCACCGCCTAGCGTAGGGTACTGGAGCGTCGTTTAAGACTGCTTCTCTAGCACTTCTGTAGGATGAACTCATATACCAGGAGCATATTTAGTGAATACGCAAAATACTCAAAGCATTGCCGGTTGCGTTTACGTCAAATCAGGTGCTTTCTATTAAAGAATGGACACATTATAAAAATAGTTACGTAGCTTATAAAACTTGTTTATGCTTCATTTTTATCATAGGGAAAGCAGGAGTAATGTGTAAGTGACGAGAGGTCGCGCCATTTCATCTATGCTTATTTTTCTATAGTCATACAGGGGTATAATGACAATTACTCATCTGTACACTTCCCATCGAAAGTATCCTCTCCAGCTTTCTTCTACTGACAAATACTCTCCTAGTCTGCTAAATAGTCTTGGTAATTATTAGTGTCGTCGCACTTTTTAGTACTAGTATCCTCTGCAGCAGCTTAAACGGATCAAAGTTCTTAGTAACAGATGTCTTTATGAGATATTCAAATCGACCAGTTACTTGACCTACCATGTCTATATCCTATTTTCCTGTAGCTCGTAACGTCTTATTGGGACGTGAGCCTTATTGAAGGGAATTCTTGTTATGAAAAATTGGTACAAGTGATGTAATTTAAGAACATATGTTGAGAACGTCCAGGATGTTGATTTCCAGGGTTGGGAACCTAGGGTGAGTTGTCTTACAAATGTTGTGTGCGCTATCCAGTCCATGCGAAGGAAAGTACGAAGGAGTAAGATGAAGATGCTTAATGGGTAGATTGTGATTGTGCTTAAAAGACACAGACTTGGTGTGTCTTCAAAGTAAGTAAAGGTAGAGGTGATCTTGGCCCACTTACTGTTGCTATAAATCTCCACATTGCTAGATTAGTTGCTCTAATATGAATCTTTTACTCTCATCGGGCGAAAGCGTTACTCAGGTGAATGTCGTTTGGAATACGATGACATTAAGATGTACAGCGGAATCTGTTAAACTTTTGAAAAATGCAGAAATACCTTTCCTGGAAACTAAAGTTCCTTTTCTTTGACCCCGCAGATGCTGATTCGGTTCCTAAGCTCTAGAGTGCCACTGCTTTTGTCTTTTATCGTAATCCCGTTCCATTCGTTTAGGCAGCGTAATGCTGGTTATTTATGTCTCAGCCTCTATCTGCAAGTCTGCAATTTTGTGAGATGTAACTGGCCCCATTCCGGGATTTGTTTCCCATTTTTGGTCACCTTATAATTTCAACATTACCATACAGAAAATACTCAGGAATGCATTGCAAAGGGATCCTGTAGTATCTGGTCGAAATAGATGCGTGGACAAGAGTAGTTTGGGACTTTCTGACCGCTTGTATCGTAATTCATTGACTTAGAAAGTGTTTCGGTCGATCGAGTCGGTCGACCTCAGTGCGTCCAGATTTCAAGGATAGTGTCAGATGAGTCTGTAAGCAATACTTTCTTATTTTGTAACCTTCCAGTTTTATCTTTTCACAGGTCTTGGCTTTGGCATCCCTCCTGCCAAGAAAAGTTTGCAAGAACTGGAAGATGTTTCTGACAAAAGTAAAGCGACCGAAACGAAATCGGAGCCTGAACAGCAGGGTCGTAGAAAGATGATAAAGACTATCGCAAGAAATGCTATCAAGGACTTCGTGGCATTTCGAAGGAATTTATCTATGCATGAAGGTATCGTACAACTTTAAAAAGTTTATCGTAACACTCCTCTGTTTATTTAAACAGAAGATCTCTCTGTCTAGACTCTCAATTGCTAACCGTTATGAAGTATCACCTTTGTGTGCAAATACTTTAAGACTCATGAAACACTCATTTTCTTTAATGTCAAAAAAAGTTTTGTAAACCATTCTCTGCAGTGGACAATGGTCATACTGAACACAAAGATTATTAGATTTTAAGTAGGATGTTCATACTTTATAAGCACTTTAAGACTTTTGTGATTGTATACATATCCTTTAGGTACACTAAGGAGCTTTGGGGTAAAATTGCATAAACCAGTTATGACGTCATGCTTTTTAACAACATGACGTCATTATTATTGAAAACTTCATGTCAAGTAATAATGACGTCCAAAACACTTGGTTAATGTTTGTGCCATTTTTAACAAAATCGGCGACTATGTGATCCCTGCATGGAATCGTCTAGGCTAGAAGCATCGCATAAATGAAGTGCCATATAATAGCGTAACTGCTCGTCATGCGTGTAGTAATCAGGCTCTGACAACAAAATATTAAAACAGCTGCAAAGATTGTGCTACTGTTACTTTTACCACTTCTTCTACAGTATGAATATCGATATGTTGAGTTCTCGTGACTAGTATCTGTGATATTCGGAGCTCTAACATGACACACATTCGGTACCAGAAAAGTGCACTTGGCTTTTCGAACAGAAAGGAGTTCGATATCAAAAATAAGAATCCCTCAGTGCCACAAGTATTGTTCTTTGAAGCAAAACGTTTCCCCTGTTATGAGGATCAGTCATGTTCTAACAAATTCTTGGCAGTTAATCAAAACACTGGAAAGCATGTCAGTATTAATCGCAGGACATATGGCTGAAAAGAGATCATATTCATCCTCTTCATTTAATGGAAAAGGACAAAAGTCATCGCTCATGAACAAATCACATTTTGGTGACTATATCGAGCCCCTCTCACTATCCAATAAATATTTTAATGATGAGACCGAGCCCCTCTCCCCCTTAACCGGGAAATATCATTCCTTATTGATAATCAGTTCTAACGTAATAGGTCCCAAAGGCAAATCAAGCCAAAATCGAAACTCGGAAAAGGCTAGCAGAGAAACAACCAGAGCCGATCCAAATCCGATAAAGCAATAACAGAGTACAAACAAACGTCGGAGATGATTTCCAACATTAGATAGCAAGCTGTTATTTCAAGTGCCCTCTGGTGCGATTCCGACGGGGGCTTTGGCACCTGTAGCACAAGTCTAGACCTGCCTGTAGGTTGCTTGCAAAAAAGATCTAATGAAGCATTGCTTTGAATAGATTATGGAGGTATTGATAACCAGAACCGGTAGTTGAATATCCTCAGCGAGAGTGCAGTCTCAATTTTCCTTTATTAAGAAAAACCAAGATTTTTTTAAGGAAATGGGTTCAACTCATAGAGGGAAAGGTTAGATGGTATTACTTCTTCGCTCTACGTTTCTTTCAAAAGCCCCACCCATTTATATCTGCTGTACTCCTAATGCATTTCTGCCTGAATATTAACTAAAAGACACGAGAACCAAAAAATATACTTTCCGTAGTTGCATATTTCGACATTTTAAGGTCTTTATTATTAGAGGATTGTTCACTTATGAGCGCTAATCTGTAAATGCACCCCCCTCGCCCCCCTGGTTTGGACTCCGTACTTACTATCTGTAGTGAAAATTTCATCACCTCCTCATTTATTACACTAGAAAATTGTGAGAGACTATTGAGAAATCTTTGTCTTGGAAACATTTGAAAGAGTCAAGCAGTTTCGAAGTGGGAAATATGTATGAACCCTGTGAGTTGGTGTATGCAGTATCCAGGGTTGATTACATTTCAAGATTGTACTTGATATTTATGCACTCGTATGAGGGACTGATAATCACTAACATCATATAAGGGTTCCTTTGTAAAGCAATGTGTATTAGATTTTAAGGTATACCCAAGGTAGAAGCTCGTCTCTGGAACTGAAACGAAGAAAACTATTTAACAGGTCATTAAAAAAAGGGGGGGGGGGGGCATGTGTAGTGAAAAGCTCATCAGTGGCAATTGGCTAAGAATTGATGTACATGTGACGTACAGACAGAAAATATGTACAGTACACTGTCGCGATACTTCTTGGCCTCTTGAGTACCGTGCCAGTTGACGTTTATCTATTTCATTTTTAAGTGCAATTTATGATTAGCACATGGGAGTCAAAGTAGCACTATCAGAGTACAGACCACTAAGCACGCAATTAGTGGTAATTAAATTAAAAAGCTACAATTTATGGTAAAGAAGCAAGATCAGTATTTATTTGGAAGAGTGTGCTATAGACCATGCTATAAACTGCTTTTTTAACTTTTGGCAAAATACTATTTTAAGAAAGCGACTTCTTCCAAATTTTAGTGATAAGGATACTTCATTCGGACTTCACCATAGTTTTATACCACGAAGTTGTAGGTTTTTCAAATCAGTAATTACTACCTTGTTATCAAGTGGTTAATTTCACCAACTCAGCCCACGGTGCGACTTTCTTCGCGACTTCCCCCATGCAGGGCCATGCAGACATGTATTAATTAGTATCTAGTCGCCAGTTGACCTTAATTCTTTTCCAACATTATCTTGTAACTGGTTATTGGCCTTAATATGAAAGGCCTATTGTCCTGGCCCTATCTCCATGAATATCGTGAATACTCTATGCGACCAGTTTGTCCAAGTGCCAATAGGTATCTACCCGAGCGTGAAATACCGTAATAGATTAGGAATGTTCCATTTTGGGGTGCGAACAGCCTAGAGATTGAGGACAGCTGTAGAAAAAGTACAGAAATAAGAAAATAATAAATTTTGGATCTATGTTTTCCCAAAAATGATCCGCCCAGCGCTTATTTTATGCCTTGGGCTTTTAGCGTATGGAAGACACATTTCAAGAAAGGAAGGTAAGTTTGTTATTGAGATTGCTATCTCGTGTGTGAACACCGAGGCTGCCCAACCTGCCCATAAATATCAGGTTCATTGATACCGAAAATTGTTATTGATGTTAAAAATCATAGTTTTATGATTAGCCTTTTGTTTGCTGTGAGTTGAATGGCGAGAAAAATATTTAAATTGATTTTACTGAAAGGTAACCCTTCTCTAAATTCTGCGGTCAGTACGTGATTTCACCATCTCAAATGACAGGGACATTGACCTTATGTCGAGAATTGGGATAGGTTAGACATATAACCAGTAAAAGGTTAATAAAAGAAGCATATGTGGCATGCGAAGTTTATGTAGTAGACCTTATGCATAAGGCTTAGTTCCCCCATCATAAATATTTGAACTCCTCTCCAGGATTTTAAGTCTGGTTTAACCGCAGGGCCCCCACGAAACTATATTGTTACGCGCAAAACATTTCATTCTCTTGAAAATATTCCATTCTCTTAAAAATATTAACAGTAATACAGTAATGAAATTTAGTAAATTTGTATACGAAAATGATCTCCCATACTTCGTATGGTCTGGAATAAATTCGCTTCCCAGAGCAATGGGATGGAAATACATGCAAATTTATTAATTTGGAATGTACATGTGGTTGCAAGGTGAAATACTGCACATTAACGTTGGTTAAGTCAGATGCTAAAATCCTTAAAAATCTAATTATTTAAACTTCAGAGAAATGTTTTGTTGCTCTGTGGAATTCAGTGTTATATACTAAAGTAGGGGCAAGGACGACATTGGATTTTTTATGTAGAAACGATTAGCACCTTTGCATAGATACTTTCTACTTCTAAGATTACTTGATACTGGTTAATTAAACTTCACTGCATGTAGTATAGAGTTGGCAGAATGTTATGGGCACTTTGCTTACTTTGGTAGGGATTTTATACGCACGAAGTCAAGGAGCTTGTCATTACTTTGCATCAAACACATATTGGTTTTTGCAATTTATCAATTCAAAATATGTCCAATATTCTGACAAAATATTAGCGGCACATCTCGTCAGGTTTCCCTTTAAATTTAAAGTGTGGCAGCCACCTTGCTACACTAGATCCTCTACTGTTTGTAAGAAGGAATTGCAAGTAACAAACGATTGTATAATTAATGTTAATATTATGAAGGCCAAGAATACTTTTCTATTTTCAAAATTAGGGTTTTACTATATTACTAGATATATTGATGATTGCTGAATCCCCTTCAAATTTTATTTTGGCATGTTAATTGACAAAAATGAATGCTTTTAGATTGGCTATTATAATTTTGCTTTCAATAATTACTTACTTTTAATACGAGATCCTCTTTTCTTATTTTGTAAACTGTCAGTATTTTGATGGAGATTGTAAAATGCTTCTCTAGGCTTTGGTTCCCGCGAAGCCTGTTCGTGGATGAATGGCTTAATTTCTTGATGACACACTAGGCCACATACCACTAAATGACATGCTCAAATGTTTCCCCACTCGATTGGTATTTTGGCATCATAATATGAGATATGTGTAGAGGAACCATGGAAACCTTTTAAGACTTGACAACTTTTAGAATGATAACCATATTTGCTAATGCAACCGTCGCTAGTAGCTTAGAAAGTCCGCGATTTCCCTCAAACCACGTTAGCTCGTTTAATATAGGTTAGCAGTGTAAAGGCAATGACGTACTGGAGATTTCTGGAATTATTTATAATCTTCTTGACCCACGAACTCTAGCACTAATAGATTGGTCTTGACGTGTCCGACGTGGAAGTCCGCAAAGAAGAACGCCATAGGAACCTCCCCCAACTCCTTCACTCAAAGAAGACAGAATCTGTGATTTGAAGATGTTGAGCCTATTTGCGATGTTAAGTTATAACGGTTTGCATGATGTTTTGATTATTATACAGAGCATTACATGGATGATTACATTTATGGATCAAGTAGTTTAAGAGGATCTAGAGTCAAATAGATACAGAACCTAGGCTTCAACACCGAACCTGACTTCTTGCAGCACTAATTGTCAAGATGCGGTCAAAAGATAAATACGAAACGTTACACCCGGCGTATTTTGGAAGGAAGATTTCAGAAATTTGTGTACACAAGTAACGCAATGTTTTTGTTGCCCATCAATAGCTGAAAGAGATATGAAATTTAATCAAAAATGCTCTCTTGAAAAATCACGGGTTTTTTTGCTCTCCTTTTAGTTTTCTCTTATTGATTCCCACTGAGTCCTTAACCACCAAATAGAACAAAGACGTAGTTCTGCTCATAATGTTAAAATTATAGTCTGTATACACTTTAGTGCAGTCTTGGCTGTGAAGCATTATCAAAAGTAAAACGCCAAATATAGAAACTTTATTGACAACGTTTCGTCTAACAGCGCAGTTGGTTGGTTCGTTAGTTTGTTAACAAGGTACGCTATTTAACAAGTTATCATGAAGAGTCAACCTAGGGTAAAATTTACCCTATAAAACTTACGAAGGTTCGCGGGACACTGGCAATAGAAAATAGCCTGAAGATGACTAGAAACTGTGCTCAACAATAACCAGAATACTACAGAGAAGAAGAGTTGTCCCAAAATTTCCAAACACGAACCTTATGTTTATCAATATCAATACGCTGAAATCACCGTTCCTCCACGTTACTGACTAGAGACGTTTTATGAATATTCAGCGATGCAACTTTTCGCAATAAATGTGATAATGCTAAAACCCTCCATATGGCAAGGTCTGTTTATATAACTGAAAAACACCAAATTAATGAAAGTAGTCGGGTACAGAGTATGGTCATAACTGACAAACAGAGAAACAGAGGACTACGTAACAGTTGACCGCTGAGCGCAACGACTTGCAATAAGCGACTGAAAGCTAGGGCTCATTGCTGCCCTTAATGACATTCAGGTAGAGTTATATGCTATAATATATAAATAAAATGCCGCAATTGTCATCTTTACTTTATGGCTAACACTTATGGCTCCCCTTGAGTAACGGATTCATTTTTCTGAACGTCTTCGCCAGACACTGATCACGCCAATTCGTCTTGATTTAAGTAGGAAAACTCTTCACGAAGATTTTACAAGAAAAGACTGGGCTGGAAGACGTCGTTAAAAGTTACGCGCACGTCAATGGCACCTTGTCTATTACTATTCGTATTAAGAAACGGGTAGGTTGTAAACAAATGTTTTTGTCGACAGAGTACGGGCTTCTTTACTTGATGAATGCTGTATGATATAATGGTTTGATAAACTTTATGTGTGATTTGTAGCTTAGAGGCAACGACAGTTTAGAGTTAATGACTGAAACCTACTACAGTATTTCGATCAGTGCTTCCCGACCATTTCTGTTACTAGGGTCAATATTTTCTGATCAAGAAATTTTATGGGCCTATCCTACCCAAGCTGATTTAAACTACATATATAAACAAATCATGAAACCCATGATTATGTCGGTCCTTTTCCAGCAACTCTTCCCATAGTGAAATACAAAGTTTTAATTAGGGAGTAACAACTCCCCTGTAACAACGATAAGTCACACAGAGATAAAAATCCAAGGAGAGATTTGCAATACATTCAGAAACAACAGGTTTTGGACTCAAACGAGAAATAAGTTACGTAGTCTTAGGAAAAAGCATCGGTGAGTACTGTCCTAGGCAAATGAAACATGCCAAAGGCCAAATTCCCAGAATGCATGAGTTAATACCTATAGTGAATAAATCACAAGGCCCCCATTTATAAGCGGAGCAATAATTAAAAACAGCCGTAAATTGTATCTAGTGGGATGTGGGATACGTGCTTTCCTTGACATATTGACTTTCTTTTTACTTGACCTGTCTGCGTATCTCAATGCCTCTTTTTTCTCCACTTTTTGTCTATTTGATTTTTGTAACGAACCCTGTCTTATGCCTGTTCTTCCACTTTTTCTGTTGGGAGGCGTGTGTTCTCTTTGCTCTGGTCAAATCTAGTGTTGTGGGGGGTTCTCTTGTTGCCTTTTTCTTTACAAGTTCTCTTTAGAAGGCTTGTTTAACAAGACTGTTACATGGAAGTCTGTGACATGTCCAAACAATAGAACGCCCTGATCTTCTTCTATTGCGATGACGGTTGCAGTTGGTCTGGCCCCTTTCAACGTTTTGATGATACTTGCCTCATTCCAAGCATTACTACTCCTCAAATATATGAGTTAAACGAAAATGGCTACTATGAGTGTGCCAAGGGAGATCATGTGCGGGTCATGAAAAACATATCGGAAGGCCATGGTTTGCTAACCACCGGTATAAGTCTACAGTTATAGACTAAGGGCTATATATTAAAGCCATAATTACCCCCGCAAAACTTACCAGCAACTGCTACAGTAGAAAACTAAGAGCTACATTTGAGAGCACCAACTAACGACAACAGGCTACCAATATGGTAAACAGCAAAGTAAAAATAATTGTAAATATTGACAATGACTGATGGCTACTGTTTATATCTTATGCAGCTAATACATACAGCTCATATAGTTTTATAGTACCAAACATACTAACCTTGTTCCATGATTCTTTTCAAAGTAAGCTGCCCTTAGCCAAATACTCTTCTTGCTTGGAAAGACGGTTAGCGCATGCGCATAGATAGCTCGAGCGCACTCGTATGCACCGTGAGAAGCACACTAAAACAAGTAAATAAGATATTTGTTACTACAAAGAGATAAGACTCTATGATCTAAGAGCCGCTGGCGGCCAAAAAGAATTGGGGCCCCGTCGTCTAGGACATCAGAATATTCCTTTTGACAAATAGGATAAAAATTTGTTTCTGTCACTGATTTATCACGTTAGAATATACTTGTAAGCCCTTGTTCACGTCAAGCTATCAATTAGAATTAAACACATCGAGCTTGATACCTCTTAAGCGCTGAAAACTATTATGACATGTATAGCCAAAAATTCTGAAAACTTAAAAATAAAATCACCATTAAGAAATTATAAAAATTTGATGTAAGCTACACAAACCAAAAGACTACGACTGATCACTAAATTGCAGAACCCTGAGAAAAAAAGAATGCGATTATCTTGCTTCCAATTTGTAAGAAACAGAAAATAGATTGTTCAAAACGCTGGGTGAACATGTATACGTGAATTCACCCCATGGCAGTGCCTTTGATGACGTCCTCCGAAAGTACAGAACATGAACAGCGTGAAGCTAGAGCCACGTAGACAAGAGTAAGCTAAATTATCACATTGGAATACGATACACTGTTATTTAGAAGGGTCGCTTTTTATCCATTTCTAGTTTGCAACTTTGCTTAGGTATAGGCAGAACCTTAAAAGTTACGTTAGCCACATTTCATAATTAGTTTTAAGTTGACATATATTTTAAAAACAGTTGTCTACACTGTTCAGTGACAGTGGTCTGCAATCTAGGGTCCACAGATCCTTTCACTGGTTCTCAACAAATAAGCTTATCTCATGAGATCTGTTAATATCTGAAACTATTACATTGTAAATAGCCACTTACACTTTCTGCATCTTCCATCCACGTGTGCTTCCTGTCCTCGTTGTCTATTCCTATACCAATAACTGTTCGTCTGTTGAAGAATAAATTCAATGCAACTGATGTCTACTAATACTTTATTTACACAAGAGTAGCATTTTGAACTTAATATGAAGGCAAATCTCAATATTCTTTCTATAAATAAAGCTGGGATCACAATGATGAGGTAATACAATATACCAATTACAACAGCCACTCCTATCACCTGTCTCGGGGGAAATTGTAAGCGAAAAAATAAACGTACTGATCCTGTCGTTCTAATACGAAAGATGCGGTGAGCTTGTCCGCTTTAATGGTATTTGCATAGTAACTATGCCCCTCCCCCTCCCCTCCCCCTCGCCCTTCCTCCCTGAACACACTCCACGATAACTCAACGATACAAATAATGATACTAACATAATTGCTTGACATGTCGACACGCTATTTCCTTTGTCTGCTTCTTCTGCGTCTTTGATCCACTGCTCTCGGTTTATTTCTACTCCGTTGGCCTTTAACGACGAAACGGCTGTGACATGATGAAAAAAACAACAAAACTTGAATTCAAACATCAACCAGTTTGCATAAAATTTACAGGAAATGTAAGATTTGAATTGGAGTATTGAGTTTGTACGTGGTTAAAATTTGCTAAAAGTTTTCACCTGAAAATTTTCTGTTCGATATTCTGTACAAAATGC
>JAAAKM020006971.1:89113632-89130667 GCA_010016025.2 Alatinidae sp. Z8VKAUB7J3
AATAAAGGAGATACCCTTTCATTCTTAATTTCAACTTCAAAAATAAGGGAGTAACAAATGAGACATCCTGACCACTGGACAGGCCAACCAGCTAGTTCGCAACACAGTAATGGCCTATAAAATGCTTGGGGGATTCATTTTCCAGCCATACAGTCACCCGTACTTTCTAAATTTCCCTTCGGCCTACTTTGGTGGCGCCTGCCTTAGCCAATAAAAGAAGAAATGTTAGTTTCATTCATTTTGCGGGCAGTCTCGTAAGTCACTCATCAATGCTCTCTGATCGGAAATGGACTGGGTCTAGTCAGGTGTCTAGCCCAGAAGCCACCCCTTAATTATACCACTTAGTAATAGTACGAGTGGAATTGAGTCAGAGTTCGATTTCAAAGTACAGGTTTTTGAATATAAAATTTGGAGTTCAGAGTGTAGACCATCGATATCTGATCAAATGTGTTATAGAGTATTTTTCGTCTTTTACTGGAGTTAGAATATACATCGAGTACAGGAAAAGGTCTCTTCTGTGAGTGGACCAGTAGCTTCACATTCCCAATTACTTTCCTTCATGATCCACAAGTTGAATAATGTGGGAGGAATATTAAGGTTTATTGACCAGGAAATTTCGTCTCTTCCTTTCGTTGAGCTGTCACTAGACTGTTTTCTATTCCAACGCCCTGTTGTTGACACCTTATGTTATTCTGGCACAGGGAGCTTCCGAAGTCCTTCTTTGATAAAGAGAACACATGGCTGTAGTCCTACATATGATCACTTGTATGTATAACCTTTGTTGCTTATGGTTAGTAAACTTTTGCACCCCCCCCCCTTTGCTCCCTAAAAATCTAAAAAATAAGATCCTGGATACATGCCCGACTTTTAACTTTGGTAAGAAAGCTGCGCAATATCTGTGTTACCCTCTGAATACTTTATGTTGCATTTGAACACCTTCTTGTTTGTTTCAAGAACTACAATGAGGCCGGGGGAATAACTATGCCGATCGCTTCTCAGTCTTTTGTCAGGTATCGCTTGTAGCATTTGCTCTTATTGATTACAAATGCTCCCAACGATTTGCAAAGAGGCATTCCTACTGAATGTTTGAGCGTGCCTCGTGGCTTGCTTCTCGATCTAATGTCACAAATTGGGAGACGTCTACCTGAAATGTTTCGGCCATACTTTATGTTTAGCCTTGTTGGTAGTTTAGTTTTTATTTACCGTAGTTTCGATGACAGGCCTTGTGCTTACCATGTGTCTTTGACTAAAAGACGGCACCGTGTGGAAAAAACCTATCCCAAAAAGTTCCCAATTGTATCACAATGAGCCTCCTCGCTTGCTCTCTTTCGCACTTCTTGCTTCCTGTACGTGCGCGCTTGAGCAACGTACTTCGGTATTATTACACAAAAGCTATACTATACCGTAGCAAAAATATAAACTGAGGGGATAGACGATAAGAATTAGTAAGCAGGAAAACGGGAACTATTTATCAAAACTGAGTCCAAGATAAAATTTCATTTCTTTTTGCTTTTAATCAACAAACAAGATACGATTACATTATTTGTAAAAACGTTTATAATAATATCACATTATTTTTAATTTCCAACAGAATTATTACGGAGATCAAAATATTATTGAATTATTTGGCATACTGGAATACTGTTTTGGTTATTCCTATTTTGATGGGGTCCTTTGGAACGTGGTTATCTAATGGAAATGAAAGTTTATGACCTCGTTTTAGATTGTTTAAATTGAGAAAAATTCTTGAGCAGACTTGTCCTTTCGAAGTTTGAATCATTTCTACCAAAACCTATGTTTTTAGCTTTAATTCATGGTGCTTCGTTGCAGTGAACGAACGTAAAGTATGAAAGAAGCACTTTGTGAATACCTTAACTTAAAAACTGAGAATAACAAATATACTTCAGACATAGACACGGATCAAGGACAAAGGGAGAGATAGTCATCAATTGTTCGTAAGTAACCAATCGTTGATTTCACTATGATAACACCTGCCCAAAAATGTTAACCAAACTTCATACTTTTGCCTACCAAACAATTAGTTTACATCTACCACTCCGTTTATTCTTTCCTCTATTTCTCCCGTTCATCGCAGGAAGGTGAGCGTCTTGTGATAAACATGAAATCCCTAATGACCAGAAGAACGCTTTTTAGATGCGCTAGCAATGCAAAATCTTGCTTGCTCCACTCCGAATCGTATTCAATTCGTTGCCTTTTGACAATGGTGGTATCAGTTACTTGCTCTGCACTCTAAAAGAAAAATGCACGCGTTTATGCAGTAAATAAAACTAGCAAACAGATAGATATCCAGAGACTTCATACTCTCTCTTGATAAACAGATATGTGAAATTATACGCATAGCCAACGAGTTTCGTCTCAAGAAATTTCATCCTAGCCAGCCCATGAAAGGCTCTGCAAGTCTTTTGATATTACTAATCTAACGTCTTACATTATTCAACCATAACATGCACTATGATTCCAAGAGATGACAAAAGTGTTGACAGAAGATTGTATCATCTGGAGAAATATGATCCCGAATTTCGACAAAGGCGAAAACGTCTTTTAGCAGCTTTGACTTTCAGGGGATTTCTAGGTTACCTACAGATAAGTATTATAGTTCCTTCTGCTTGGTTATACCTTAAATTGTTTAACTCTCCGAAGTGGTTATACGCTGTGCTTATGTCATTGTCGAAACTTTCGTGTCTTTTGGCATCACCCATAATCGGTAGAATATATGACAAAACTAAGAGAGTTCGAGAAATTATTTTTGTATTGAACACACTTGAGATCATTGGCTCTGTGCTTTACTCGTTACCGTTTTCGATTTGGTTTTTACTGATTGGAAGATTCATATCTGGAGTTGGAATTGCATCCCACAGTATTCGTGGCAGTGAAACATCTTGGGTAACAATCAGAAAAGAACGAGTAGCGGAATTTGCTAAGCAAATGTTTGGTACGTTGATGGGCCTTCTTTTGGGACCTGCTCTCTCATTCCTTTTCAAGGACATGAGGATTCAAATTGGAAGCTGGAAAATCGATTTTCGAAACGCGCCTGGAGTATTTTGTGCTATACTGTGGTGTACTATGCAAGTTCTTACACTGTTCTTGGTCACTAATGTAGCAAAGGAGTATGTTGATGTTGGGGATGATGATGTTGAAATAGTCGAGGAGGAAGAAGAGTCTGAGAATGTGGATCCCGATAAATTGTCTATTTTAGATACGAAAAACAAATTATGTGCAGATGCAAAGAACAATGTACTTAATAGCGAACATACACAGTATCAACAAGTGGAAGAGGGTCAGAAGGCAGCTTCTTGGAGGGGTGTGATTAGGGAAATTGTTGCTCCAGAAATATTTGTATTCTATGTAACCAACCTTCTCGTTGCTATCTTCCTAATTTCAAGTGAAGTAACTATACCATTATTTACCCAAGAAGATTTAGGATGGAACACATCAGAAACTGCGACTGTTTATGTAGCCGTGGCACTCCTAAGTGCATTTATACTAGGATTGTTGCACAAGTATGGGAATAAACTGTCAGAAATTGGATGCATCATGCCAGGAATTTTATCTGCAGTTGTAGCTCTAGGCTTCTGGGCTTGTTATCAATACACGAGAAGAAAGAAAGACGTGGCAACAATAGTTCTTTGCATAGCTCTTGCCATGGGATCGTTTATTTTCCCTCTGTATGAAGTAGCAGGGAAGTCATTGTTGTCAAAGGTAGTGCCCATGCAAAGCCAAGGTCTCATTCAAGGTGTTTATATGACTTTCACTATGGTAGGTGCAATAGCTGGCCCATTATGGGGAAGTTTATTTTTTCATCACATATATTTGAGTGTGTCTACATTTATTATACTTTTAATGGGCTGTTTCGTTTGTTTTGCATTGTGTGTAAGAAAACTAGAGATTCGTAAATCGTTGTACAGCAATCACGGAGAGAATTAACTTCAGGACCACGACATGAGAGCCATAAAGAGCTTGTTTATTGTCAAAAGAACCGTTTTGCAGTACGCAGGTGGACATTTCACTGTATTATCGTTAGATTTGAGTATCCTACGATATGTAGAAGACTTTTTAAGCTAATCAGCAACTGTACCTGGCACTGTTTGTTGGAAATACACATTTCTCTCTTTACTTCGCAAATACATCAAGATATTTTCCAAACGAATCACCCACTCCCTGCTCATTCTCTCCCCTCTTCTATTAATGAAGAACAATGGTTAACAACGTCTTCTTCTAATCGCTCCCCTCTGAGTAGCCCTCCGAGGTTTATCGCCAACATCATTCACCAAGAAATGACGCAGTGACATACGTTTTGTTTCCTTATACCATGTTTGTTACTCCGCATTACTCAGCAAGTTTCTCAAAAAACCTATACAATATGACTTATACACGAGACAACTCAACGTGTTAGAAACGTTTGATGCAAGTGTATGACAGTGAGAAAGAACCATTCTAAAATTTGATTGTTGTGTTGTCTGTGTAAGAGTGACTGTGTCTGTCGGTTACGTGTTCGGAGTAGTCTAATAAAAGCACAGAATTGAGATTGTGATCTAGACGAAATGCAAGGATCATTGGAATTATGTTATTTTAACAAGACGTTTTTGGTATCTGCTCGTTTGTACCAGCTAGAAATTTTCACCATCCTGAATGGTAGCTATTGGCTAACAATGTTTTGCCAGACACTGGTCACAGCCATCTAGAGTTAAAGGGGATGTTTATCACGAAATGTTCATAGAAATGGAGAAGACTGCAAAAGTTGCTAGAAATGGGATGTAAAATATCACATATATTCAATGACACGATTTCTATTACTCGTTTAATTGAAAAACGCATAAGCCGTAAACAAGCTATTTTTGTCGACAGAGCTCAGGCTTTTTCGTTTTGACCAATGCAGCTTCCAGAGCTGGCATGTGAAAAGGGAGAGCGTGCTTTTGCTAATGCCCTAAAACATCGCTTCTTAATCAGGGGCACATGTACCCCATGGAGGTATGAAGCATCCGCATCCGGAGTCTCCGCTGCTTATCAGGGAGACTGGTATTAAACACCGGAGGTATGAAGCATTAAAGGAAGGTGTACAAGATAAGGTATCAAATGCAATACTGCACAAACCCAGTAATTATATTCAAAGAACAATGATAATAAGGTATTAAATGCAATACTGTATGGACCCAGTAATTACATTCAAATAAAAATAATAAGCAGAATGTTGGTGTATTGTTAAGTACTTGAAGTCGTAGATTTGTATTCGATCTATTTGTATGTGTTCAACGCATTGCATTATTATATTCATTACATTGTACTTCATATCAATTGTCTTAATTTTACTATAAACTTTATACGCTGTACACAAAGTACACGAGGAGACATTTTGAAAGATCAAAGGGTACGAGCACATAGAGAAGTTAATAACCACTAATAAAGGAACAATTTTGGCAATTATCAATCAGCACATTATCGGCTTTTTCAACGATCTGCTTCGTTAAGCAATATTCCACTTTTCTACTGTAAGGCTGGCGCGAGTGGAGCCGTAAATTCTTAGAGTGCAAGCGGCGCTAAAAGTTTGGAAGAGCAGGAAAAACAACTGGTAGTTCGGAATTTTACCGCAATCAGCATCGAAATTCACTTCCCATTGAAACAAGCAAAACAAAACGGGCATGTACAATAATGACGTGACTGGCCGAAACGGTGACCAACGGTCATTAACCGGGTAAAACGGGTCAAAACGGGCAGCAACTAACAAACTAAGTCCACATCGATTGCCATGGGATGATCTGCAACTTTATAAGGAACGGACATGCCTGATCCTAGTGACAGTGACAAGTAAAACGCAATCGTCGTGCAACAGCTTAAATATGAAAGTGGTATAAATGTATGTATTCCTATTTGACCGTATATAGAAAATGACAAGCTTACCAACTGTGAATACCTAGGTTTGAATCAATTACGAACTGGTTGATAGCTGACAAACGTGTCTTCCCGTATACTGTCCGTATACCGTTGCCAATTCTACTCCATACATAGTCAAGGAGACTAACTCGAAACGTAGCTTAGAAATGTATATTATCTCTTTTCCGAAGATAAGTAGTAAAGTGATGCGAAGAGACGCTCTCGTAAAAAGTGTCGACAGCCTCGGTACAGTTAAGAAAGTCTATTGGATGTCAGTGATGCGAATTTGACAGAATTCAAGTCGACGCTTCAACAGAGGCAGCGAAGGGATACATTATAAATTTACTAATAAATTATAATCAATGTCATAATTTCATATATTGTGAGCCGAAGAAAAACCATTCGGTCGCCTCTCGGTCATTTGGCTAGGATCATGTGTTGTATCTGTTCTCATTGATGACACATTGATGGCAGTTTTTTTCCATGGTCTGTGAGAGGCGGTTGAGCCTGCTTCATGGCTTGCTTCTCTGCCTGGTAGCCAAAATTGAGGGGCGTCGCCCTTGGATGACCCAGCTGCCCTTCATTTGTTAGTTAGCCTGTTTGTGGGTTTTCTGTTTATTTAGGGTAGTTTTAATGTCGGGGCCACTGCTTATCAGGGGTCTTTGATTGAGAGACTGCCCAAGCAAAAGCAAAACGCGAGCGAAGCCAATTTGTTTAGTCTTTATCTACTGGCAGGTTGCCAAATTGACACACAAGGACTAATTAATTTATTCAATTCAACACCATCAAGACTTTTAAATATCCTTTACCTACCATTTGCTAGACATAAAATTCAAATCATCAGTAATAATTGAACGATGTGTTTTGCAACTTTTGCATGCATTAAGCTGAGTGATCGATATAAAGCTACAAAAACCGTTTTTCTTTCGTTTTCCATTTCAGATATTATACGCTCACTGGGTGTGCGCAGGTTCTCTCTCTGTTTCATATATACGTTTCTTCTTCATAAAGATAAACACCTCCACGCTTATCCTTGCTGGGTTCATTACTACGGAAAATCGTTGTGTTCAACTTGCTCATGCATACCGCTTCATTGCCAATAGATTGATTCGAGTATGTCTCAGATAAGCCGACTAGGTTACAGTTGCCAAAAGAATTGGGCGCTTTAATAACTGGGATTTTCAGCAAACCTCCTGACAAGATACTGTTTCAATTAGAGTGTCAGAATTGTACTATGTACTAATTGTACTAGCTTCTATCTCCCTAGCTTCTTTACTCTTATTTCACTATACGGCGAGAATAGATCTGGTGATAGGGCACACCCTTGTGTTACTCCTCGCTCTATTTTCGTCCAATTACTGAGTTTCTTGTTTACTCTAACTGCGGCTGTCTCATCCCAGTACAGCTTACGTATCTATATCGATGTCTTTCCATCAACATCCAGTTCATTGACGATTGCGAACAGCGTCTCGTGTTGGACCTTGTCAAATGCCTTGAAATAGTCGATGAAACAAAGATACAGGTCACGTTGCACTTCTATACTTCGTTCACGCACTGTCGCACAAAAATTTAAGTATCGTTTGGTTGCAAATTTCGCAAAGAAAGTCGAGTTGTGTGAACTGTGTTGTAACAGTTTTGATGCCGATTCCTTCTACAACTGAAAATCACGTATTTATAGCAAATTACAACACTTGATTACTGGCCTAGAGTTGTAACACTAGACAACTAGACAACGAGTCTACAATCGACTGTGGCCAGGGTCAAGGGAACGGACTAAGTACACTAACCATAGCCAAGTGATGCATGGACATCAGATAGCAGTAATAAATTCGGCGTATTTCGCTTTCATACTCATCATCACTTTGTTGTCGCAGTACCACGTCTACATTTAACCGCTGTGAGCAGAGAAATTGGCGTACGAAAACTCAACAGCTGTTAAATACTGCTTAAGGCAGCACATCCAACTATTTGGGGTTTTACGAAGTAAACAAAAGGATGCCAGTGATACAATGGAAGAGTATATAAAATTCGTTATCAGTTGAAAGAAGCCAGGCTTTCACAAACGAACATATATAAAATTGTAGTCTTATGATTTTCATTATTTCCCATGTAATTGATTCGCATTCTGATATGATGAAGTCAATTTCACGTGTTCGTGTAATTATCCACACTCGCTGTTTCTGTCACAGTGTTACCATCCACTTGATACCGAAGCAGAAATTTGATTTTTATCTTATCCTGGAACAAAAAAAATGAAAACCTAAAGTGAGTTCACTGCGCTACGTACAACGTGACTTAAGACTACAATGAATGGTAAAGTTGTAACAGGTATTTCAAGGTCATTAATGAATGATCAAAGTACTGAAACTACATTGACACAACAAACACTCAACCCATGGGAGACAGTCCAGTATGTCTTGTGGGTAAACCGACAGGATGCAGAAGTAGAACACGCCTAACCAAACGGTGGGGTGACTATTAATCTATTACCTGGACGTGACCTCACATCTATGACTCTTGCGGCGGAAAAATCGAGCGTTACAGAGACTACTGTATCATGTCATCCTTAAGCGGAGAAAGCGAGCGATTATCATGACGGGGAATGCATTACCTATATGCCTGACCTCGACCATGGACATCACATCACATAATCACATCACATCATTATCACATAATATTTAGATATCCATGCCTCGACGAACGTCAATGTTTAAAATACTTAAACGGCCAATTCATTCTCATGGCAACATATGAAGATAGAGTCCCGGATAGACAGCCTCATAATTATAAGGTTTTCATAATTGAAGTCAAAAGCCCGTATTAATTCAATTTGTCATCTGTTCTTAAAACCCAACACGCGCCCCTGTATTTAGCTAATTTGGCGGCTGTCCTTGGAGTGAAAATTGTACAGAACAGTGTCAAGGTTCGATGGCGTCATTCCCTTTTCTTGAACTGAGGGCGATGTCATACAACGTTTACACTAAAAATGTTAACTTAAATGACATAAGATTGTGTAGCGTTCCCCCCAAAATGTGAGAGGATTATCCAGATATTCTCTTGATGTCATAATTTTCTTCAAAACTCTTATGTAAATTGATTTAGTATCGTTGCTGGCGTATCAAAAAAGTACACAAAAACCTAACAAATGGAAAACCTAACGGTCATATCCACTGTATAACCACATGGTATAAGGTACTTTCTGCGCAATCGCATATGATGTCTTCCACATGTCTTGATACAGAAAATGTTACGGCAAACACATCTGTTATAGCGTGTAAATCCTTCTATTTCTCTCTGCATTTCAAAGCTACATGGCTACACTCCTCACTTGATATATCAATCGGTATATTTGGTGGTTCATCGCTAAAATGGCAAGCGCTAACAGTCCTCATTATCACTCCAACGCAAACAACTCAATATTTTCAGCTCTTTAATTGGCGACAAAGCCCTCAATTGACCGACTAAAATCTTCCTGCACCATCCATTATGCATTTGAGATGTGTATTAAATGTCATAGTTATCAACAATTATCAATGCATCATAACAGTCTTATCAATCAAAAGAATGACTTACTTTACGAGGGTTGGCAATCAGCATCACTTGTGTAATTGCTGCGGGAGGTAGAAGTGGGTTGTATCCAGGTAACTCTGATCCGGAGGGAGGCTGCAGTTTTACACGCATGGACTGAAGGAAGCGAAAGGAAACAAAGAAGTGGCGCCTGTTACTGGGACTGTTAACTCTGCAGAATGCACAGTAACTCATCATCGTCTTTTGGAACCATATGCCAAAACATGGTTTGAAGACAATAGTCAACAGATATTATTATCAATGGAAAATGTTCTCCATTTTAGCCACTTTGGACGAAGAAGAGAGCGAGGGCATTTACAAAGTGCATCATACCTCATCGACAGGAATTACGACCCCAGATAGAACGAATTCACCTGCGTGCCCAATGGTTCGAACGTAAGTTATACCGTAGAACATCGTTACAAGATTGAAGTCATATTGCACCGGTTGAAGTACTGGATCAGCTGATACAATACGTTTTCTATATTTACAAATATCACTTAATATCTACAGAGCAGTTATAAAATATTTTTGTATAAAGACGGGTTAAACCAACTCACTAACAAAGCAACATATTACACCATAGAATGGTTGTGGATAGACAAATATCAGATAAAAATGTTACCTTTGGCACTGCAGCTTGAACAGAGAACTGTTTGATAGGTAACGTACTGGTTGACATTGTTGATAAGACTAGTATCGAGACATTTGGATTCGCAGAAGGCCTTGAGTCCTGTTAACAAAATGAGAGGAATGAATACCGATAGAGAGTTCCTAAAGAAATTTAAAGAAAGCCTGTAATTCTTCACTGACAAATTGTTAACAAGTGAAAGGAAAATCAGGTCTTTACATGAACAAATTCAACCCATACAACATCGCAAGGGTTACCGAAAGTAACTACGACTGAATAAATGTGCATCACACAATACGTTTTGTTTTCATTGTCTCACCTTCGCTGTATGTATCACAGTCCTGATGCCGTTCTTGTCGTATACGCTGACTGGCGTTGCGCTGGCTGGAAGAAAAGGAAAGAGGTCCACTTCAGCAAACGTAACACGACGTTAAACAGAAAAAAATGCACGTGATTTAATCGTGGGCATTCGATGTTTCTGGCATCACTTTCATCAGGTACAAACATGATGAATCAAACTGATTATGTTACTCTTGCGACTGATTTGCCTGGATTTAATACTTCTCATACGAAGACGTTTCCACCTAGCTCATTTTTTACAAATAGACTCAGACCATTAGACCTACACAACGTTCATCAACAGAGGAGGCATTAAAGGCAATAATAAATTGTCAATTAAATTAGAAATTAAAAAAAGAGAATCATTGTGTTATTAATTATCATCACGGTAATTCAATAAGATGGAAAGTAAAGGAGCAAGGGAATGGAATTGTTTACAATCCTGTTATTCATACCTACACGAATTAAAAGAAGTTCTTTTCTATGGACTAATTCCCTGTTCGAGTTTTCTTCACACCAACCTACGTTGATCACACTCGTTCTTATACTTCTATTACCCTGAAAATTGTAACTTCCTATTTCAACATCAAAACCACATAATCTTCATAGTTTTGCATTTCTGTTATTTATTATCACTAACAGCACCTCAGTAATTTTATACGGCATCACTGCTCGCAACAAAAATGAAAAGGCGACTACAATCACTCTTTCCATTGGCTCCCGTTCATGAGGACTGTAATGTGTGCGCTTATGTGTCCCTGTACTCTTTTCAATCGTGAATTTTACAATTGAAATATGCACAATCGATTGATAGGTAAAGCGTTATTGGGTATATTTGACCTGGACGGGATCTGCCACGGGTAGGTCCATATAAATTTTTTCCACGCGGAGAACGTTAAGATACCCCAGCTATGTACCTAGTTAGCCACTTCCCATGCTCTCTAAATTTCAACTTGGTCCTACATACAGCTCTATCATCTAACAAGACTTGAAAAGTGTTTCCCTTACTTGGTTGAATGGCTTCTTGAGGTACGCTATAACCATCTGATGACACATCCACTAGGTCTGCAGGTATTTCCTCTTTCTTGGCATTCGATGGAGGAGAAGTATTCACAGTTGTTGGGGCAGGTACAGTTTCTACAAATGATTAAGCATAATAGTCCTTTTTAGGCAGGTGCACAGAGCCTACAACTGAGAGATCAATATAAAAATGTTTCCAATTCGTGCTACTGCAACCCAGAAAACGTGACGAAAAAAAAGTAAAAAAAAAGCAAAAAAGTAAAAAAGGCCGCGTAACGGCTAACAGTTGAAGTAAGGCTATTGCCAGTTCCAAAAAAAGGAAGCTTGAAAGAGTGTGTAGTACCGAGAGGATGGTTGCTGAAGTAAAAGCGTTTACAGTTCCACACCATGAGATGCCGCGGGAAAGCGCGATGTTTTCACAACAAGTACAAACAGAAAGGTTTTTATAAGGTAATGATCTAACAAAAGCAAAAGCGTGAGTTACATGAGTTGCAACAAAATGTTCAGCAAATGTCATGAAAGATATTGTCATGCAGTTTTGGAGATGGATATACTAGCAGACCGTTAGCTACTCTCGCAGACGAATAACAGCTGCTCGATGGCTTGAGTCAACATTTATTAGTAATAATTGTCAGCAGCAAAGACATCAGATAGGCGTACCTGGAGTTCCTGTTGATATCAAGCCATCATTGACTGCTCGAGATTCATCCAAAATACTTGCTGTACTATTGGGTACTGAGTTGGCTGTTGGGGGTGTTGGGGTGCTGGTGGCGTTCATAGATGTCGAGGTGGCCAGCACTTGCGGTGTATCTTTTACATTTGATACGGCGGCTGCTGAAGGAGGGGAGGGATCTGAAACAGACTCATTTTTGAAAGAACTGAAAACATCGAAATCTAAAACATCGAAAGGTTTAGGAGGTCCACTTGCTTTCCCTGGTCCTGGTACACGGGACGGCTGCGCCGCCATTGGTTGCTGGGCAGGTGGACGTGGAGCTCCTTGCATTCTGGTAGCTGTGGTCCCAGGTGGGCGTATCATCGGAGCCATGGATTGCGTGGGCATCATTTGATTCTGGCTACCAGGAAACTGTGAGAAATTAGGTCGAAATGCTGCCATCTGGGGATTGATATTATTAACCGTCGCTTGTGGGTGCATCGGCCCCATTTGGAATTGGCCAAATGAATGCGCTTGGGTGTGTTGTGGTGGCTGCGAAGGCATGGTGGAAAATAAGCCTGCCGTACTTGTTTGTTGGAACGGTGGGGCAACCTGCCAAAAAATTATAACCAACATCAATACTATATGTACCGAAATCAAAGCTTGATTGTATTGGTAATACCAAAGAGAAAACTTTGTATGCGTTACACTTTGGTGTAAATTGCGGAAACATTGGAACTGATTTGAGCTGAAACAATCTGATTAAACTTACTACCAGCGATGAGTACACAGAACCAAAGAAAACGAGTTATCATTCGCGGGTTTACTTTACTCGCATTAATGGTAATAACAATCCTTTTAATAAACTTGTTTCCATTGTGATGATAACCACAAAGATAACGATTGATTGATTAAATTGATTGTTTAACGATTATAATTGATGATAATGATGATGATGATGATGACGATGATGATGATGATGTTGATGATGATGATGATGATGATGTAATGATAATGATGATGATGATGATGATGATGATGATGTTGATGATGATGATGATAATGATGATGATGATGATGATGATGATGATGTTCATAATGATGTTGATGATGATGATAATGATGATGTTGAGAATGATGATGATGTTGATGATGATGATGATAGATGATGATGATGATGATGATGATGTTGATGATGATGATGATAATCAATATATAGTGATGATAAACAGATAATTTATATATCTTGTTAAGTTGAAACAAGTCATTCCTTATCTGTCAGAAAACACCACAAAGATTCGTATTCATTGTTGGAACCACGAATCGCAGCTATCAATGCCTCACAACTATGAATGGTGTGCCCTGTCCCTTTGCAATGCCTGCATACCAAACACTCCCTGTCTTCATGACACTGGAATCACTTTCATTCCAAAGACTGTTGATGCGATCTGAAAAAGTGTTCAACTGGTTGTTTTTCTGGCTTTATTTGTGCGATATTATGTAAGAAATTTGTTGTTGTCTTCAATGCTAGACTCAGTGAAGTTTAGAAGACCAGTGTTCCCATTTTGAATCTGATTGATTTTGAATACGGATTCGATACAATTCTCATCGTGACATAGTTCCTTACTAGAGGTGCAGAGACTGCAAAATGCTCCTCCCAAACCTGATTTTATTGTGTGTGCCATAAACATTTTTGTATGCACCTAAACTTTTGTTCATTGAGAAAGTCCACAGAGAACTAAGGACCTTTTTATTAATTCTGAATGTCTGCTATGACTTGAGAATTGTGTCAAGGTGACTCAGAAAAGTCGGAAAGAAATTATAACCCAAGTTTTTGCTTGCTCATGTTTCAGTAAATCTCTATTTATCAAATGGTGAAATTGTGTGGGAAAACCAATCTCATGCATTCTCTTCATCTTGTTGTCCTGTAATGTTACTGATGGGAAAGGAAACATGAAAGGGCTGTGACATTGTAGCAGACACTCAGAATTAACGCACACAGTGCTAAGTTCTACGTGGACCATCTAAACAAACTGATCAAAGCTGAGATGCATGCATTGATGTCCATGGTGGGTGGGAAATGCACACAATAATACCAGGTTTGGGAGGAGCATTTTGCTGTCTCTCCACCAATAGTAAGGAATAATTTTGAGACAAGGATTGTATTAAATCCAGATTCAAAATCAACCAGATTCAAAATGGGAACACTGGTCTTCTAAACTTAGCTGAGTCTGGCATTGAAGACAACAACAAATATCTTGAATTTCACCATTGACAGTCTTCAAGTTTTCAATGCGAAACATGAACATATTATTGTTGTTTGTTTCGCTTGAGCTCGTCCACCACTTCCATGGAGTCCATCATTCAAAGTCATGTGAGAATCATTCAGAGCATGGAGTGCTAGGGACTTGAGTGATGTGAACAGTTGAGCAGATGTAAGTTAAACACATGATGTAATCAAAATTTGCACCACTGAATGGATTCATGAGCTTCTGCACAGTGATCTTTGCTCCTTCTAAAATTCTAGTAGTTTGTCATGAGGAGGATGATCATCAGCTCCAGCAGTTCTCAGGAGCAAACAAATATCTGTGCAGATCCGTTTCATCATCTTTCTGGTCTCAAAAATTGCTGAGGCATTCTGAAGATACTTGGCCTGTAAATTATCCTGAGTTGTAGTGTGCCTAAATGACCAATAATTAGTATAATGAGAGAGGATATGTTCTTCAACAAACAACCTGTAACTAGTTGTGGAAATAAGGAAATTTCCTGATTTGATGATCATATATCAGCTAAAATAGGTTAAAAAATCCTAAAAAATCTAGGTTTTAAGAAGAATGGTATCAGTTATCAAATTCTAAGTGCCAAAGTCAGATTCAGCACCCCAACAAACACAGGGAAAGAGGTCTGCATCATGAAATTTGGACAAGAATTACTCAAATTGTCCCTAGTTTTGGTCTCTGCAGTTATGGTTTGGAGTCAGAATAACGGGGGAAAATGGCTGCGTCAAAAATCTTGTTTTGTATTTGATTTAAAATAGTTCCCGAAAGTGAATTTTCCTATCCAAACAGTTTTGGACAGCTTACCATCTCCTGGTTCAAAATTGTGAAGCTTGAAAAAATTCATCTTGGGGCTTTTTTGTTGTTCTTAATCCAAATATGTCAGCCTGACCCAAATTTGACCATATTTTAGCAGTGAAAGTATGCCATTTCAAATGATATTTTTGCCAAAAAACTATGAATATGTTGGAAAGTTGTTCAAATGAGCCAATATTTTACATTTATTTCAATTTTGTATATCTGTGGACCTATTTAATGCCTTCCATGGAGGTTTAGGCGCTTTGGGGGGCAATTTTGGGCTAAATGTAGCATTATACTAGATTTTATTGATTGGTCAAATGACCAGATCTGTTAAGTCGCGAGAATCCAAAATTCTTGAACTTCTGATGGTGATATCTTTAGAAGTAATTGGAGTTAGAAGACAAATAAGACCATTTTTTGATACTACAGAAAACAAACTTTTCAAATATCTAAGTCTCAATGTCATTTGGGGAAGTTGCAAAAAATCCAAATGTCCGCTTGGGAGCCCACTGTGCATTGGACCCCCATTAGGGATGGCTGGCTACAGGCCTATGGTGTACTTAATGCAGCCCCCTTCGAAAACAGGTTATTTGCACAAGAGTCAGAATTTGGCTAAAATTTCACTCCAACTCATATGTAAGAATTCATTTTCTGTGCTTGTACTTGTGTGATAACTCTTCCAAAATTTTATAGTGCTGGATCACATAATAACAGGCTGAAATTATTGTCTTGAAATGTTGGCATTGTAGGAAAATCAACATCGTAAGAGAGTTAGACTTGGATAGAAGAAACATAACACCATAACAATTTATTTATAGTTCAGACAAGCAGCTTCTTTATATTTTGGCTTTTGTGTTAGTTACCGTATGCTACGCTATGCTAGGGAACCCAAACTTACACGCATAAAAAGTTTCAATTTTAGCTTCTCCTGTCTAGCTCAATTCCTTGCTCGGTCGCTGACCTTGCCCCAAAAGACTTAAATAAGAATTGTGCAATGAGATCTTGATTAGGTAATATATGACCTGCTTGAATTTGATCCGTCAGAGAATTAAATGGTAAGAATAGCAAATATTGACTTGAAAAATGTAAACAAAGAACTCAGTTCTACAAAATGAATAAAAATGCATTCTACCGAAGAAACATGAAAGTGTTCATGACAAAACTTGGGCAGGCTATTTCTATATAGCCTGACTAAGTTGTCAAATGAGTACTTACAGACTCAGCACAGCTTTGTCTGTCATATTGTTAGCTAATCAACAAGGAGTATTCTAATTCGAAGGATTGGTCAATTCTTTCATTTTTGCGTAAATTCCTTTAATTCTTGGAAATGTCTATCCCATGCAAGCACGGAAAATGGCCAATAAATGCAAATGATGATGATGATGATAATGATAATGTTGATGATAATGATGATGATGATGATGTTGATGATAATGATGACCATTTTGAGAAGAAAAACGAACATAAAACTGATGTTGATTGGACGATGGACAACAAAACATCAAAGTAGCAAAGCTAATACATGGGGGTCAGTACATTTCATTTTTTAAGCCAACCTTTGCTTAGAAAATACTAATTCACCATTATACGAGATTGTTAGATGAGATTGTTACAATGTATTTTCCTGTTTTAATAATGATTGACCTTGTCTCTTGCGTAGGTCAGGCTATTTCACTTGGGCCTGACCAAATGATATGGAACAAAGGCTACTGCTACCTCCAGTTTCACCTCAAATCAGTGATGCTTGCCAGGCTAATGTGGGAGAGCCCGACCCTTCTTGTAAAAGCAACAAAAATACATGTGTTTGTATTGGGGTTGGTAAATTTGGGATGAAATCTTTAGGTCAGGCTGGACTTGATT
>JAAAKM020006971.1:89138598-89164991 GCA_010016025.2 Alatinidae sp. Z8VKAUB7J3
TGTATTTGTGACAATGTTACCATTGAGTAGTTTTGTCTCCTGCTATGATTTTAATTTTGTGTTTCAAGGACTATCACAAAGCACCATGGAGTGAGGTAGGGCTGCTGCTGTTGGGGTTAAAAAGAAATTGCTAGCAAAAACGAAGAACGTGGCATTCTGTGGAATTCTTATGTCAAGTAACAAATAAGAATGGATATAAGATCTCTTGAATTCCACCGTGGATTCTTATATGTTTACTGTTGTTCACGGTGGTATACTAGCAACAACTCAAAGTGAAATATTCTTCTCTCTTCAAGCAGTCATTAACGTTAAGACTGTGGCATAGTAACAGTGGCACGCTGAGCAGAATAATGCGTTCCTACCAAGATATTGCAAGTGGACCTGCAGCAAGTCAATTTCGACTTTCAAGAATAAGTCGCTGCCACGACTGACCTACAAACTGACAACTTTAAATTGGCAGTTGCAAGATTGCACGATAGATATCAACAGATTAATCATTTCAACTAAGAGAAAGATATTAATCAAGACCTGATTGTTTTTTCTCTGTAGAGGCGGTATCTCGGATAGAGGTCCTTGTAGTATCCAGGAGCTTTATCAGACGGTCTTTGTGTCCGTGCGGCAGGAGTCCCGTTGTTCAAAATTTCATTTTCTATAAATAGCAATAGCAATCGGAACTCTATTTATATGAGACATATATTTTCGATTCACGTATTCAATGATTCGTTGTTGATAACAAAGTAGCGAGGCTGAGATATATCAATGTTGTCATCTAACCCATTCCTGCTGGATTAGCTCCATTGGTCTTTCCAGCTCATTCGTGTAGACTGGTGATTGAAAGACTCTGCTTTCCTTAATTGACTAGTGAATGCAAGTACATTACTGTGTGGTACTGTGTGTGTTGTTAGGCTTTGCCCAAAATGCAGACTTTACGATTCGTTTTCACTAAACAATTTCTTTGTCGTATGGGCCTTGCTGTTATTTAGGGTATTTTAGACTCAAATAATCTGGTTCTTGCAAGTTATCGATTTGCTATCATTGCCTAGCAAAATTATATAGATTAAATGCAATTAGTTCAATGATGGTACCTGAATCCATAAATCAGTTCAATATTTGACGATGATAATTAAATTAATGTGGTTGAACGTCATAATGACACTTTTCGATTGGCTGTGTAAATAGATTAGTGCTGCAAAGTGATGCTATTCCCGTTCATTTGTTGGTTGGAGGTGTTCAATTGACAAATAAACTGAAATGTTAATTACACAGACTGATACTAGAGTCAGATACCTTAAAGCATGGCAGCTCTTTTTTCTGGAGGAATGAAGATCAATGTCATCTCGGCTACAGTGAAATAGTTAAAACTAAATCTTATCCCGAATTTCCTCACTTTGTGGTACAAGAGACAGCTGGTCAAAAATCGTCAAACGCTTTAAGTGCTTAATACGCAAATTGTCATCAATGATATTCTGCACTATTAGGAAAATTGAATGCTTGAAAACTTTACGCTATAAATGTACTGTCAGACTTTTCTTTATTCGTGTTTACTGTAGGCGTTTTCTACAAGAGATAAAAATCAATCATCATCAAGTCCCGCTGATGAGAGATTTCTATTTCCCAGTGTCTTTTCAAAGTGCATAATTAATAGTTTTAGTATAGTGACAAAATGCTGGGTAAGTAATTATCATGTAGAGAACAAATGTTATATATTGACATATAGTAACCAATTTATTTTCTCTGTTTTCAAAAGTAAAATACTAGTATTACTTACTATGTTCTTCACTGTTTAAAATACCGATTAAATCTTTAATTACCTGCGTCTGGAAAGCATTTGTATTGTTATTTCCTAATTCTAATCATCAACAGCCAGCCTTTACGTCAACATTACATAAAGTGATACAACGTATTTCCTAGCAAGCATTAGTGTTATGTTACAGTTCTCATTCACGCAATTATAAACAATACATGTTAATGTCTTATGTAATAACTGCGGTTCTACTGCAATTAACACACTTGCAAATTCTTTACGAGTGCATGTAAGCATCATAGTTTCACGTCCGACTGACGTTCTCCATCTTATGGGATTAGAATGACATTGTAGTTTATGGAATTCAATACTGCAATTTTGCTAACACTGCATAGGTAGCAAAGATAACATATCTAATCTGAGCTTTGTTTCCTATAAATTTATTGTCAAAGATTTCTCACTTCACTCCATACGATTGCTGTGATCAGTGTATGGCAAAAACGTTTAGCAGGATGAATCCGTTACTCAGCGTAATATTCAAATTTTGTACCACTGATGGTCCAATGGTTGGGGTGTTGGTTTAGTAACCATGACATCGTGAGTTCGAACCCCCTCAGCTCCCTTAGTGAATAAAGCAAGATATTGTGGTAATGCTCCACTCATGATAAATATATATATATAGGTATATATATGATGACGTCAACAGATAATGTGAAAAGTAATCAGGAATTTCTTCACATTTATGCATGGTTGCTTATGAATTTTTGTAATGTAGATATATATGCTACTTTTTTTCCTTTTTTATATTAGAAAACATCAGAACTTCTTATATGTTAGGACTTTGTCAAGCCTATGTTACAAATAGAACTAGCTCGATGATGAAGTCAGCCGTACTATTAAAGTCAAAAACAAGATTGTTGATGAAAAACTGTTTTGAAATTCCATTATGATAGCGTCTATTTATTGACTTTCTTTCTGTAAATTATATGTATGTATACGTTTATACATAATATTTGAAGAGTCATGCCACATAGTTAAAGTCTGGAGATAAATCTTGTTCAGTAAATATTTATACGTGTATATTTATATATTTTTATCTTTACTTAAAGAAACGTTTGTTTATTGTATCGCAGGGCAATATCCAAAACATTAGTTCTACAACAACGTTACTGTTCCATTTAGAATATAAAGATTCATGTATTAAGCATCAATTTGGGCGTTAAACTATTAGAGGTGCTAGGTATTTTGTGATCTGTGACTTCGTACCTGTACGTAAGTTTTACTCGAACAATAAACGTGTCACCATGGAGCTGCATTGCTAAACTGCCGTTAAATCAATGCATCGAAACCAGTTCTCTTTTATGTTTTTCTCATGATTAACCCCGTTTTCTGACTTAGGATAGGAGATATTGTAAAATTGGCATTCGGATCAGGAAATTGTATGAAGCATTAAATAGCTAGAGGGCATTGTTGATAGGCCACATCATTTCAATTTTTTCCCAATGTATTAAGTGCTCAGTTTGGTTCTGAAGAAACCATGGGATAAGGTAGCACTTAAAAAAGCTATTTACTCTAACTATGAAGTTGACATTATCAAGTTTACCCATCAAAAATACTCAAGAAGACCTTTTAGATGCATCGAGAATTGCTGCTGAGGAAAGTCGACCTACAGTTCAGTGAAGTTCAGAAAGTCTTCTCAAGCTTGATTTCATGTATTTGTTTCATATAACTGCTCCTAACAAAGTGCATTTTACTAGGTAATAGAAGTATTGGGTTGCGTCCTTTTGCTGAATCTAAATTTCCGTGTCGCTGTGCGAGCGATTGTATAGGTCGTACGTTGCAGAGGTTAAATGATAAAATCACGCAACAGGTTCTGGACTTCATTAATAGACACAGTTAAGTTTCAAAAATTTCACCGAATCGTGTAAAAAAAGCCAAGTCAACATATCTCCAAACAGACTCGGTAATAGGACAGCATTTGCTTGAAAACCCATCATGTACTGACAATTATCAAAGGATTCGTTAGGGGTATGGTAGCCAAAGTCCGATCTCCTTTTCCTCTATCCGCTTTAGAAGCCGCATTTATTAAAGCAAAGAAGCCGGTGCTCTGTCGAGAATAAGAATTTACGCCTATTTCAATAAAACGAGTGGCAGAAAAGGTGTCGCTCTCATGACTTTTGCTTTCTGCGACGCGATTAGATTTTCTGGTTTCCCATAAATTCATCGCAAAAGTTTTCTCACTTCACTTCATACGATTGCTGTGGTCAGTGTATGGTAAAAACATTTAACAAAATGGATCTATTACTCAACGCAGTATTCAAATTTTGAAAGGCAACCTCTAACCAACTTGATAAGTAATGTAAGTAGAGCAAATGTGAATATTATATACAGCTTACAGAATAAGCGTATCAATGAGCAAAGTAAGTTTGAAGCTAGGTGTCTAGAATTACTAATTAATCAATCTTTTGCCACTTCTTTAATTGTAGACAACCCTACCTATATTGCCTTCTACTCAAAGAATTTTTTCACTTTGAAATTGGTGTTGTGAATAGCAGAATTTGATCGGTATAAAAGCAATTTTTTGATATCATTAACAATTATAAAAAGTTGTTGTCTGACACATCAACTTTCTTGCTTTATATGTAGAGGTAACAAATTAGGCTAAAATTGATATTCATCCGCTCTCAAAAAGGAAATAGCAAGATGCTTTCATTTAACTTGCATTTTTATTGAATTTGTCTTACTTAATAATCCTTTCAATTTGACAAAAGACATAATAGCGAATGTTACGGAGTCGCCTCGAAACGCTTTACATAGTTTACATAGATATTGGAAAAGAGATTAGAGATTAGATGCCTTCTTTAACGTTTCCATCGAAAAGGCCAGATGTTTAACGATGGCAGAAAATTTCGAATTTTTTAAAAAAAAATTTATTTGATATTATTGAGCTTAATGATGTGATGTTTTCAATAGGTTTGAATATCGACAAGTCAGCAAGTAGACAAAGATGTTGTAAATATGCTATCAGAAGTGCAAGCGAAACTACCCGGGAGAAAGTCATAGAAAATATATGACACTTCTACTTGTATGTATGAGTGTATGTATGCATGCATTCATTTTGCCATTTATAAAAAGTCAAAATTACAATATATGAAATAAAAACTGCATTAAAATATACAACAAAAAATATAAGAGTTAAAGATATACATCCGAGTATACTTCCAACAAAAACAAAGAGCCCCTGTAGATTAAGATAGCACGGATAGCATTAAAAAGGTTCAAAAGACCTTATTTCTGTAATGGTCCCTGTAGAGAGGTGTTAACAAAAATTGTGTTTACAACAAAAGGAAGAACTGAAGTCGTAACGGCTTATAAAGAAAAACTTGACGCTTACATTTTGTATGGCAAATTTGCACATACAAAAACATCTCTACCGATATTCCTTAACAAAATGCCTTAACATTCCTTAAAGAAGAACTAAAATATTTATAGGCAGGGTAGGTGTTAAATTTGTAGGCTACTTTTCATTAAATTTACGCAGAAAAGTTCAAAAAATGTCCAGAAACATATCGCAGGGTAATATATTGATTTGTATAATTGATAGTTTATTCCGGTATTGAAAGTACGCGCAATAAGGATTGATAAGCACCACCATTACTGTTACTTTAAAATTTCATTTATTTACGCTACTAAATCTTTAACCGACAGAAATAAGTACACTGTCTGTAAAATTTTACTAATTGATAACCGTTGAACAAGTCGGTATCCTATCATAAACCATAAAATAATTGGTAACCTATGTGCTGCTTTGTAAAACAGGTGCTGTCTATCTTGCCGAGACCATTTATGTTCTATATTTGTGAATCCGCAACCCATTATCGACAAAATTGGACAAAATTGCTTTGCCGAAAGTATGTCGGTGTCTCTTAGAACATTCCAGATGGGAATGTAGATAGCTAAAATAAAACACCTATTTGTGATGATTAGACACGGAAAAGACATAAATTGCTAAATATAAAAAGTAATAGAAACTTTTAGTCATCAATATTTGCTGTTGTTGATAATGTTTGTCTGAAAGCGAGAAGACGTTTGAGAAGATCGATATCTGAAAATCATCGACCACGAGAAAAATCGTGGAAGAAAAAATATGTCGAAAACACCTGTTCAGAACAACATTTAAGAGCCAATTGCTATATTTCATGGGCCATGAAACTTTGTAGGCACTGGTTAGAAGGAAATAGAATTTCATAGCATTGCCGTGAGCTGAAACTGATAGAAAAAGCACCAACAAAAGCGTTTTCATTAGCGAGAAGACGATTGACAAGATCGATATCTGAGTATCATTGACCACGAGAAAAATCGTGGAAGCAAAAATATGTCGGAAAACACCTGTTCAGAACAACATTTAAGGGCCAATGGCTATATGTCATGGGCCATGAAACTTTGTTGGAATTGGTAAAAACGAAATAGAGTGTTAGGGTTACCACTGCCGTCAGATGAAACTGATAGAAAAAGCACCAACAAAAGGAATGACATAAGCATTGCGACCGACAAAAAGGCCCAGGGCAGACCAATATCAACGTTCATTGCGAATTGAGCTGAAACAATTAGGGTTATCACTATGATTTTATCTTAGATTGTACTAGGCCACAGACGAAAGACTGTATGCTTTGAACTTCATGAGTGATAAAAAAGCGCCATATGCACGTTAAATACGGAAGTTTGCAAATGTTGAACACTAACACCATCTGTAATCCAGTTTAGAAATAATTCTTTTCACTCTTACACTATTATTCTGTGATTGATAAATAGCATGGGCGATCTTTTTCTTTTGTTTTAAACTGTTTTAACAAAAACCTCTGAGATGTGTTATTGTCTGTCTTGGTAGAAATGATAAACGTAGCCTATCTCATACACAATCACTATTACATCTTTGCGCATCAATGTTTCATATATTTGGTTATGATTTTAGAACACTTCTTTGCAGACTTATGTAGCAATAGGTTAGGGGATATTGTAGCTTAATAAATCAACCTTAAAGTAGTATATCTTTAGATGATGGGAGATGACCTACAGGTCACTGTCTTCTCTGACTAATGGCAAAATTTGAGTAAAACAATAACTGTACCCTGTAACAATAAGTGCTTTACGGCAATACGTTCTACGCTATAAAGCTCCTTTCCGTTTGACTGAGGTCTAAAAATTGATGTTAAACTCATTATTACTTGCTTCTCATATCCATTTTCAGTGATAGGGATGGTGTCATGGATGAGTCGGACAACTGTCCAGCTAAGGAAAATGCATCACAACTTGATACTGACCAGGATGGCAAAGGTAAGCTGTGTTAATTACTCCCTTTGCTTCATTAGATATCAGTTATCGAAATGGGTCATGTTTAACTCGACGACGAGCTTCTAGTTATAATATAGCATCATTGGCTAGTCTATAATTAAATAATAGATTAAAAAAGAACGAGTTCAACAAGGTTTGGTTACTTTCACCGTGGCGTTTCAATTAGTTAAAGGCTCGCTACTGAAAATTTATTTTCGTATATACCGTATATTTGTGATCACGATTCTAGTCATTCGATTGGGACTAGAGCCCGTCATCCTTAGAAACGCAGAGATTATTTTGTTGGTCAGAACATCACTACTAGAAAAAATGTTATGGTTGCTACAGTTTCTAGTAGTCATGATCCTAATAACGCGATAGAGACTAGAATCCATGACCCTTACAAGTGAAAAAGCTCATAATTTGTTATAACATTACTACTGTAGACAATGAAATATTTGTGAGAACTTAGTGCTCATGATTTCTGTCACTCGATGGAGGCTAAAGCCTATGGCCCTTTAAAGTGCAGAGACGTTTTCATTGGTCACAACAACACACTAAAATAAAATTTATGGCTCCTAGAATTATAAGGGGTCATGATCTTAGTAACCTGATAAAGACTAGAGTCCATTGCCTTTACAATTGCAAAAGCTCATTATTTGTCATAACATTACTAATGCAGACAATATCACAGTTTTCAGAGCTTTCAATGGTCAGGATTCCCGCCCAGAAGTGCAAAAGCTTGTTATTGGTCAGATTATTATCTCAGCAAATTTCATCGTTTTGACAAGTTCTGCTAGTCATAATTACAGTCACCCAATAGAGACTAGAGCCCGTGACCCCCATATCAATCACTCCACTGTTGTCATTTCTTCTAGCAAGCTGTCCAGCTCATTTTCACTCCAGTTTCTTGATAATTGTTACCACATCTTGAAGTTTGATCTGCTCGCGAATCCAGACTGCGATGTTTCGATCTTTCAGCTTAATGCTTTCAAAGTCTTGAAGTGAGATAAAACGTTGAATATAACCTTTCCCATTTTTGTTTTTTTATAATATTGCACCTTTTCATTTGAGAATATTTACTTTGATTATCGAATGATAAAAATTTAATCAGCTAATACATTTTCACAAACCACCTCCTGGAGTATTGCTGTAACCCTATACCTACCCTTTAATAAAAGTTATTTTTTTAAACGTATTGAATAAAAGAGTCAAAATGTAAATCAACTTAGGCAAATAGTTAAGAGTTTGAGATTGCATAACGTTTATATTTGACGTAATTCTATTAAAGCTGCCCTTGCAATATAACAATCTTTTGCATTTATGACGTCACAATTTTTTAATTCTTATGTTTAGTCACACTAAAGATTCATAAAGGGGTAATGTTTGCGAGTTTAATAGAATTGGTGATAATAATAATATATATATATACATATATATATATATATATATATGTATAAACTAAACAGACTGTAAAAAGCCAAAAGAGATGTAAAAAACGTTAAAACCTGGCTGCTCAGGACGAGTTTTTGGAATCTTTATTCCTTCATCTGGTACCGTACAATACTGCTCCCATAATTTATGGAAAAACAAAAACAATAGAAATATTTACAAGCACTATATAAATACATTGTTAAAAAATTCTTGGATAAAACCATTAAAATTGTTTAAAACTACAATACATTAAAAATTCCCACTATAAAATTCCTACCTACTATACTAATTACAAAATGTACTTAAAATCTATTGTTAAAACACCCGTGTCAGTAAACAGAAGAACATTAAAATGACAATAAAAATCCTTTAAAATGTATTCAAGGAGGCCAAATTCCAGTTCTTATTTCTAGAAACCGTTTTAAGAGATGAGTGGAATATTTTTTACAAGATATTACGCTGGCCTCGTCTTGAGGATCCCACTGCCGATCTGGCTGCGTCGGGCCATTTCGGGGGGAAATAAGGAGCGCCGTCATGAGGACCCCGCCTTGTGAGGAGGGTGGTAGCGCCATCTAGGTACTACCCAACATTAACGTGGGAGACCGACACTGCAAGGGTCTCCCCTGCATGACAAGTGCAGAAAGGCACACCCTCATTCCCCGAAACAGTCGTCATTAGGACCCGCACCCAGCCCACAGTGGTCAGAAGCCAGCGTAAACCATTTTAAACATTTTTCCTTTATATTGTTGGTACAGCGTTTAGGCCGCTAGGCTTAAATGTGTCAAGCTTATACTGCCAAAATGCTTCTTTTTGCCGAAGACTAGTTTCTATCTCAGCCTCATCAATAAGCTTGAACTCCCAGTCAGACATCCCGTGGTGGTCCGCTTTGAGAAAATGTTCGAATAATCCGCTTTGAGGCACAGTATTTCTCACGCCTCCCCTTTCCTTACAAAATTTGCGGAAATGCGATTTGTAATTGTCAAATCTTTGCAAAATTGAGTGGTAGTGCTACGTACATATTCAACATTGCATACTTTTCACTGAAGGAGGTAGACAACGTACCTAGAATTGCAGTGCAGAGGGCCACAACGGATATCAAAATGACGGCTGTTGTTGTTATTAGAGAATGTGGTGCCGACAGCGACATAGTTACACACATCACAGTTTGTTCTTTTTCTGCACGGACCGCAGCCTCTTTCTACGGTGCTTGCAATTTGCAGCAGTCTAGCACGCACTAGTTTGTCTCGCAGAGATTTTGCTCTCATGAAAGAAACTATAGGTCTATTCGAAAAGAACTTCCTATGTTCTGCATCGCACTCCAGCATATTAAAATTCTCGCTTATAATTTTTTGTACTCTGCCATTAAGTGCTGCATGATAAGATAGTGCTAAAACATCCCCACTGACCCTAGGTTGCAAATTGCCCAAAGAATCCTTATTCGCTAAAAGTTGTTCGTGATCAACAGCCCTTGCCTTTGCTAATTGCGTGCTGATTAACTTTGAGTTATACCCTCTGGATTACAACCACGCTTCAAGATCCTTAAATCTCTTGTTAAACCGGTCAATATCCGAGCAGATTTACACGTCGCAGAAAATAACGCTTCTAGAGCGGTAAGGTGAAAAAATTGCTTTAGCTTATACCTAAAAATATCCTCTTGAAAATAGTCGGTATATGTCCTGTCTACACTTGTGTTTGCACGCAGCAAAATATGCAGATTTGATGACACATCGGCCCCTAATAAATTTCAATAAGGGACGCTTTGTTGTTTACCGGACCATCTACTTTAGTAGTGAGACTGTTTGACAGTCTTTGATACAGAAGATACAAAGTACAACTTTTTATAAACTTTCCTCAAACACAAAATGTCGTCGAGTAATCATCATAACAATTCACGTACCATCTTCTCATCTTAGGCAAACTAACGTGGAGATACCTCCGTATCTTGCCTATGAAGATACAATGGCATACCAAGCATATATCAGTCATTGCTGGAATCTTAGAGTGATATTTTTCTAGTAACGAACTGATATATTAACTTGTCAAATGAAGGGCCTTATGGAGATTGTTAAGATCCTTCAGTGTGAGCCCTAAGATTGTGGATAGAAAAGAGTATATGTATGATAACACTGAGTATGCTATCCAAATAAGTGGCAAGATTACAGGATGGTTTAAAGTCATGGTTGGAGTACCACGGGGCTGTGTATTATCTGCGACTTTGATTAACGTGTTCCTAGAATGCGTAATGACGTTTAATCCTTGGAAAGGGACCTACATCTTTATCAAATTTTTATCAACATACTTTAAGTGGGTGATACTACCCTTCTTGCCTCAGTCTTTGAGAAACTAAAACTATCCTTCAAATCGCTAGAAGATGCATGCAAGAAATGGGGTCGTAAAGTACATGTTACAAAGTGTAAAATGATAGGTATCGAAAATGACTTCATCAGCATTGACTGAAAAATTGTTGACAAATTCATTTTCCTGGGATCTGTTTTTCCGAATACATCAGATGATATAAAACTTACAGTTGCATTAGCATCGCCAGCTTTTGGAAAATTGAGGGAAAAGATTTTGAAGAGAGAAAAGACATACCATACTGTATAAAATCACGCTATTTTTAGGCCTTGATCAGTCCAGTTGCAACATACGCATGCAAAACATGCTCGCTAAAGAAAGAAGACGTGAACAGGCCGAGTGTTTTTCAAAATGATTGTTCCAGAGTGATAGTCGGTAAACGAAGATCTGACTGCATTGAACTGCTAATTTAACGAGGGTGTTAGATGTTGGAACTGACATATAACAACTAGTAAAAAGAAGGAGAAAGAATTGGCTTAGTCATGTCATGGGAAGAAACGATGAAAGAAATGTCTTAAAAGTTTACACGAACAACTTTTATTAATTGAGAGTTGCTAACGCAAATACAAGTGAAAAGCAATAACATCGTATTTTCCAAACGTTTCGGTGTCACCGTGAAGCCACCAAGAACAACTTTGCAAAGAAAAGGTCGAAGGGGCGACCACCTAACAGTTAGAGTGATCTAATCAGGAAACATGTGGATCTGCTACTCTAGACAGCCTAATGAAAAGGATCTCATTTGGGTTAAGCACATACGTAAGTATGTAAGTTAGTAAGTAAGTAAGTAGCTAAGTATGCTTAATTCGGTTATCCATTCGGTCATTTCCACGTTTTGGTGTATGTAGCAGTAGCTTCTTACAATGTCATTTTTGACAACAGGGCTACAAACGTAAAGCAGCTTTCTTCTTCTAAGAATACGTGAGGTACCACAGTTTTCCAATCTAACTATTGCTCCCGAGGCAGCTTCTGTTGAGCCTTGCGGAAAATAAGGGATTTCTTTCTTTATACGCTGTTTGAGCATTTATGTGTCGGAAATAAAGGGATGGTGTATGTTCATTGACAAGGTAGATAAGTGGGTATTTGCTGCTGAAACACACTGATAAAATAAAGTGTAACATTCTATCGTCCAATGTTCAGTGTAAGTGGCCGCAGAAATCGCATTCTCATCCATACGGAGAATGCAAATATTCTGGACGTTCAGTTCTCTGATTTACACAGATTTAAAACTTAGTAATAGTCATGTCAGGCAATAGCAACGGCTGCACATTTACGATCCACCTTGCAAAGGCACAAGGAGACAGAATACATTAACTGCCACATCATAAACAAAAGTACCTGAGACGCTTCTATAATGCATTTCCGGCTTGGCACCACTTGTGCTGTCAGTATACTGCAAACACATCCTCGTCTTAATGACCCATAGGGGATTTGTTAAAGCTAGTGTTCCTGAACCTGGTAGTGCACAGAAAAACGAAAAGGAAGTATGACAATGTGTTAGCAACAAGGGGTAAGATGGTAATGGAATCGGGCGACATACCTATAATAACAACACCTTGGTACCAGATTCCAACACTTTATCTACTACATCTCAATAAGTTTAGATAGAGCAACATTGTTTATGTACCTCATCCAGTCTCTGCAAAGTTAGCCTTGTCAAGTGTAAAAATAGTTCTGTATGTATTATGTTTCAATTTCAATGTAAAGCTGTGGAAGTGGCACATGTTAAAGTTTTAGAACGTGAGAAGGAGGGTGATCGTAGAACTGCAATTACAGATTGATTGATTAGTTAGTCTACATTTCCATACCTGCTGCCATCCCGGATAATAAATGATAGCTTGCTGGTAAAGAAGTTACGTCTTTAAGTTCTTGTAACCACGCTTTCAGAAAGTTGAATGCAAAGAAGTACAGCCCCCATGCAGAACCAGCACCATAAACATTAGGAGTCACGCCCTGTAGATAAGAACATAGATCAATTTAATAACACTAAAACTTCCATGCTAAGTTTTGAAAGTTTCAACACACCCTTATATTGTATATTGTTGGGCAAAAACTAGTGCCAACTTCTATACAATCGCTACACACATAACAAATAAAAAGTTTTAAGATGCATAATTTCCCACATAATGACATAAAATTCTTCCTTTTCTATTGCTCAAGAAGAAAGATCCCTTAAAAGGCAAAAGCTACAAATAAATACAACCTGCCCTTATAAACCAGACTTAAAAGTGGAAGGTTGAAACCACTAATCCTTTACTTCAAGAGTCAACCAAGGTTGCCAAAATTTATAATCCGGACCATCTATTTCTTGTAAATAAGTTTTCAAAGTAGCATATAATATCATCATCATTTCCAATGGACCATTTCGGAAATTCTATGCAAATTACGGCGAGCGTTGCACTCTGGGTGGTCTGCGGGGCGATCGCTTTCAGTCTAACTTGAAAGCAGTCATCGGCAAAGGGTTACTATTTCAGATTTTGTTCAATTTAAAACATTAGAGTTAGATTTATAAAGGGAGACAAAGACTACTGTATAGTTAATGAATGTAGTGACGACAGAAGTAAACCCGAACAGTAAAAACTCATCAAGGACCATGCACTGATGTTGAGGCTTGCTATGATAGTGCTTCGCAGCCAACAAGCTGCTTCCACATTTTGCTTCTGACTTGCAGCGTTTGTCACTTGATGGAAATACCGTTCAATATTTCAACAACTCATACTATCGTCTTAAGCAAAGAACAAGCTTTTCAGTGGTTACAAGTAACCATAGGGTTTCCTCTCGATCTTTGAAAAAATTGCACGCGAACTTCTGTGTTGTGGAAAATAGTGACACTATGGTGAAGACTTCGATCAATAGCTTATTCGTTTTGCTAAATTACTACTACTACTACTGACTACGAAAGGGATTATAAACCATTAAATGTTTAGAGTTAGCTTCATAAAAGCTTTACACGGTGATAAAATGCAACATCTTTGGAGATTTATGGAATGCCCGGACGATTTCAGCGTTTTAACGTTGAATTATAGCAGAGCTTTTAATATGGATGAACCAACAACTGAAGAACATTATCGATTGTTTTAAGCTAGATAAACAGTCCTTACGTTTACAATGCAGAGTAAATCTAGTACCCTGAGCTATTTTCTACTTGAAATACCGGTTCCAATAACCCAAGAGATTGTTGAAATACCTCAGCAAATGTAGAACAGAAATGAACATCAACCGACAAAGTATTTAAGCCACTCAAAAACATTGTTCCCGGGAGTTACGAACCAGATTAAAAGCTAAGGAAAGAACTGCGATTCTTTCCGCCAAACTCGACTCGTTGTGGAATGAACAGTGAATCATTCAAAAGTTATATCGTACCTCTTTAAAGTTATATTGTATCTCTTTAAGTTAAAATCAAAACGTTTATCTTGAAGAAATCTTTTGATTGAACTTTAGGAGCTCTCTGGCTTCAGGACCTCTGTGACTTTTTAAAGAACATCGCTGCTATCCAGAAATCCTAGATGAACGTAAACATCATCTTAGCTTTTTCTGTGAACCCTTTTATATAGTCCTTTAACATTTACAGACACATTTTGAAATTAAAGGGTTTATAGTTTCTATTCGTTATTCTCTTTTGGAGTCATTTCACGTTATTTTGTACGTCGAAAGATTCTTCTCGACACCAGACTTGTTTATACTTTTGGCCCACAAATAATTTCGAAGCTATGAAGATGCCCACTTTCAAATTTCAAATTTTATGTCTTCATGTGTCTGCACGTGGCTCTGCATGCAACTTTTGCTGAATTGGTTACAGAGCTGACAGGTGCTCTGTTTTGATAATTTCGGACCCTCTTCGAATCCCACAATGATCGAATTTCGAATTGGTCCATTAAGATCTATAATTTAGCTCCTCAAGGTCAGATGGTCTATGAGAGATACCATGCATCATAATCCATAGTCGCATTTAGATCCGCAACTAGTTTTGACAAATTTTCATCTACACGGTCCATCCAAGACCCATTTTGGATGACTGTGTGGTCTTCACGAACTTCTAGTTCACATATTTTTTTTGAAGAGGATAGCCTACATCTCTTCTTTTCACCTGGGCATATTTTAACATAGTTTTTACATTCTTATATATTTTTCATATATGAAGATGTCAATTATAGTATCCTTCACATAATTTAGAGAATTGCTCATCGTGGTGATATACAGTAGCAATACAGATAATCATTTGTCTCACGATATTTTCCAATGTTTCAACTGCATACTGCTAGTCTTCATCAAGCGATGTGTCAACTTTGTGTGGGTTACAATTTATACTCGACACTAATAGACACAACGTTGACTGCATACAGTAAGGAAACACTTCAGAGACTGTCGGCATTGTATCTGCAGAAAGTGGGAACTTTGATTTGAAAACAAAGTGACAACAACATGATGGTTACTAGCAAAGAACAACAAAGTCCGGAATATGTGTATGTGACCATAAATGGCATACAGATACAGCAAGCAGAAAGATTCAAGTACCTAAGCAGTTGGGTAACATTGGATGGAAAAGATGATACAGACATTATATGTAGATTTGGACAAGAAAAGAAGCATTTATGGACACGAAGAATGTATTGTGTACAAGGAAATATAGAACTGGGGAATAGACAGGGTTCAATGACGTATTACATTTCATCAGTACTATTATATGGATGTAAGTCATGAACGATCAGCAAAATTATGGAAAACCAGTTCAAAGCAGTTGAGATATGGTTTTGATGAAGAATGTCAAAAATATTTGGAGAGAAATTATGGTTTAGATAAGGCAAAAATTTGAAGTCTGCTGTTAGATACTATTAGGAGAAGGCAACGGGGATTTATTGTGCATGTATTAGGAGAAGGATGAATAGAAAAGAAGGTCAATGAACCTAAAATGGAAGGGAAAAGAGCATGAGAAAGACAATGACAAAAAATGTTAGACTATGAAAATAAGGTTAAAAGTCAAGGATGAAAAGCAACTGGCGAGATCACAGGTGATAAAAAAAAATAGCAGAAAAATGCACCACCAAGAACCATCAATAGCATTCAATACCAAGACACTAGTAGAAGAAGACTCTGTCTAAACCAATGTTTAAGTTTCTAAGTTATATACATATTTTTTCCAAATAGAAAGTAAATATACAGGGGGAAGCAGAAGAATTCACTGGGAGGGGAATTTTGACTGGGGGAATTTATTGGAGTTTTGTCCTAGTACCCTCAAACAATAAAATTATGGTGTGCAAAATGAGAAGAAGAAATGTCAGAAAAAATCTTCCAAATACCTTATTCAATAAGATGCTGCCCTCAAACAGTGATACTGAACTACAATCCCCTAAGGCTCCCACACTACGATTTGGTTGCAAAACATTTAGCATTAATACTGTTTTGAAACCAAAAGTTTATTGGTAAGTGGAAATGCATCTGCTGTGCCTGTTGATTCCTTATCAACAACATCTCTTTTGCTCTACCGAGTCATTGTATCACCTTGTAATTATTACCGTCTCTTCCCATATTAAAGCTACCTGTTGATACTAATAGTTACAAGAGCTCAAAACCTTGCCTGATATAGACTTCTAAATCCACCTTGCTGCCAGATACTCCTAAATGCATGAGTGATTCCATCATAAACTGGTCGTTCCACCAATCCATCATTCACTGGAAGAAAGGAAATGTGTTATGCTATATACAATACTAATGCTGCCACCAAAGAAAATTTAATAAAAAATTAAACAACTTATGCTGTTTCTCAATATAAGGAAAATGATAAACAATGCAATAGGATGTAGCCTGGCTCTAAGACGAATATTGTTAGGTGGCTTTGTTCCACTTCTGGTCATTTTAATATTAAAGTTGCACTTTTAAGAACACAATTAGGCACTTTATGCTTTCCCCTGCAGTGCTCTCAATTGCTTTATTGCATTTCACACGAAACCATTCAATGAAACTTTGATGATACAAGCAATAACCCTCTACCCTGTCAATAAAAATATTTATGATTTATTGCGCCTTCTTATACTCAAAAGGGACCTCTTACTGTCAATTGTAAATAATGTGTGAAAACATTTTCTATAACACACTTACACTTTTGACAAATGCCATTGTGACATATGATGAACATTAAAATAAAAGTTCATTATACATTTAAGTATTTATCAGTAAAATAAAAGACACATCTTCTCACTTCTAGCAAATGTGACTTCACTTTCAAAAGCCCTTGCAATAAACTTGTTTGATTTGATGTCTACTACAATCCCCCCCTCCCCCCCAAATTACACTTAATTAATGAAGTAAAAGGAAGTTGCATGGAAGATAAGACATTCCTATTTTTTCCAGAACTATGTCAATCTTTCCCACTTTGAATAACCCCTGCATTAAATAACATTTGGAATACATCATGATTTACAATCGTTGTTTCAAAACAGTTCTGTACCTGGTGCATATGCATATTAGGCTTAAACTGTCAACATAAAAATTTGTACGCTGAGTCGAAGTTTTTAAATAGCGATTTATCTTGCTTTACGCCACGCTTTCCAGTACGATTCCCTGCAACTTCTGTCTGCAAATATCTGACTTTTGAAATATGTTATAATAGATTGGGCCCGCTGGAGTGCTTTTATTCGAGATGCTACAAATTTACTCATCCGGAGCCTCGATAAAACGAGTATGAGAAGTGATCCGGGTGATATCTAAACACTGAGTTGTAAAGCAAGGAACCTAAGTATTTGAAATCTTGGACCACCTTCATCGCCTTGTCTGTTCGCTTGTGTACATTTAATGATGACTTAGCATTAAGGAGCATGCCGACAATTACTGTCGAGGATTTAATATCTGTAAGTATAGGTGCAAGTGTATCATCGTGTAGAACACCAGTCATGATATTGCACGCTGTAGTTTCACCACCTGGCGAAAGAATGTTTTCTTGAGTGTCCTTTATATACGTGCTTTCTGGCCTTTGGCATTTTCAAGTGCCCTTTCTTTGAGGGTTGCTTTGTTCCTATTTTTGGTATAAGCTTCTCAAGAGTCTACTTATCAGCTTAGACCGGACTTTCAGCAGACATCTGTGACATCTGTGACATCTGGTATGCCCTACACAGTAAGACATATCTGTCTTGGAAGCAACAAAATATCTGTGCTGACGCTTAGTATCTATCTGAAGAACAGATCTTGGGCTTATTTCCTTGATTGCGTGATCATGCTCTTTGGATTATCGTAAAATCTGTCTACAATACACTCTGATCTGAAGTAGTGCTGACACAAGTGATATATGTTTATGCTGTGTTGTCAGTTAAAAATTGTCGTTAAGGTGCAGAGCTATGGCATAATTAGTCGTGACATCCAGGTTTACAACGATTGCAAAGCTTTGGTCTGTAGTGGCTTCAACCCTAGTGTATCAACGTTTTGGCTTCGTATTTTTATTTGCGAATACTTGTTAAGGAGATCAACTCCTCTTGTTGTTCATGAACCTTTCTAGAAAAAGCTGTATTCTTAGCTATTGATCGAAGAGAAAGTCAATTTGTAAAGAACTAGTTAAGTCGAAACGGCAGCCATGTAATGCATTCCAGTTCACGTTAGCACGAAAAACGAACAGTGATGCAGATACAGAGATGATAGTGATGATAATGGTGAAAATGGTTGTGGGAAATAGTTATAGACGGGACGACGAGGAGGAGGAAGAATATATAACTCCTAATAATGTTAGATTGTATTATTTCCTGCTAGGATAAGAAAAGAAAGTTGTTACTTAATTTAAAATCATTGCCACCACTCCTATCATTCCCACCGTAATTATAATCATTAGAATCTTCATCTTTATCATGATCATAATCATAATCATCATGATGATCATGATCATCATCATGATCATCATCATCAGCAGCAGCAGCATCATCATCATGATCATCATCATAATCATCATCATGATCATGATCGTCATCATGATCATCATCATAATCATCAAGATGATCATGATCATCATCATGATCATCATCATGATCATCATCATGATCATCATCATGATCATCATGATCATCATCGTGATCACATCTCCTAAGGGCAGAAAAGACATTTGTAAGAGAAGGTTGTACAGAAACATGGTATGTCCAACTCCATTTGTAGAAAACGTCTACCATGATCATCATCATCATTATCAGCAGCAGCAACTACAACAGCAGCAGCATCACCATCATTATCGTCATCATCATCATCATCATCATCATCATCATCGTCTTCATTGTGCTCGACAGCATCCTTTTGATAATCATTTACATCATTTTCACCTTCACAGGAGCAACAGCGAAAGTAGATGTATGTTTTTTTTGTCGTCATCTATATCATCAGAAATATAATTTGCTAGTTTTGTCTTTTCAAAGTTAGTTTCTCCACTTTAAAGACTCCTAATTGCTTGGTCTGGAAGTAAGTTTTCTGTTACTTGGATAAATACAATTTTTTGTTATTATAAATGTTTATCTTCTCTTTCTACAGAAATCCTTGTATCCAATACCTGTATGCCACTCTGATGTCTGTAGGATATATGGCCTATTCAACAACAGCGTTCGGCTATGTTTCGAAGTCGTTCTTTGGACAATTTCCATTCTATGCACTCGTGATAAACGTCATCCTGTTCTGCGTTTGTTCCTGCAAGAACCCTGGAGTAATAACTACATCTTCCCATGCAATTTACACTAAAGATTATGAATATGATGGACTCATGTACAAACCAAGTGACTGTTCCACGTGCCAATTAAAGAAGCCAGCCAGATCAAAACACTGTTGTAAGTAGGTTATAACTATTTTCTAAATGGATTTCTTCAACCCCTTATTCGGTTCAGCAATCATCAGCAGGGTATATTAGGAAATGTGAGATGCAAAGCCAATTTGTGTCTGGCCGATCATCAGCTCCGTTTACGTTTTATTAAAAAATGTTTTTACTCCACGCGAGGTATCTGCCACTTCTAGGCATTTTGTTACTTTTCACAACAGCGCCACCTCAGCAATTCTAACAAAGATGACCAAAAGTAGCAGTGGTACTATGTATTTCCTCCTTTTGCTCTTAAAACGCAATTATTTTCATGTTTGAGTTGTCGATTTTTTGAACAGCTATCTATAATTGTCTAAATTAACAATCATCTTGGACTGATATTTTTTTAAAGCCCCCGTAGCCATCCCACTTGGCCGTATTAAACGGCCCAGTAATGTTGATCCCTAGAGTGTTTATGGCCTGTAATAGGTCATTAAACTTGGTAATGATTAAACAGCGTTAAAACAGTGGAGTTCAGTTAGCCTAATTAGCTTTGTTTGTAAAAGAAAACGCCATTGCAATGAAAAAATGAATAGAAACATGGAGACTATATATCAGCAATGAAGTTGCCTCCTCGAAAGAAAGCAATCCCATTATATTATTTTATTATTGCCCATTCCCTTCCTTACGGTATGAATACTTCCTACGGCCCTCGTATTCCGACGCACGTTTTATATATCTATAAAGATATGCTTAGACTCTACTGCGCCAAACCTGTGTGTGTTGGTTTGTCCAATTGTTAACTTCATAGCTCAAGTAATACTCTCAACTGTAAAGTGTGCGTAACTTGTGTGTCCAAATTTGATTTGAAATGTGAAAATCTTAGATTACTTTGCTGTAACTATTTTCCAGTGTTGATGTGATTTCAAGAGCACCAAGGGTGACGAAAGGGTCATCCTGATGCAGTCCGTCTGGTAGATTAAGATGCCCCTTACTTAAGTGCTCAAAATTTCGGTGAAATCTAATCTGCTGATGGCGTCTGTCACATTTTAAGATCCTTTGCATTTTACATACCTAATTTTGCTTTAGAGGGATCTATATTGGTCTCACCTTCTCTTGAAAAGGTTCTCGTAGCTGATCATCGAAAGAAGGAACCTATTACCCTTTATTTATATGATAAATTACAATTTCTTGTTGTGTATTCCCATTAACATCTTCCTTGAAAAGACGACGTATTTTTACTGCTAAACGAGCAATGGTAAAAGACGTCTTTTCGAAGTAGGTGCGAAGAGGTGTATGTACGGTGCGAAGAGAGGATTAGCATCACCGGTTATGGAAGACAGATAAAACGGTACCATATGAGCTTATTTTGTAGAATGTGGACAAGGCCACTCTACGAGCTACGTTACTACTCACACAAGTATCTTACAAATGAACATGAAACATCCTTCAATTATTACTGAGAATAAGTTATATTATAATGGAGCTGTCACCTGATACAGAACGTTATCTTATATTGGTAAAATACGTCATTCCTAAGAACATGCAAACTTGTAGGGGTGTCCATTGACATCGTTAAGTTGAGAAGGCCTACAGCCAAAATGTTGTTTTTACACCCATAAACCCATTCCATGTTTCCATCCTAGTTTTCCTTACCGAGGTATTACCATAGAGCTCAACTACTTCCCTTGCTTTCCTTGTCTCTCATTATTTTAATTAAGTTTCATTTACATTGTGCGTAAATAGCATTTCTTCACAATTTCCTTCGCAGCAATTCATATTTGATATTTGATCCAATTATTGCTTTACGTGTACTCTGGCAAATATCGAAGACCCGAGAAAAAAGTGAAGATTGTCATGCAGGGCCTCCTGATTTGCTTTTTCATTTAATGGCAACATCACAGAGGTCTTGTTGCATCGTAGTTTGCTCCATTCCTGTAGCAGCACCAACTTAGATGCTGTTGGCGGCCATTTACTGTAGAATTCGAATTGCTCGACCTCCAACCTCGACCTTCATAACTGTTCTTTCGAATTTACGCCCATTATAATCCATGACCTGTCACTGGAGACACTTTAAGGCTGGGCTTAGAGGTATGATTCATCCAGGACGTGTAGTTGATTATGTCCTTCGTCGTTCTTGTGTATACACTACTTTGATGTAGATTTTATTAATTTGGTCCAAAGCAAAAATTCGTCATACTTTAGCTTACTTAATTAACTGCATTTATGAACATTGGCCGGCCATAGTAAGTGCCTCTACCTTGTGAAGGGCGATAGTGCTACCTATTATTTGTTTTGCAATTACCTGTTTCGTACCAGGATATATACTGTGAAGTCTTTATTGGCAATTTCAAGTTGCCTTTCGTTTTTGTTGAAATAATTTATCAAGAGCGGTACGACTACGATTATTTTTAACAAAAAAGGAAATTGACAGAAATTGAGGCTAACAGTAGGTCAAGACAGTTCGAAATTATAAAAATAAGATTTCTGTTTGTCTGCACCTAAAACCTTTGCTTCGAGCATAAAGAGCCCAACTATGAGAACAGACTAGGAGTCTTACGGGGTTGATGCATTTGTAAGAGGGAGAGCAATGCCTGACCTTCTCTGGTGTCTTAGGAAGAAAAACTGTAGGCTTGAACCTGTGGACTCTTTTTTCTCGCCATACCTATTTGTTAACGACAATGGCCCCTGGCCTGGAGGCTTCATGTATGCACCTTACCCATGTCCTTGTCTGTTGCTACAAGAGAGAGAGCCGCCCCACTCATCTAAAGCCCATAAATAAATGTCTATCTATCAATAACTGCCATCCACCTCTGCTAGAGGTCTCGTCAAAACATCGCTAACTTTTTTAAGTTTATAAAGTTACGAATTTCCTCCACATAGCAAGGTATTGATCATAAAGTTTCAAAATTTGGAAGTGTAATCTTGTGGTTTGTACGTGTATCCATTTGTGTTCCTATGGAAATACTGCGAGTGCAAAAATTTGAAGGGTTATGACATCAAACTATACTATACTATATCAAATTGTACACACTATCGTTATTTATAGGAACGCTATGAAATCAGAAGGGTTTTTGTTCTTTAAACACTTATCGCTTGTTTATTTTAGCTGTCTGTGATCTAACTTATATTTTCTGGTTTATTTTTAGCAATATGCAATGTTTGTGTGGCGCGATTTGATCATCATTGTTCATGGGTCAATAACTGCATTGGAAAACATAACTATAAATATTTTTTGGCATTCCTACTATCCCTTGTAATCATCACCGGTGAAGCTTCGTTTATGGTAACCATGGTATTTCTTCATATTTCATACCGAAAAAACCTGCACGCATCGCAATTTGTTGATACGCAAGGACACATTTACGAGGCCAATTTCACGACAGTTGTACAGGTAATTATGCACTTAAATTGGTATTTGTAGACAGCTTTTTGAAAGCAAGGTGATAGGATTCCCTCTAGAGATATGTGCCTGGGAAAGTTGTTACGCAAACCAAGGTGATTTGGGATTAGGACTCGTATTAGGGAAAAATTGTGCGCCATTGTCTTTCACATTGCCACGTAAAGATCTTCAAGGAGGGAACATTTTTGCATTCTTATTTTGCATGCGAAGGATTGCAAAACGCATCAGAATAAGTTAAGAGCTAAAAGAATTGAGTATATACCTCTATAGTGTAGTTCAAAGATATACAAGCACTGATTCGAAATAGTAGAGCGCAATGTCCACCCAAACCTCTTGTGACTCCGTGTCTACGGGTACGTATGTGATGGATTTTAGTATTCTCAGAAGAAATAAGTTATGGACTGTCATGTTTCTAAGACGATAAGGTAATATATTTATTATTCATGGTGGTTAGTCCAGGTTTAATTTGCCAGATATTGAAACTCATAGTATAATGTCAGCAAGTCCTGGCAACAAAAATATTCTTAAGGGCATAAGAGACTAATAATTTTTCTGTTACCTTTTCTGGCTGAAAATTTTGGAGACCTATTTTCTAATATTGTTTACTAGCATTCAAAACGTAGTACCTGAGGTAGAAAAAAGCACATGAAAACGTAACGTTGCTAATGCTGATGATGTAGGTGAAGATAATGGTGATGATGTAGGTGAAGATAATGGTGATGATGTAGGTGAAGATAATGGTGATGATGTAGGTGAGTTAATGGTGATGATGTAGGTGAAGATAATGGTGATGATAGCGGAGACGATGGTGATGATGGTAATAACTCTAGTGTATTTATTTAATTCGGAGGCTTCGTAGTAGTATAAAACAAAGAGGTGTGTTGTTTGATTGCAACAAAGCAGTAGGTAAGTATAGCGTGTCCATTTCCTGCTTGATTAGTTTACTTGTTTAGGCCTTCTTTGACCAGAAGTAGAACGTTTGAAGAAGGTATGGCTAGAGCTTTGTAGTTTGTGTCGGATATAGTGGAGGATCGAAGGATTTAGCATGAGGTAAGGGCTTCGTTGCATGGGGCCACACCATAACACTGCTATCGGAAAGAAACCCATTTTAGCACCCCAAACCTTCGAGGGGGCACTTAAGTAACACTAAGAGATGGAGTGTTGTAACTCTTCTAATATCATTCGGATGCAGCTCATAAAGAGAGTGAACGTAGTAGCACTAAGACGAAGCACGGCACAGTGAAATACCCCTTAATAACTATTTTGCAACCAAAATGCGCCGATAAAAAATATTATGGTTTCCAGGCCTAACGCGATTCGATACACTTTTCTTTATAAGAAACTACCTCGGCGTCCAGCCCTCAAAGTTTCTTAAAATATTGACCTTTTGAGCCCTCAAACTTTCTTAGCAGTTTCTTATTCTCCGGTATCAAATAGAAGTGGGTGGAATACATTTAGGGTACCCTCTGTTCCAGGTTAGCTTATTCATGAAGTAACCCGTTATCAAACTGTCTAAACCGCTTTCAGAGATTTTTTAGGTTTCTTAGAGCAGCCCCATCCAGCCCTCGAGCCTAGCCTGCCGAGCGCGGCCGCGGAGTCCTTGGGGTGGTCCGCGGCGGGCCTGCAACGGGTTCGCCGCGAAGCGGAGCGCCTCGGCACCGCCGCCCTGATGATCGTCACCGACGGCAGTGTGGTTTTCCGCTACGGCAAGCTCTCCAGGACCTATAAGGCCCACTCGATCCGCAAGAGCCTGATCCACGCCGTGATCGGTATCGCCCGGGCACGCGGACTGCTGGACCTCGAGGCCACCCTGGCGCAGCTTGGCATCGACGACCGTCGGCGCCTGACCGAGGTGGAGCGGCGCGCACGGGTGATCGATCTCATGGAGGCGCGCTCGGGTGTCTACCTGGAAGCGGCTGCGGAATCCGCTTCCATGCGCAACGCTCGGCCGGCGCGGGGCAGCCACGAGCCCGGCACTCACTGGTACTACAACAACTGGGATTTCAATACGCTCGGGACCATCGTCGAGCGCGCCGTCGGGCGTTCGGTCTTCGCCGCGTTCGACGCCTGGATCGCGCAACCCCTCTGCATGCAGGATTTCGACCCCTCCTCGGGCCGGCATTACGGTATCGAGGGCTCCGAACATCGCTCCTATATGTTCCGCATCTCGGCGCGTGACTTGGCGCGCTTTGGCCTTCTTTACCTCGACAACGGTCTCTGGCGGGGGCGCCGGGTGCTGCCCGTGGGCTGGACCGCCCAGGCCACAGAGCCCCGCTCTCTCACCGGCCGACAGGGCACCAAGAGCGGCTACGGCCGGCTGTGGTGGGTCACTCAGCCTGGATTCGAGGACGGAATCCCGGTGGGCACGCTGACGGCGAGCGGCTACAGGGGGCAGCGCATCGCCATTTTGCGCGGCCTGGACAGCATCGTCATCCACCGCATGGACACGGATGACCCCGACACGCCCTACATGGGCTCCACCGAATTCGACTCGCTCTTGCGGGTCATTCTGGAGGCACGCGAATGATCCGGCTCACGACGACGCTCTCGATCGCGGCGCTGCTCTTGATCGGAGCCTGCGAGAGCGCGCCGGTGGCGACGCGGGGCGTCCTGGCCGATGATGCGGTGCCGTCCTTTGCGGAGGTTCTGGCCGAGCGATTCGATCGCCTGGAGGTTCCGGGCGCGGGATACGCCGTGGTCCGCGATGGCCGTATTCTCGAGTCGGGTGGTCTTGGGGTTCGCGACGCGCGCGGCACGACCCCGGTGTCCGATCGGACTCCCTTTCGCATCGCCTCCCTCACCAAGCCGCTGTCCGCCGCCCTTCTGCTGTCGGCGGTTGCCGAGGGCGAAGTGAACCTGGATCAGCCTCTGGTCCAGGCCTCCACTCGCTACCGGGAACGCTGTGTGCCCATCAAGGCGCACTTCGAGCGTGAAGGCTGGTCCCTGCTGGAGGGGATCGAGTGCGGCGACGAGTCCGTCACGCTTCGGACCGCGGCGACCCATACCAGCCGGCGCCCGGCGGGGTCCAGCTACGCCTACAACGGTTTTCTCTTCGGCTTGATGGGCGAGGCTATCGTCGACGCCACGGAGCCGGGCGCCTCCTTGGAGGCTGTCATGCGATCGCAGGTCATCGAGCCCCTCGGTCTGGAGCGCTCGGCCGCGGGCATGGAGGACAGGGCGGCCCTCGACGTTCTGGCAGCGCTCGCGCCGCCGCACGTCCCCGGCGCGTTCGGCGGCTGGCGCACCCTGGCCCCCCTGACGGACCCGCTGAATGCCGCAGCCGGGTTCATCAGCTCCGCCCATGATCTCGCCACGATCGATATGGCGCTGATCCCCGGCGGTTTGGTCAGCGAAGCCGTATGGACCAAGATGATCAC
>JAAAKM020006971.1:89177837-89193684 GCA_010016025.2 Alatinidae sp. Z8VKAUB7J3
TGATGCAACCTGCACTCTGTGATGCAATCTGTACTCTGCGATGCAACCTGCACTCTGCGATGCAATCTGCACTCTGCGATGCAACCTGCACTCTGTGATAGACTCTGCACTCTGCGATGCACTCTGCTCTATGTGATGCACTCTGCACTCTGTGATGCAACCTGCACCTTGTGATGCAACCTGCACTCTGTGGTGCAACCTGCACCTTGTGATGCAACCTGCACTCTGTGATGCAATCTGTACTCTGCGATGCAACCTGCACTCTGCGATGCAATCTGCACTCTGCAATGCAACCTGCACTCTGTGATAGACTCTGCACTCTGCGATGCACTCTGCTCTATGTGATGCACTCTGCACTCTGCGGTGTACTCTGCACTCTGTGATGCAATCTGCGCTCTGTGGTTCAATCGGCACTCTGGCATGCAATCTGCACTCTGGCATGCAACCTACACTCTGTCATGCAACCTGCACTCTGATGCAACCTGCACCCTGTGATGCAATCTGCACTTTGTAATGCAATCTCCACTTCGTGATGCAATCTGCACTCTGTGGTGCAACCTGCACTCTGTGATATGTACTCTGTGATGCAACTCTAAGGCAGAAATTCATCCTCTAAGCAACTACACTTAACCTGTCCAAATTGGGCATTTTATACTCCTGATGTCACAGCACAGAGCATAGATCCATCTACAATACTGCAGAAGAGATTCAGCTGTTGCATTTTATTGCAGTGATTGCAAAATAGGTGATAAATTAATGTCTCTCCTATGTACTAGTCAGGCACTATAGCCTGCCACAAATTTCTCTTGTCGTTGATTCCTTCTCAAGGCATGATCAAATCCTGCAACAATGAGTGGGTGGCATCCCATGATACCCCTGACGGTGAGCAGCTAATACGGGTGCTTAGTTCTGATTTACTCTCTTGCCCTTCGTCTGTGTTCACAGAAGGGGGCATGCACCCGGGGGACAGGAAGCCTGCATGCCAAATCTTCTGTGATATTCTCTACGTGTACTACTGTGTGTGATAGAGGTAGACGTTTAGTCAAAATATTTATTTCCTGAGCCATAACGTGGTGAACTATTGTTCAAAACTTATAAATTATATTTTGTTTCTATTATGCTCTTTGAACAAGTCATCCGCGAAACGACATTTTGGGAGTCATTTTTATCATGTAATAACTCTGTGGGTATTTGAACCTTTTTGAATACTTTGAAAATTTTGGAGTGTCTTAGAATCTTGCCGGGCATTTTAGAAGTTTCTAAATCGTTTTAAAACTCAATAAGATTCTCAAAAGTTTACGTTGTTTTAGGTCTAAGGTTTCGGGAAAATCTGAAATGGTTAAGAACATTATTAATTACCGTATCATAAAATATGTATTGTCGCTGAAAGAAAAAAAATGAGTGCGAAGGTACTCTTCAAAAGTGCAGAGGAAAAGAAGAGTAGTTCCACTACAATCACTGATAAACAAAAGAATACTACTCAAAACGTGAATTTTTTGTCTCTGTCTATTTCTGCCGTCTGTATCAAACAAGAAAGAATGACTAAATAAAAAAGTCAAAGAAGTAACATGGCCGTGGAAAATTAAAATGAATTTCACAACTTTTGTAATTCACATATTGCAAGCCACACTGGAAACATTTCTAAAGGCCTCTGATAAATGTCTAGAAAAATATGGTCCAATAGAATCAAAGTTCAAAGAGTGGGAAATTTTGCAAATTATGAGACACTAAGAGGCTCTGTAGGGGTCACTGGTGACCTTTGATATTATGCGGGGGGGGGGTATACTGATATGAATTAGAGAGACGAGTTTCATATCAACATATCAGTGGACAGAACAAATTAAATTCTGTATTAGATTGCTATTGAGACTATCTAGTCTAGACTGTAATTTGTACTTTGTAAAGTTGCAAATCTTTAGAACAAGGGCAGATTACAATTGTTGATATTCCCTTGTTCACACCTTGTTGAGCATGGGATGTTTCTATTCACCATAATCTATAAAACTAAAAAGGAAAGTCGATGAAATTCTTCTAACGTTCCGATTTTTGTCGCCACAGTTGACCTTCTATAGGTCAACGTTGTCCTTTTGTCAAATTATTCATCTAGGCATGCAAAAACACAGCTCTAACAAGGGCACATCATTAGGAAAAATATGCCAAGGAAGTTTTGGCAATTATTAAAGAAGAAGACCAAAAGCTTCTTCAATCACATAACCAATGTTCCACCGAACTTACCATAACTTACCAAAACTTACCATAGACGAAGCAAAACTTACCATAGACGGAGCAAAATGCAGAGCAGTGCCCTGCCTAGATATCCCTGTAAAAATATACCCGGACTGAAGCATTTCGGTTAGCAAGCAAAATTGTAAACACACACACATATATGTAGCAGTACCTGAACTACTACTGTCAGCTGTCATCTCTGCTCTCTTTTGAAGGACAAAAAACTAGGAGTCTAAGACTAGGGAAAAGATAGAATTCCCTCACCGGAAGGGAACAAATTGTATCTGTGGTAAAATGGCCTTATGAGTGTGACTTACAGGTAATAGCAAAACAGCAAGAAGAATGCCTAGTATCAACATACGATTTTATGATAATGTTAAATGGAAAAAACCACCCTACGGTTTACACTGCCATAAATTTCCCAAGATAGCTAGCGCTGAACTGCCCCACCCTTAACTTTGGCCTACTTTTATATACCTACCATTACACTAGTTACAAATTTAAAAACACAAAATACGCTTATTCTGCTAAATTATGCTATGACATCATCTGACTAGAAAGTTCCTATTAAATTACTGAGTACTACATTACAGTATTGTTCAACCTTCTTCCAGGAAATGTGGTCCATGCAATTTGCACATGAGACATCAACGGAGTTTTTTGCCCTTTTACCTATTCATTTTTAGGAAAGGCTGTTTAGTTTTTTTAAGGAAATTATAAACGTTGGGTAGGGTTGGTATTTAGTTATGGGGGATTTCAGAATATTGCTTTTAATTTTACTACGATTATACTAAAAAACCAAAAGACTATTTCTGTTTATCCTGATATTTAAAGTCCCGGCAATGTGTGGGAAACTGGAGATTTTGAAGGTATGAAAAAACAACCGATGTCCTCCTTTTTCTTAACTTCATGTTTTTATCTTTTACTGAGGCCTCCAAATAAAGCTTATGTTTTCAAAGTAGATCTTTGATCCCCAAATTTTAACACTTGACCTTCGCCTGCCAGTGCTACTTTGATGCCCTCGGTAATTTTTTTTCAGCTAAAAGACAATCAATTTCAAGACCCAAACGCTAATTCTTCTTGTTTACCATGATCTGGCCCTTACGATTTCTGTTATCTATGATACTATGACCAAATCATTCTCAGCAATCAAATGGCAACTTACATATTGTTTACCTTTCACACAACCTTCCCAATAAGCTGTTCCTATATGTTTTCCATGGAAATACTGTTATTTTCCTTTGTGTGATGAAATACTGCATCTCCCAGAAATTGCCAGTTTACGTTGTTTGGAGTTAAAACCTCGACCGCATCTTTTATTTTCTTCTTATTTGGACCTCCAAAATTTTCTTCAATATAGATTTCTGCTGACAATTTAAAAAGTAATTTGTGAACTAATTTGACTTTAATCATATTGTCTAGCATTTGCTTATCAATCCACTTCAATCTGCTTTCATCTTTTGACTTCTGTCACTGTTATCAGTTAGTTTCCTCATAATTCCACTGTAACGTCCTCGAATTAGTTGGTTTTTCATACTGTCCTCCATTATCAAATGCCGTTTTTCTTTCCCAATCTGATGGTCTCGGACTCTCGGTGAACAAGACGATTAAACTTGTGCAAGTGCCTCTCTATCTCATATTATGAACTATCGTAGGGACTACACTGATCCGTAATTTTATTCATAAATGTTATCAACTTGTTGGAATGCGAAATCGAATTCTTAATGTTATACGGGAAGAAAATTTAGAAGCGGACTCATGGAGAAAAGTAATAAAATTATGATTCTAAAAAAATTGGAAAATAGCAAATAAACAGTGCTCTGATTACAACTTTTCTGTAACTGAAACTTTTCCTTCGAGTCCAGGGCAGCTGAGGCCTACCATTAATCTCTTTGACTATGCACCAATACAACGAAACCAACTGAAAGAAATGAAGCAAGCAGCACAAGCAATGTGATGCCTACTAGCACCCCGCTGAGACAGTGCGTTTCCCACCTATATTATCATGTTTTAACCTGATTTGGGGATTCTTGTTTAATTTTAAGTGAATGCTATCGTTTTCCTCAATTTCCTAAAAATTTGAACCCAAAATGTAGTAATAACAGGCTCTTTGAGCAAACTTTTTCAGCCTGAGCTGATTTTAATGTTTTTTTGTCGGAAGCGGAATAATTTCAGAGGAGGATTATTGGCAATCTCTCAATCAAATACCTCTGATGAAAAGTGGGCCGATTTTGAACTGAACTGAAAGTGAAGAGGCAGGCTCGACCTCCCAGTAGGACCGCCTTTCACGAAACAGGGGACAAATCTGTCGTCAATGACAGCAGATACTACAACAATTCCTCGTTAAAAGGGCGAGACGGAGAGTTATTGCCTCCCCGCACATCAACATAGATTAGAAATTGTCAAGGTCTGAAATACCTTCGTTGGCGTCGTCGCCGTTGAAATTGGAAACATGGGTTTCATAAAAACCAAGTTGCGGAAAACAATATTGGCCTCCTTGTCATGTTGAGGACTCGTTGTTGTGTGAAGTCCTCGTATTGACACTTCCATAGCAACTAAAACATAGCAGCTAAGAAATCAACGATACCGAAACAGTTTACACAGTTCAGGTTGCCGTTTCTTCAAAGTTTGACGCTCTTTCATTTTGTTCGTTATAAAGAAGTTCAGGTTATCAAATATACATCCAGGAAACGAAAATGAGTACCAGACAAGTACTTCAAGGTAAGTGATTGCTCAATATCTACTTGGAAACCCAAATGTTGCATTGCTAAAGGCTCAGTTCCTATTATCACTTGCACTCGAACTGTTAACGACGAGGGTTAAGGCCTATTGAGAAAGACAATCTATACTCGTGGTACATGTTCAAAATGCGTGTTAAGAGTGGTTTCGTTCTTAAAACCGACATTATCATGAGGTACTCTAGCAAAATGAAAGATGCAAAAGTTACGTCTTTGATGATTAGGGTCTACCATGTACCGATTTATATGCACATAATTGGCCTACGTAGTTACCGTACGTTACGGTGCTTTAACATCAGAGCTGATATATTACTGAGCTGGCCTTGGTCGTGAAATAAGACAGTAGGCATACATGTATCAAATTTCTAACTTGCTTGTAGATATTGTTAATGTTGCATGATCAACATATGGTTAGCCCTTCTTGAACTCTGATCGATGGGCCTTATTATCTGAGTAACTCGGTAATTTGGTTAGGCCTACTTGGTGCATACTGCATGGTAGGCCTAATTCAGAGGCCAAAACAGACCATTGTACTGATTGTTGTAATGATGACACAGTTACAATGGCAGCCAAATTTTGTTTGTTACTAGACAGCCAGTATCAACTAGAGGTAACTTTTTATTACAAAGTTGTAGCTTAGACACAATGACAAAAGGCTATGACCTTATACTGCTGTCACAATTGATCACCACTCTTTCCCTAACGTTTAGAAAGTGTACTATTATGGTCATAGTATTCTTTTGCTTAACTCTATGCCTCTGGCATTGGAAATTTATTTCCTAAGTCATTATTGTGTTGCTAAGGCGAGAACTCTCCAATAAGTGTAATAATGTAGGTCTCTTAAATTAATTATGAATGTCATTATATAGTTGTTACAGACCAAACTTTTAGCAAGATTGTAACAGTTGAGACTGATTATTAAATATAACTGTAGTACCGTATATTATTGGGTTTTAGTATTTGAACAATACCAGAAAGCAAGAACTACATTTGTCCAAACAGTAGCTGATTTAGCTTCAAGGCCACAGAATATAGAAACATTACAGAACGCAGGTAATACTTTTAAACCTTCATTTTCATGTCAATATAATCTCTTTGTATCTCCTCAATAAGTGCATGGACTTCTAAAAGGAAAGCAGACCTCTAACATCCTGATGTTAACCATTTTTTTTGCATTCTTCTGATACTGTAGTTTTCATTGACTCCAGAGAAAGAAACAAGGGCTCAATAACAACTTACTAGTATCATCAGTAGGCATTTTCCCCATTGTCTCTGTTGCTAATGTTATATCATATCATAGTGCTGCTAATCACTCACACTATACTGATGAGTAGAATCCCAGTAGAACATTTACAGGTATAATTCACCATACAGATACTATGATATTGTTATAAGTCTTCCAATTAAAAAGTTAGCTCACTAATTTTGCAAATGTGGTCACAGCTTAGCTTTCTCTTTTCTTTTAGGAGTGATGGCCTTGCTACGACCTTTATTATTAGATGTTGTCCCTACAATACAGCAAACATCTGCTCTAGCTCTTGGTAGACTAGCAAACTATAATGATGATCTTGCTGAGGCAGTTGTCAAAGGAGATATACTACCTCAGCTAGTGTATTCTCTGTCTGAGCAAAATGTAAGTACATGGTGTAGAAAGTTTGGAAATTGTACATCAGTATGAGTCAATTCATGTTTGCTTGGTTGATTGAATTATTTATTATGTAAAAGAAGCTTGTTTGTATTGTAGGCATGATAAGTAAATGGTGCCATATAGTGCAAGTATAGACTACTATCTTACCGACTTCATCCTTACAATGTTTTTCAGTACTAAGGAGTAACTTCTTGTTATCAATAGAGAACTTTCTCATTAAGAGTTTAGGGAAGAAAATCATGCCCAGTTTTATATTGATGGTACTTTCCCTTTGGTATGTACTTGTCTTACATCTCACCACACTAAGACATCCTCAAAGAAGAAATACTCAGCTACTCAGAATTCTTGTACTGCTATATCACAGGAAGTTAACTAATAAAATGATGAATGATTGAGGCAAATTTATAACTTTTCAGACAGGTTGTGCCCTACCACTGCCTGAGGAGGTTGGATGTAAGAAGCATTTTTATACAAATTCTAGGTATTGATAGACCGACCTATCAGTAGAATTCATGTGACTTAATGATGCTGCGGGATGATGTGATACAGTAAGAAAACTTAATGATGTGATGTAATGATGCTACTTAATGATGTGACTCCATGTTGTGACTTAATTATGTGAGTTAACAATGCGACCTGATGGTATGACATGACGATTTGACGGAATACTTTATATATGTTTATTTCAAATGTTTTACTGAATGTTGGGTTGCGCCGTTCAGTAGGCATAAATAGTTTGGTATGTTGTCCCTCTTTGGTTTCGTACGCGCGGTATTGATTTAAGTTCAAAGTCGATTTAATTGTCAAATTTGCATCTCTGTTCTTAAAGGATTCTTAGTCAAAGCTTAGGTCAGATATAAATTTGTACAAAATCGATAAATGCAAAGACAGTTAGAAAAAAAGCCTTGCTTTCAACAGCATTGTAAGGTCGTATCTCAGACAATTGTATATTTATACTCCAAAAATGTTTCCTCTATCAAACGACATCAAAGGGATCCTAAAAGGCTTAACAAATCACTAAGACTTGCCATTTGAGTAGAGCAAACCATTAAATTTAAAGCCAGGATTGATGAATATGGGAAAGTTGACATTTGGTGAACTCATTTATTCATGTCACGAGGGGCCAAAAATTGAAGACTTACTGTGAATGTCTATTTCAAAGTAAATCCTTTAAAGCAAAGACCATAATCCTCTGCTAATTATTTCTGCTATCCTGTGTCTTTGTTAGTGTCTTTAAATGTCAAACTATGCCATCAATCAGTGATGATTGAAACGACAGAGTACTTAAGGAATACAGATGTAGTTTGTGGCCAACGGCATAACGAGTGGGGTTTTTTCTTGCTCTTTATTTGCTTGTTGCTTACGTCATTCTATAAAGGACAAATAACTTCAGTAAAATTTTTAGCACTTCTCTAGTGAAAAAGGGCAGTTTGAAATTAGTTGAGCAACGGATAACACGTCCCGTTACATGAAATATAGAAAACCGCCCCGACAGAACAGAACAACTACCAACAGAACAAGCGGTTATCACGAATAGATGCAGTGAAAAGTGCATTTAAGTATCCAGCATATGGTTTTGCTGGATTTACAAATTTTAAAGAAATCATCAGTCCATCATTCATCTGTAGACAGAATGGACTTGTAGTAAAGATGCATCACACCGTTTATAAAATAATCATCGACTTTTCCCCGCACACTTAATCAAAGCATACCTTTAAGTGATCTGCGTTTAAAGAGCATAGTCCTTGCTTCTTGTAATCCTTGAGAAACATGCTCCTATTCTTTATAAATCTTTAGTTCTCGCGTATGAATAATAAAACACATGTATATTGATCGAACAAGCTCTTGATAGTAATAGTATTGATAGGTATAAACCTATATATCTAATTATGTGTATATGTATCTATATATCTATATTTTGTTAGTGGTACACAATGTTTTCGCTATTTCGTGCAATATCTAAATTACTATATATCTGCATATCTGTACATCTACCTATCTAGCTATCTATCTATCTATCTATCTATCTATCTATCTATCTATCTATATATCTGTATATCTGTATATCTATACATCTACCTATCTATCTATCTATCTATCTATCTATCTATCTATCTATCTATCTATCCATCTATCTAGACCTATATTCATCTCCATCCTTGTGAATTATTTGCAGACTATTATGTTGATCATTACAGTTGCATAAAGAAATACAAAAAGTTTTGGTAAATAGCCGAAACGGAAAAGACTAAAAGCAAATGACTGACATGGCGAAAATATAGAGAGTAAATGGCCTTTGCTCAAACGGCTATTGCTCTGATAGGCCTCTGAACTATATTCCCTGTAATGCCAATACTTACTTTTAGCTCATCAAATGTTTTCCGCATCGTTATGCGCTCATTGACTGTCCCCCTTATTTGCTCACTCACCTTCTTGATATCCTCCTTGGGATCCAAATGAATTAAGACCAAAATGGATGAAGCCTAAACTTTGGAAGCGAAATGAGTGTCTTCCATATCTATGTATATATAATTCTCAAAGAGTGGAGCATTACCACAATAGCTTGCAATTCAAGGGCGCTGACCGGATTCGAACCTATTATCTCATGGTTACTAAACCAACGTCTCAGCCATTGAACCGTCAGGCCCGAAAGCTAAGGCCGAGATTTTTAGTGTCAAATATAATTGCAATGTGTCTGCTGAGAATATATATTGACACAAAACTTTTTCCAAAAGTCAACAATACTATTCACTACTTTTTAAACAATTGCAAAATATAAATAATAGTGTGTATACGCAGAGCTTTTACTAATTGTATGAACATTTGCCATTCATTACGTGGTTGCAAAGGATTAGAATTTTTTAGAATTGATAGGCATGCGCCGACGTCTCCTTGGGCGTTTTTCAACATTTTTAATTAATAGCGGTCTTGACCTTTGAACCGTTCTGGAAATTTATGTCACTCTTATAAATAAACGCAACCATTTAAAAGCACCATCATGAAGAAGGGAAAGCTTTGAAAATTAGCAGTTTTAAGAACTTAAATTCTGAAATTTCATCTTGGATTTATCAATATGCTTTACCATTTTGGAGTTTTGTATGTCTAAGAATAGAAAAATAAACATTTTCTTCAAACTTTGACCTAATTTTTCTAACATCATCGGACCAAGATATCGCAGGAATACTTCAATACGATTTGTATCATCTCGGATCTCCATTTTTCATATATGTACAACAAAAGCAAACATTTAAGTATTTATAGGTACATATATGTACCCGATTGTCACCATCTGTTCTGGCATTCAATTCAACTAGTCAAAATAAGCCAATCAGTAACAGACGTAATAAGAAATAAAAGTCAGAGTGTTTTAGCTCTTACGAATTCGAGATTGATAAATGGCAGACAAAAGTTTGACAGGTGGTTCCAAAAGCCCCCTTAACCCCCGAGGAAAAATAGGGTTTACAAATTCTCAAATGATAAACAAAATCATGGATAATATACGACCTGATGTGTTTAGAGAGTGGTTTATTATGATTGTTATAATGTTATAAGTGTACTTCCAAAGTGCAGCTTGTAATGAAACTGCGTCTTGTAGTTCAAACATGGTGATATCTTTGTTTTCAAAAGGATTGGTAATTAAAAGTTAGCATGATGCACGTTTCAGCTAATGGAAGAAATAGACAAAAAAAATTACACTAAAGGGTAGTCTGTTGCTTTCCAGTTAGGTTATTTGCTAAATGATAAAAGGTTTGTTGTTCAGAGTCACGTGTCTGCCAGGACAACATTTTGTCCTTTAGAAAGGTAGTTTACGCCTATTTTCCTGCCACTAGTTCGAACTGAGAACTCCCTGTGGCGACAACTGGATGCAGCGCATGTGAATTCACGTGAACCATGAAATGCAGTTGTATAACACATTCAGGCTGAGTATTTATAGTTCAAATCTTTCATCAATAAAACGTACATCTATGGGTAGGGCCATAAAGTACCTCGCCGTTAGAAAGCAATTCTTTGGACATTTTATTCGGGGTTTATCATAGCTTGAATTCCACTGACGGTTATCCTCTCGACCAATCACAGCGTGATACGTCTTGCACATAGCAAGGTTTGTCATGTAAACCCACAGGGGCCAAAATACATCACATTTCAAAACTTATATTCTCACTATTGAGTACATGTGACTTATATATGTTTACATCTCCTCTTCTAGAGATCTAACTATTATAAAAAATTGGACTACTTTTTCTTAATTCAATCTATTTATAAAATAAGTACAAGTCCAGCGCATGATAGCATTACTAAGACATTTAAATGTGCTATTAGAAATATCGTATCCCTCATTACTAAACTATTACTGCTACTACTACTTCCACTAATACTACTATTATTAATGCTGCTACTACTACTACTACTACTACTACTACTACTACTACTACTACTACATCTACTACTACTACTACTACTACTACTACCACTACTACTACTACTACCACTACTACTACTATTACTACTACTACTACCACTACTACTACCATAACTACCACTACTTATACTACTACTATCACCACTAGCTGCTGGTACGCACTTTACCAGCTTGCCCGATATTTTTTAATTTATTCGACCATTATTAGTCTTCCAGTAATTTAACGAATACAATGGCTACCACAAAAGGCTAAATGGAAAGGTATTACTGATGATACTGCTGTTAACTGCCCCCTACAATCAGATCACTTCGATATATATATTGAAGAATAACAACTTTGTCTAACTCCTACTTTGAATAAATTGTTTAGTTACTTAGTTCATACATGTGAAGACAGTGCTTGACTGTTGATTCTGCTATAACTGCTGTTATAGCTGTGTTTACTACTGCTTGCGCCGTACTTGTATTAACTATTACTTCTGTTTCTTTCCAATGAGACTCGAGAAAACGATAAGGTAGATGCAAGTGTGCTACGTTTGTAACTATTTTACTGATAGGTTGTTTCTTCAAGGAGATTTTTTATTGGAAAAACATATAAATAGGTGTTATTATTTTTTGTATTTTCGTACGGTGTATATTAATAGAAAGGAGAAACACAAATATAAGTAAAACTAAAATCAAAGTATAAACATTTGGTGGCGCATCCCCAAAAATGGTATGCAACAGAGCAAGGATTTGACATTGCTTTATGTAAATTGTCAAAGACGTTTAAAACACCTTAGCATGGAATGTTACAGTTTAATGTATCTAATATAGGATTTGGGTTTATATCCAGCATCTGGGCGTGTGAATTGGCATAGGTGATCCTCGGTAACTTATTGGAAAGGAAAAAGCGAGGAGAGCGTTCACCTTCATGATAGATTGCTAAACTCATTCACTTTTGGCCTCTTCATGAACGCTTTGAAAACAAAAGCTACTAAAACAACCAGAATATTGTTATTGAAGAGTTACAAAATGGAAGCCATTTTAATTAAAGAACATTCCCCTCTTACAAATCGTAAGGACGAAATTTACATACGTTCCCTTACTGTAATTTAGCTCTGTTATACAGTTTACAGTATTTTAGACACTAGCTTTGATTTTCCTTTGAATTTTGTTCAGCAGTTCCACCTTTGCCCTTTTCTGTCTCGTTTTATTTTGTGTTGCCTCAGAAACATTCCCTCTGATGTTACGAATTTTTGCAATCCTTTACCCATCCCATTTAATATTTACCCTTTGCGATTCTTAACGAAATAATCCACCTTGTGTGTCTTACATTAAAACTTTCCAGTCTACTCTTTTATTAACATAACGCCTTTATGCACATATACACTTATTTTGTAAGTAATAAGCGACTTCCATGCAGTTTAAATCTGCAGCGCCTTTTCAGGGATGCCTAAGAAAAAAAGACTTACCTATGAAGTATGGTTAGTAATTACTAAATTAGAGGACATTCTATTTGTAGATTCGCAACTGATTGAAGTAGGGCGTCGATACAGTCAAAATAACATTTAAAATGATTGAATAGGTGTCATATGGTAGAAAAAGGCTGTCGATAACTTATTGGAACAGACCGCTATTAGATTAAAACAATGTTGGTACGATGCAACACAAACTGACTTTCTCCGTGCTCTTCTCGAACGTTCTTTGTACCTACAAAACAGTACAATGTCACAACACCTTGGATCCTATTTTTAAATTCTAGCCAGACATCGATGAGAGAATATTAAATATTCTCATGAGTTTGAATTGCTCTGGTTGACAGGCAAATGCAGGGTGAATAGTACATTCAAATATTCATATATAATAGTCAACCGTATAAGTTAATTGAAGGCCAAACCTGCTCGTAGATCTCCATAGCATACCGCATGACACATGCCGCATACCACATACCGCATGCCAAATACCGCATCCGGCATACCGCGATTGATCTCTCGATTACTTTGGTATAAGAAAAATGACATGTTCCGATGTCTTTCTGGACTAGATACATTAGCCTTTCGAAGCTTTGCCGTTGTCAGTATAGTGATCCATAAAAATACAGTACAACAAGATACTTTTTTACCTTTGAGCCAGAATTTATTAGCGTTGTTACCTAGTGTAAATAGACTTGACGAAGTCTTAATGAAAAGACGAAGGGTTGCCTACATTGTATTTTCCTTCTTGACCTCTGACCTATTCTTTGTGTCCTCAGATGATTTATGCCTCCTAGATGCCGTGATTCCTAGATGCTTTGTTCCTCATAGATTATTTGTGTCCATTCTAAAACGCTTCGTGTGTCCCAGATGCTTTGTGTCCGTTCTTAAACGCGTTGTGCCTCCCAGGTGTTTTTTGTCCTCAGACGCTTTTTGTCTCCCAGATACTTTGTGTCCGTCCCCAAACGCTTTGATACTGTTAGATGCTTTGTGTCCGCCCCCAAACGCTTTATGCCTCCCAGGTGCTTTTTCCCCAAATGCTTTATGCCTCCCAGATCCTTTGTGTCCTCAGACGCTTTGTGCGTCAAAGGTATGACAGGCAACTCTGTGAATTGCGTCCAGCCGTCGGACTGGATTGAAATACCCTTATTAACAAGCTGGCCTTAATATGAAGATTTTGAAATTCTCATCTCAACTCTTATTATTAAATGCGTTTGTGTATTATATGTAATTTGTTCACAGTAAACTAAAGTTAGTAAGGAATCGTTGTGATTAGATTTTAAATAAAAACAAAACACAAAAATTAGCCTAAAATATATTATAATTAACTAGGAAATTTACGTAGCAAAATACTAAAACATAACAAAATAATGTAACCATGCTGGTTAACAAAAAGTTAATTCACTTTTTAACAAACAAAATTGTTGATGTTTGTCTGCCGTGTGTGCATCCAAGTGACAACAAACAGGCTGGTTAAATGGCCGACTCCCTCGGTACAGCGGTTCATAAAATGCCCATCATTCTTTTCTAAAGCAAATAACTTAAGCTGGAAAATCAAAATCAAGTGTGAAGCAAATCAATACCCGGTGTTAAGCAGAATGAATAGGTTTTAAGCAACAAGGTGCGAAAACGGGAGCATCACTCGTTGCGTCATGTTGATGACATGTCTAGTCCGGCGGAATGTCATTGTTTACCCGTATCACAGTGTTTTTAAGGGCCACGGACTGCCGATCGCTGACCGTAGTTCGCAATTCAAAGCTGCCCGTTGAATGCAGACTTTAAATGCAGAGTTTACTATAAATTTTTGCTGGGACTTTGATTTTGCGCCCGCATTTCAAAGCTGCCCTTAAAAGGTACATGTTCCTCTTGCACACATCTTTGTACCGTAGATAGGGGCGTCCTATCTTTCTCTTGCCATTGGCCAGTTCACTTTAGAGAAGATCCTTCGGTATACGACCATCTGGAATCCGGTGTACATGTCCAAGCCACCTGAGCCTGCGCTTTGTCAGCAGTGTCTGGATGTTATACATCTTGGTTCTCCAGATGTAACTGTGAGGTAACATGCATTCTTTAGTAGTAAGATTGTATCACGTGAAAAAACTTAAGGATGAACTATTAAAATGAGCTCAAGTCTTAAAATATAGTTGTGTTATAGATGCTTTTACATACAATGAATTTCCCTGACATTAGGACGACTTGAGTTATCGAAGCTTAAATGAAGAGAACTATATATTGACTTTGCACATTACTCCTCGGTGCTCTTACTTGACAGTACTAAAAATTGAAAGAGTCGGAGCTGACATGATATACCGAATTAATTGGCATATGTACACTCACAGTTACATGTAGATCCAACTAATGCTACAGCAGAGTCAAAATAACAGAGTATCAGTATTCTTTCTCGATTCGTAATTTCCCCCATTCCTTTATACTTTCCCTCTTCAACAATAACAATCAAAAGCTGTTCGACTGGCAATAGATTACACAACTGTTTTTAGGTAATAAATATCGCATCTTCAGAATAAACACGTATATTTTACTAGCAGACAGCTCCTCAAAATGATCAATATTCCGCTTACAATATACTGCAACGTCTTAAAGACACTTACTAACAACCCAGAAAAACTAAATTTAAGATTTTGAGATCTTTGCTGGATGTCAACTTTGCAATTTACTTCAATTGTACCCTACGAATTGTTAACATAAAAATCAGATAAGAACTTTCTATCCGTGTATTTGTATTGTCAATCAGAAATACTTCGACGCAAAGGATTTATTAAAGGAAGCTTTTCCACCTGTCTAAATTACAAAAGATCAGATTTCGCATCCGACAAGAATTGATTGTAGTATAAAAAGTGATCAACACACTAGTACTTAGCAGGTTTAGAAAAGGCCATAGAGGAGAGGGGAGTTTTTGGTCGTCTGTTGCTAGTTTAGAGGTATTATACGCTGAGGCAACGGCGCTGCGACGATTCCAACAGTGGGAGAGCCATGAAACATAAAACAAATTTTACACCACTATGCACAAGCAGGAAAATAGTGCACAAAATGAATGTAAATGGACAGCTTTTTATACACATAAGAGTCCATATCAACCAAGAAATACAAGAAATCCTTTTTTTGTTGTTGATAGGGAAGAAAGTCGATGGCAGGACGCAAGAAAGAGTCACAGGGTTTTAATAATTGCATCCAAAGCACCTTCTAACAGCACCCTTGTATTTCTTGAGTTAGTATTTACATTCAATTTCCATGCTATCTCTATGTCCATGTCTCCACTGATACACTTTGGGGGCACCCAGTAAGAGCAGTTATCATCTCAAACATCATCCCACTTCCCAATAACTGTCGGACTTCCTGTGCA
>JAAAKM020006971.1:89195533-89223570 GCA_010016025.2 Alatinidae sp. Z8VKAUB7J3
ATGTGTGCAATTGTCTAACAACAGGGATCGTTGGACCAAAATAAGAAGTCTTCAATGCTTTTTCAATCAAGCTCGACCAGCAACATGTGGTGGGTGTATACTGTATTATAATTCCTCTAATTCACCAAAATATCGTAGCATGCCTTGAGGGAGAAAGGCGAGGGATGCAATAAAATTTGAAAAACAAAACTCTCCTTCACTTTGTCAGATTGACAACAGGTAGCCAACAGTGTAAATTTGCATTTTTTATGTCTAAGGGACCTTAGCGTTACCATCTTTACATAACATATGTCCTTTGCTTTGTCTTTTCCCTGTTTCCTGTTCTACTTTGAATACACTCTGCTTGTAGATAACAGTTTTTCCGATAGTTGTAAAAGGACACTTTGTGGACTTGGTAACCATTCCCTGAAGGCTGGTCCCTTCCTACCAGTATGTTTTGCATGGCATAGATCTGAAAATGAATTGCATCTGGCATTAATAGGCCATACTTAACCATGGAAATGGGACTAACGCATTTGATAGAGCTATACCGGTAGATTGTATTAGTGTATATAAGTCCTGGCACATGAGGCGTATACAGGACGTACTAAGATAAATGTAACATATTTCAACCCTATCAGTCTAGATGTAACCTTGTCACTTTACACATAGTATGATGCCCCTGTTACCTTCGTGTTATCCTTATGACCTAGCTTTAGCTTACTCTATAATTTCGCGTATTGTATATCTATTCAGTTCACGTCACATAACCGTTTGTTATTGCCGTTCAGTTTGTTTTGTGTCTCAAGTTTAGGCGTGTTTCATCATTCGGCCTATGTTAACTTGTTTGTGCATAGTATAAATTCGCTTTCATTGTAGTATATTGCCATACTAGTGCAAGTAACTTGTTTACTAGTAATCCTATAATCTCTGTTGACGTATTTTTCGCAACGTTCGCTACTTACCGCTACAATACTATCGTATCTTAATCAAATATGGTAATTATTGTGACTTTGCATATATAATCGTGTTTTGCAAAGGTTCAGTCAGTTAAATACGCTGATTATTTTATATACTATGGTGACAAGCACACCGACAAACTATAGGGAGAACGCCAAGAAGTTTCCTTCTTGGCGTTCTCCCTATACGCTGATTATTATCAGATACGTTGCTTCGCCTCGTGTACAATTCACCCGTTATTCTTTTTTGTCGCTGTTTGCTGGAATAAATTCGTGCTCCTGTCACTGATTGTAACTAAAGAGTGTTCCATCAATTCAAGTCTGTGTCGAGCACCCCCACCGCACGCCACCCCTTACATGAGTGAAAGCTAACCTCGCAGTCCTGTAGGGGTAGAGTGGGAGAGAATGATTTCACTAAGAATTTGCGAGCTGTTCCACTACAGATATTTGCATAATATAAGATATTTGTTACTAATATAGGACCTTAACAATTAAACTAAAGAATGATGATAACCAGGGGGATTGGGGATCCTTTGTTCCAGCAGCGACATGGTTTAATATTAATCACTACAATAGTCATATCTTCGTAAATACTTGTCTTATCAAGTGAAATTTATGTCGTGGTGCTTCCGTTTTGTCTTCCAAGCAGAAATGACTTTTATAAAGAGTGGGTCATGTTGACCATGGCATTATTTGGTCGTGTGGATATTTGAAAATCTCTCAAAATAAACCGTACCTGTAAAATATCTTACTCATAGATATCAATGGGGAGTATTCCTTCCTACAAAAACAGGGTTAACTTAAAATATGCACCTTATATGGAAGAGTAAAACAGCTGGTGTTGTATGTTTTTCTTAATGGTGTCTTTATTTTTGATAGTGATGTGAAAGATAATGAAAGATGCAAGATATAAATATGTGAATGGATGCTAATTGGGTCATAAATAAAGAACTTACTACTAAGAATCATCACATAAAATGTGTGTAGCCTTCACAAGAGTGAGTAAACCAAAATATTCAATACGAGGCGCTAAAATAACAGATGCAGAATTACGTTTGGTGTCACCGCTAGGGAGATAACTTTAATATGGCAGGCGAATGGGATTTGACCAGGGCGATCTAAATAACAGGCCTGGAAAACATGCAAGCGGAGGCCAGAACTGGAGGCCATTGAGTATATCGGTCAGCAATTGTTTTTTCTGTGTTAGAATAATATATGCACAGAACACTATTTACGTATTGTAAATGCAGACGTTAACACTACACCGAAAGCGTAAATCACATACTTCTACCCGCGTTTTTTTATAAAACTATTGTGGCCCCCAAGTTCAACGGAGCTGTTAAGATTCATCTGGAAAGTGAACGTGTATATTATTCAGGAAGATAATCTGATATAAAATTATTACTATTTGTCGTACAAAAATGCCTTGGAAATGTAATATAATGAACTGTAATGAACAGAAATAGATATGTGCTTCTCAGAGGTGCTATGATGGAAGGTTACTGGCATGATAGTCATGTTGGTACACAATAACTGTTTAGTCAATGGCTTCCAGTTCTCGCCTCTGGTTGCATGTTGTCCAGGCCTGTTATGTAGATTGCCCTGGATTTGACAGTATAGTTCGTATCAAATGAGTTTATATGATATAACTGAGATGCTATATTCTGTCAGGTGGTTTATGTATTTGCTAATAGCTAAGGCTCGTTGAATAGCGATGTCAGGAGTAGTTGAGTTTGATTGCGATTCTAATTTCTGATGCCTAATGCAATGTATCGGGTTCAATGTTAGCGCCGTTCATCAATGTATTTGTGTTAGACGATTCGACGTCTCCATGCTAGAATCTAGGAAATGTTCATAAAATTGATAAAAAGACATTTTACAAAATGAATCGAGTTAAATAAACTATGACAGCATTATATTTCCCTGGTGACTCGGCTCCTTGCCAGCGTTAACGACCAGCCAGTACCTGCTACCGGAGGAAGACCAGAAGCCTTCCCATGTATAGTAATCTTGTGTATTAGATTGATAAAATCTACTTTAAATGCAACCAAGCGAGGTGTTAAGTCTAGATTTGTGATGCTCTTAATGTGTTAAGATTACGAGTTTTATGGACAAAAAGGACGTGGATACATGTTAATGTTTGTTGTTTCTTCTTTGACTTAAAAACAAAGATTTGTATAATCCTTCTTGAATATTCACCGATAACACCAGGCATTGCCTTAACACAATATTGTGATGTATACGGAGTTTCGATTTATGAAAAGCCTATCAGTTAACATTATATTGTCGAGATGGGAGAGGGCAAAAAATCTTGGGTTGGGGCGATAGCTCCACGCTGATACAAGTTCTGTTTAGGGACACATCAGAGGAAAAACAGTATATAAGAGTATTCAAATTAACCAATTTTATCAATGTGTACCTTGTCATTCGGACTTTGAATCTCTCAAATTCTTTTCAAATTTCTTTTATATTTCGGGTTCATAAAAAATAGGAAGGGAAGGGAAAATCCGGAAGCACGGCTCAACATTTTGAGTGGCAGAAGAAGAAATTAAGAGGCATTGCCCAGAACCACTAAGACCCTGATAGTCGAATGTTAATGCTCATAAAAAATATAGAATCAACCTTGAATGATTGCTGATTTTAAGAGCATATTACATGTTAGTAAGAATATGGCAAAACGAGACATGAAACCTGAAAGCAGTCTTGATATTCAGAGTCGCTCAATATAACCAGAAAATGTCCTGAGTCTCCATAAATCTCTCTATCAAATACCGTTCTTTCATCGATGACGATTCTAAACTGTCTACAAAGAAACCCCCAAACTCGGGGAAGTTAAGGAGTTAAAACGACCACGATAGGGAACAGGGTCAAGTGTTTGCAATCTCTCAATCAAAGACCCCTGATGAGCAGTGGGCCCGACATTGAAACTACCCTAAATAGACAGAAAAACCACCCAGGACAGCAACTTTAATACAATGATCTTTTCCCTTCATTCTCAGAGCCACGGAATGTATGTACGATAGATATTCTATGTCATCTAAGTTGCTAGCTTTTGTTAGTCGTTGCAAAAAACTTGAGGAAAAACACCTGGTCTTAAACGTTTAGAGAGTTGTCTTGTTCTGTAAGAAAGTCATTACGAAAGGGATTTATTTTGGGGTCTGAATGAAGAGCCCTGAGGGTAACATTTAAGTCGTTTGTCGCCCTTGTATTTGCTAAACAAGCGGGCTCTTAATATAACTAATTGGAATCAAACATAGTGATACAGTATCTATCTATCTATCTCCATCTATCTATCTATCTATTTATCTATCTATCTATCTATCTATCTATCTATCTATCTATCTATCTATCTATACATACATACATATTTATCACGAGTTGGAGCATTACCAAAATAGCTTGCTTTATTTACTAAGGGAGCTGCGGGGATTTGAACCCACACCTCACTGGTTTGAAAACACTAACCTTAACCGTTGGACCATCAAGTCTAATATTTAAGGTAAAAAGTTTTCAAGTCAATTTTGCAGGGCTTTCTCCTCCACTCAGTGGGTAAGGGGAAATTTATTAGTTATAATTATTAATTGTGTCTCGGCTTTAAACCTTCGTCAGTGCCAGAGATATATAAGTACTCAGCTGAGTACTTGTATCAATGAATAATCCTGAGTAATGCTCCATTCGTGATAAATATATAATAATTGCTATTTGTCCGCTAAGCACTTACATATCTCTGGCACTGATGAAAGATCAAAGCCGAAAAACAATAACTAATTATAATTAATGAATTTCCCCTTATCCACTGAGTGGAAGAGAAACATGGCAAGATCGACTTGACAATTTCTCACCTTAATTATTTGGACTTGATGGTCCAATGGTTAAGGTGTTGGTTTTCAAACCAATTGGTCGTGGGTTCAAATCCCCTCAGCTCCGTTAGTGAAAAAAGAAAGCAATCTATTGTGGTAATGCTCCACAAATATATATAAATATACATGTATATATATAAGTAGAGAAGAAGCCTTTTTAAATAGACTGATGCTATTCATTGAATGACAATAATATTATTTTGAAGGGAGTAGGGAATGGAGCATAGGGGAAGCAAACAACATATTCATTTTGATAAAGAATCCTTCCGTGCCACTACAACCCCACTCCTACACCACCTTGTAGGAATAACCTCCTAAATATGACATATGTTTTAACTAAACAACGCGTGACAGAAAGCATGACGGTAACAGACACTTTACAGATCTCTATGATACTGCAGTATTATCAACAGCAACTCTATTGTTTTCAACATTTTCTGCAGTATCTATGGACTCACCTGTTCACCTTGCTACAAAGTCACAAATTTAAGATTGTGACTGATGCCCTGCCTCTGCCCAGCAAACGACTGTACTAAACAATACTACAATAGCACACAATAGAAGAGACATTGTAAGATTCCACTTAGAGATTACAAAAGGGACCCAACCTGTACTATTTGGCAAGAGCCTCCAGACAGAAACACACTCCATACATTGCCCTATTCCACCTGAATATATGCAAGACATGAACAAGGATCCACCTACGGAGTTATATAACATATCGACGCCCCAGTTTAATAGAAAATCATAGTAAAGCTTTGACTGACATTTGTGGAATCCCTTCGAACAGATCCCAACGCTTCCCAGATGACTAAAGGACTGGAACCTATGCCTAAAAACAGAGAGAATCCCTCGTTGTATGATAGACTAGCATAAATAAACAAGTATAATTGGTGCAGATGAGTGATTTACAACTCTATTAACGGTTTCATAGTTACCAAAGGACCTGAATCTTGACGAGGACTATACATTGTCAACCCTACCCAATCACGAGTGACTGAATCAGTACTTCCAGACCAGACAGCTTTAGAACCCCATGGTATATGAGGGTTTTACATTCTGTGTTTACAATTCTCACCCCAATGTGTTACTTTTGCTGTTTCAGAACTTTACTGTGATATGTGAAGGAGAAAAGGGTTGGGTCCAGTGTAAACAGTACGAATTAATCAAAGTGACCAAATCCTTCTGGGGCAGAGATGACCATGTAACTTGTCCGAAAGTACCTTCTGGATTAACGACCGACAGGCTTTGCGAAACAAATGCAGAGAATACAATAGCCAAAGTCAACGGACAATGCAAAAACGAGCAAGCTTGCGAAGTTGTGGCTTCGAACATATTCTTTGACGACAATAGCTGTGGAAATGTTTACAAATATCTGAAAATTTGGTACGAATGTATACCAGACGAAGCAAACGCTGTTGATGTACTTCGAGACGGCAGTAAAAGAAAGAAAAAGAGAGCTACAAAGGACAAAAGATCATTTCGAGATAGTCGTTAACCAGTTTCCGGAGCCAACCACTAACGTTCATACTTCAGATGCAAGCGTTTTGTAAAATATACAATGAAAGCGAGAAGGCGGTATTCCATGTTCGTTTTTTACATAATGATCACGTGAGTAATAGTTTTGTATACCACCATCTCTCTTAGTACCCAGCCCTCTTTGTGTTCATGAACACCAGTAGTCGAAGGTCTTACGTACGAACCGCTTTCAAGAAAGTTTCGCTTTTATATTCAGCGGAAATGTAATAGTTTCCAATTGCAGGATAAGTGTCTATGTCAGATGGTCTCAACATTTATTGTTTGCTGCCCGTTACACCAGGGCGGTGTGCTATGGCTGTTGACATGGACAACTTTGTCTGCTTTCCGCCATGTTATATATTTGCACTTCAGTTATATAACCGGCGTGAACGGACTAAACTCGCGCCTCTTTCTGTTGTGCATTATTATCACTGGAAAGCAGTTAATAATGCTTAGCTCTAATACATGTTCGTGGTATGAAAATAAAATGTATCTTGTATCGTATGATTTACGTACGTCCATGTAAAGGATAACGAGTTGGCATGGTCAGTGATATTCTGATGGGAAACTCTACCGTGGATTGTGCCCAAATGCTGACGTTAATCATATGCAATATCGTTTTTGTTTCCGCATTAAACACCTCAGCAGATTGTTTTAACTGTAGAGGTATGTTACATTACACTAGTGATGCCAGCAGCAGTCTAGTCCTACTAAGCTGTGATGTTATGTAAGCTATATATGTATTGCCATCTGACTGCCATTAAGCCTAACCTAAACTAGTCATGATGTTAAGAAAGAAATTTGAAAATCATAAAGCCTAGCCAATTCAGGCATTTATCAAACCTATGTCTATGAATTTAACGTAATGTTTACTTTAGTGGTTCGATACCCGCAAATAATCAGTTTGTTACCTTAACTCTCAAATCAGCATGTGCCCTTGGCCAAGGTGATGTACTGTGGGTTATACAAGTGCCTTCTAAGTGGGGCGTTAACCCTAAGCGGGAAATGAAAGGTTTCTTTATAAAAGCGTATTACATTGTCTAGTTTAAAAGCTTAAAGATTGTCCACATTAACGTTGGTAATGCAGAAGATGCCATTTAGCCTCGTACTCAAAGACATAAATGTCAGCAGAATAATAAAATATGAATTTTGTAATAACAAAACGAATTTCTGTTTACAAGTGACGCACAGTGCCTAACAGTACGGAGCCCACAAAGTAAAACATTCATAAATAAAAAGCAACAATTTTGTATATTCTACTAAAGAACTGATACGTAGGGATCTAAAGGAAAGCAGAGAGAAGTAAACACAACGTAGAATAAGAACACCAATGGGAAACAAGGCAGTGTTGAGGAAGAGGCATTTCTTTGATACATCAGGGCTACAAGTTTACTAAAACTACCCTTAGGGTATAAACCTTTATAATCTATATTGTACAACGGTTGGAAATTATTGAAGGGAAGCTATAAATGACGCCCATATTTCTATATTTGTTCATATATGTAAGTGAGTGACAACCTAAATGGCGGAAATATTTTGAGACAGTAATGGTTACAATCCGTCGCTTTCATAATGTCCATGAAGGGAGCAATGAAGTAATGGCATTTGATTTTGGGCACTAAGTTTCATTTTCATGGTCAAAACTATAAGCAGACCTCCTCTCTAATTAGATAAAATCCTGATATTGGTTACTTCAGCAGACATTTATAACAAGTGAATAAGCAGATATCTCCAGTTAGATTGACCCACCAGTAGCCAATCCTTTTTCTTCACGTTTTGAAAGTTACGAATTTCCACGACAAATACAGCAAATACTTGTCAGATCTCTTATCATGGATCAAACGAAATTTTTTAGGCTTTTGATTTTCGGTGCCAGGTATGAGAAAATATTAATATCATTGTAAGTCCATTTGATGAGTGGCACCGGTTTTTGAGCTTCGTGATGGAACAATAAATTTTAGCGCAAGACCTCTATTGTGGTTTTACATGAGTTAAAGAGTGCTCAGTAGTATTCCATTCCATTTTCGACTTTGTGACAATAGGTATTCATAACGACTACTACAAGCTCATTGTCTGACATTCTGCAGTCTCAGAACGTGATTATTTCTGGGTTGGAATCAGAGTTATTGTGGTTGAAAACAAACCTTGCTACCGTTTTGATTTCCTTTTAAAATAAGCATACCTATCTTCTAAAACAAGGGTACGCAGCCTTTAGGTAATGGTCCGTAAACCATAATAGGCCGTAAGAATTTTGATCTGCCGAAAAGCAAATGGCGCAAGGCTATAAAACCCGATCTATGCCGTACTCTTGTCACTCCTTCCGCTTTCTTAGCAGGTTGCCATTCTTACGGGAGAGAAACGTTGACCACAGAATTGATACAAAGGATATTTGAACAACTCTTAAAAACAGAATTTTTAAGAAAATATGAATAATTAGTTATTTTCAACTTTTATAGTTTCCGAGAATTAAAACTATACCGAAAACCATTGTTTTCAATCATTTTCAACTGTAATGGCTACTGTGACGGCAATCTCAAAAACAATCGTTCTTCTTCCTAAATTGATCCAAGAGGTGCGACCTTTTCAGCAATGATAGAGGCAAGTCAGTTCATTAAACTTGTCAACTTTCAAAAAGGCATAACAAACATATCTTAACTCATGTTGATGAACATGTACATAATGGCAGACACAGTGTACGGTAGTTACGGAAATTAGTGAGGCTACAATGAATACCTTTAATAAGACAAAGAGTGAAATGGATCAACTAAATTTAGAGAAAAACCAAGGCACTAGTACGATCTGACTCATGAATAGCAATTCGTTCAAAATGACCTGTCTCCTGAATCACAGATTATTCAGTCACAATAACTAATAATCTTAAATCTTAAAAGACTTTGGTTCTTATAAAAGATCGTAAGTACCATTGGGTTCCTTTTGTCATAAAACATATGTTAGAAAAATGCTTATTCAATTATTATTTATTACCAAATTGTAATACACAAGCATATGGCATCACGTTCAACAAAACTTAGGTAGCTGACAATTATCGCCAATGTATGAATAAATGAACAGAGGGAGCACTTACATATTGCTGTTATTTGTACTATCGGCAATGCGTATTGTTCTCTTACTAAACTGTACTGAACATCACCTTGGCTAAGGTTACATTCGAACAGAAGGTATTGCCATCTTTAAGGTTACCCTATTGAGTATAGAGTTACCGCGGCGAAGGAGGAAACCTGAATTGAGAAACTTTTTTTATCGATAGGAAAAGTTATCCAAGAAAAGAATTTACATTGCAGGAAGTATTTGCGAAGAGTAGAGATATCTTCCAAAGGAAATAAGCTTTGTAAATACAAATTCCCGAATAGTTTTTGGGAATGCTAGCTTAGGAAGACGTTTTAAATAATTCGACAACATTTTTCACTGCAATGTCTTCTATTTTCCACGACAACAAAAATGCAAATTCTCCTCATCTATCTATACTCGTAAAGGATTTCCTTAAAGGACATGTAGTAACATTAATTACCTATCCTTATATAGAATCAAACGATTCCAGCCATTACTGTAAATTTTTACTTGGAAAGGTTTTTATTGTCATAAATCATAGTATTTGAATTGTCCTTCGTGTAAGACTACTCAATGTATAAACAGTTCCTGTAGCTCATTAAAGGTTTATTTTTATAAATTTAAAGTAAACTGCCCGAGATTTTTTGTCATGTGATAGTGTTGCAAGTAGAATAGAATTTAGCTAACTAACAAAGCTGAAGAACTGTCCATTTTATTAGAATTATTGCCATTTCTGCTGCTTTACTTGTACCTTCGTCCATAATTTTCTTACTCCACGGAAGATTCATCAACAGCGCGTTTTCTCTTGTTTCCAAAAAAAGGCAGAACTTCAAAAGTGGAAGTGGACAACATTAGTCAGCGACGGGGGAAGGTAACGCGGATTGGGAGGAGGGGGGTGGGGCAAGTAGCTTGGTTCAAATGCATTTGTTCACATTCCACTAAGGTGCCTTTAGTTATTGTGTAGAAAGGGGTGTTATGTGTCGATATGCATGACTTGCTGTGAATATGTCAGTCACATCAATTTCAAATTTGATAAAGCTGAAAAGTAGTCACGGAAAAAATTGAGATTTGGCAAATCTGTTTGTGCATCATTATACTATCAAATGTCACTTCGACACCACACAGAACAGATGAGAAAGCCATTAAATGCTCCCATGCCAGTTTTTGTTCATGATTAGCTACAAGAAAAAAGCAGTAGGAGGTGTAGTGGGTTACAAACCCTAGTTTATCATTTGTTCATTTCAAAAGGAAATATGTCAATGCAAACAACGTTGACAAAGATTGATTCCTAAGTTAATTCTGCATGGTATTCTATAGTATTTTGTTCAGTTGTCGTTAGACTTAATGACATCAACAGGCCTATACTATTCAGTTTTGAAAAGGTTTGGTTCAATGTATCGCTTTCGCTTCAAACACCATAAAATTTGTGTGGCCTCCCTAAAGAATCATCTATTACCATGTACATTATAGTTTGTGATAACGACATATATCTATTTACTCTTGAAGAGCTCAAAAGACTTTAGAATTGACTTGTAGTAAAAACATCCGAAAGTTGTTTGATTAACGGATACTTATCGATGAAATTTTTTTGCTAGACGTAGGTCACGACGATCCCCTGGAGAGAAGATTTAAACTTTTTATGGAGATTCAATAGGGGCCGAAAGGTTTTAAATATCACTGACGAATATCTTTACTGTCTCTAGTTTTATTGAAAAACGCGTAAGCTGTAAATACATTCATTTTATCCACAGAGCATCATTGTGTTTCTAATTTGCTCAATTTGAGGAACTTGTGTAATAGAAACAATGATGGTGGAGTCTTGGCATCGTTGCTTGAGTGGAGACGAGTTAGAACTTCCCCCCAAAATACAGCCGTGACTCATGGTCGTTTGCCAGACTTATAAATATTTATTCCATGATTTGTAAATGATACAACTTAAGATATTCAGTGTTGGTAGTTTACCTTTAATGTGAATTTTTAGAGTTTTGTATATCTGTGCGTTTCCATTTTCCTTTGACAGAGAATGTGGAGCAAGTGTTTCTGCTCAGCCAATTTTGGTTATGGCCGTGTGCAGCCTTTCCTGTGATTACATTGGTCTACCTCGTTTTGGCTTTTCCTATCACACAGAGACTACACAAGAAAAGAGGCTGGAAATCCTTTTTTGACTTCCTTAAGGCATTCGAAGTAGGAGGTTGTAAAACATCGCAAACTTTCGTTGACCTTGAAACTGGTTTATGCGACTTGCAACAGTCTGAGAAAATTGATTGCAACAGTAATCAGAAGGTGGGCATTGATTTTCAAGTTTCAAAGTACGCCAAATATGTTGTGAATGACATCGTTCAGTTCTCTTCATCAGCAGTGATCTCTTTCCCGCAGCAAATTGTGACCGCAGAATTGTACCACGTACAAGGAGGCCCTGTTTTCTATGCTTCTTCTAGCAATATTATTGACGAGGTGATAGAAATGGGCAGAATGAATAAGCTTGATGCAAGGCATACCAGATTTCATCGGCGCCCAAATACTTTTAATTTTAATAATAACAATGATGGCACTTGGGAGACACCTGATCTTCTTGTACCATTGTAGGAACTTACAAGAAAGGACATTTCTGTATTTATGTACAACTTGATCAAGATAACTAGTAAGAAACATAAATTTGTTCATCTTCTTTATTCTTGTGTAAAATTCTCCTGTTCAGTTGTTTTTGTCGCCCTCTTTCCGTTTCTCTACGATTGCGTCCATATTATCAAAGTGCCGGAATTGTACCAAAAATTACAATTTCAGTGTATCATCGACATATCGACTGGTGGTGACATATTTTCTATTTCTCTAGTGTTCTTTTCTAATACAGTTTCATAAATCACTCTTGGGTGCTTCTTTACGAAAACGTGCATACTTTGTACATTTTATCTAATGAATATCAACACAGAAAGTAACATTCTTTATGACTATTCTACTTGTAATTTCTAATCCTAAAAAAAGACTTGTAAAACACACTTCAAGGATAAAATAGGGAGTTGTTTGCAAATACTAAAGTTGGAAGCAGAATTCTGGATTGGGAGCCGGTTCTGTTAACTTACTAAATGATTGTTATCCTAGAATCATGATTATGAAAGTGCAGAAAGACATAATACGTGCTATTATCTTGACCCGAGTGAGAGTATCGCACATAGTGTATCACAGACGAAAAAGTTTTGTCTTATTACTTAGAGGAATTCTAGTGCGAAATAGTACTCATGGCACTCCCTTCTCTGTAGATTAATACATTTACAATGTTTCGATGTTACTTGAGTTACGAACCCAGAATTTTAAGTTGAATATTGCAATGAGTAACGGATTCATTTTGTTAAACGTTTTTACCATACACTGATCACAGCAATCGTACGGAGTAAAGTGAGAAAGCTTACTCACTTCAATGTAATATCCAAATATTGTACCACTAACCAACTTTTCAAAATTTAATTTTACTCTATTAAATCTGTCTAACCCGTGCCAGCACGGAAATTGAACTTTAGAATGATGGCAATGTTGGTAATAATGATGATGATGTCAATGATTATTGTGATGATTTACATAGTTACACATAATATAGGCAATGATTGTTTTCCTTGAAAATTCCACGTAGACATGTTACATACTCAGTAGTTTGTTGGTAACTTATGCGTCTGCAATAATGTTACTTGCTACTACACAAAATTCTGCCACTTTGAATCCGCGCGTTGAAGCATCTAGGAGTGTTACATATTTCCGTAACTGGAAACATGAACAGGCACCGTTCTTATATTAGATTCCATAAGGTTATACCGTGCTATTGATTATAATTTGCGTTAATGGGTTTTTTTTGTCCGATGTTTCACAAGATGTTATACTCTCAATCAACTGATTCCTTGGGCATCAAATTAAAACCCGAAGCTGCCCTTCTTTAAATGTAATTCAAAATTTGTGAGGGTTGCTTCATTTCTTCGCAGTGAGGAAATAGGCAGATGTCGCTATTTTGGAGGAGTGTAATACTCTTTAATCTTTGAGGTATTACATCAATTTTAATAACATCTCCGTTTTAGCTAGAGTTTCAAGTTGTAAATAGATTCTAAATTCTTGTTGCAATTCATGGTGACAGACTGTACGATATTGTTCTTTCTTGTTTCATTACGCTCTCTCTTAACTTAAGATACAACGGCAGCGCTCGATTCCACATCTGCCAATTTGTTTATTGTCCTCCTCCAAATTAATGGATTTTTAATATGGAATGCCACTGGGTATTATAATAAAAATGTATCGAATAGGTTCCTGCGCCATAATGCTATATCGCTGTGCCTGTAAGTAGAGCCCATCTTCTTCCTGTACAATAAAAGTCCAATAGTGAAACTCTTAATTTGCGAGGAGTTAAGGGAGGCCCATGCGATCTCTTACCAGTCAAAGTATGTTTCTCCTACCCATCAATGTTGGGCGCCCTGGATTTCTAACTACCATCGAGAAGAGAGGACTTAAAATGTTAGTTTTGAAAAGAACACTTGAGAAACGAATGTCACTACAATGTTCTAACTACGCAAACCTTTCAGAAATGTCATTCTATAAAATCTTCCAAGTCTGGTAAAAACCTTACCTCACTTTCGTCAATCAACATGGTTCTACCACCCTCCTTTTGTTTGGAATCATCTCCCATTAATCATCACCATAATCCTTATCCGTGTTAGTAACTCAGTCCGTCACCTTTACTTTGTTGTTATGGAAATGTATTTCTTGGAGGGTTGGGGCGGAGTCAAAATTTGCAAAGACATTTTTCTTTCGTGCATAACAAATGCAAAGCGTAATGTGCGACATGAATAACAATATGAGAGAAAATAAGTATTTTTGAAGCATTTTATTGAAGTCTAAGCCTCAACAGTGGATTCATGATCCCTGCTTAATATCAGATCAAGTATCGTAAGTCGCACCAAGAGTGGTATTTGGTATCTGCATTGTGCGCTTTATAGTTCCTAACATCAGTCTCTATAGGCAGCGCTTCATAGTGTAAGCGGGATTTGGCGAAAACGTATAATCCACCGCATGATATCGATAAAGAAGACTATTTTATTTCTTCTGGTAGTCATGTGATGCTAAGCTTTCTAATTGCAGATAAACCCGATTCCGCCTTTGTTTGGTACACCTGTTTTAGTTCCTTTTAAACTTTACCCTTTTCACGCAAAGTATACTTAAAGAATGAAAGAGAAACCGGTAACATGCAGTAGGTACGCCATCAAAATAGCCAGAATTTTATCTAAGTTTTTAATATTTAATTACATATATTAATAATTATTAGCATTTCCTCAAAAGTCGTACTCTGGTAATAAATAAAGATTTGTTGAAGAGTTCTTAGTGGATGGAGAATGGGAGAAACAAACACACTTGTTCAGCTCTTCTGTTTCTTGGACACGATGACATCTACTTCTTCTCTGCCATGTCTGTCTCTTTTGCTGTCTATTCATGTGGAACCAAACCGGTTACACTTCTTGGTCAGAACGGTATAGGTTACGTGGTGTCAACAACATGCTCAACACAACCCATGTAAACATTTCTTTACGAGTAGAGTTACCACGGAAGGTACAGTAAAGATTTCTGATAACACTGAGTTAATTAACAAATTTCATGGTCGAAGGGATCCTTTTACAGATGTTAACTTCTATAGTACAAAGAAATTTTAGAAAATACCGTGTTGATGGTGTCATTGTGACCATGTAGCCAAAGCTTAGCTTCAGGTTTATTCGCGTTTGTTATTAAAAAAAAATTACTAGGATGCACAACGTAACATAAACCAAACATACATATAACGGGAAATATAACGAAAGGAAAATGAAAATGTACAATCTAAGAGTGCAGCACTCGTCAGATTTCTTACGAGGTTAGAAAATGTTATTTCGAACATGAGTATCACTGATTATTTTAAGAGATGCATAGCCATATAAAATTTTTCGCAGTGACCTGTGCTTTTTGTGAAGGCCTATCTAATAGTTGCCGATGAGATTTTAGTATTATTGCATTTTAACAGTGTTCTGTTTTGATCATGACGATGTTAATGGTCCTTGCATTATGTTATGCTACTTTTCCTGGCAATAATCCGGTGGCCTAGAAAATTACTCGCGGCTATTTTTTCCCTTCGATATGCGGTCCTTCTGAGGTAGTAGGAGTAGCATTTAGAGCACCCTCTCGATAACCTCAACTCTCGATATAATTGGCCGCTGGTGTTTGGAGCTATTGTCCTTGCCATGTGGTCCCAATTGATAGATTCAACCATCCTGTGTAATATTTTGAATCAGCAGACATTCACATTTTTCGTTACTATGGAGACTGTTTATGATGAAGTGATAGATAAGCAATCAATTTATCACAGACTCAAATACCTTGCTATTGAAACAGAAAAATCTTACCGACCGATACCATTCCCCTAACGTTTTGAATACTGGGTAGACCAGAGGGAGTTTCCAGAAATAGAGAGAGCACTTTCCTATTAAGAAATTGCTGACTACCTCGGGTTAAGTCCAGGAAACAGATTTTTCAGGATAACAACTGTTATTTTATCAAGACCTCTTGCCTTGATAGCATCAAAAGATACTTGATTAAGTCAAGTTTAAAAATATCACCAGGAGGTATGAAACACGTTCGGTTAAGACCGTAACATAAACAATAGAATACATTAACAACTAACAAGAGACATACTAGAAGAGGGAGAGGGAAATTGAACTTTTGTTTACGTTAAATGAATAAAGGTCCTTTTCTTTTTTTTCGTCATCAGCAGATATATGGATATCTATATGAATCTATATTTATATCGATATGAGTTAAAGTATTTTATTCTAAGGGAGTCTCTGTTCAGTAACTGATAATAAAGAATATTGAGTCATAGCATGTCTAAGACAAGATAGTAATGATTTACAGAAATTCGGAAGGCAGTCTTGGTGACTTCTGTAAGCGATAGTGGAAAGATTCTCAAGATTGTAACATGACATGAATATTAGGCCCATGACTGCAATTATTTAAAGGGGTAAACCTCTTAACACCAGCGACTAACCAATAAGATGTACCAGCGACAATAATGGAAAGACTGGCTTTAAAAACAGAACGAGATAAGAGATCGCCAATCAACCACTGAATCTTGACTAACTTTGCAATGGAAAGAGACATCAGAGTCAGTTGTACTTTGATTTCATGGTAATGAAAACATCTGAGTGATTAGAGGATCAAAGAGAAACTAGGTTTATACTGCTCAGATCAAGTCATGAAAAAATATTTATAAGTCTGTAAGCAATTGGAATCATGTATGCCAGTGGGAGTACCAACAATTTGCAATTAACTCATAAAGTAATGAAAAAGGTTATGACAAAACCTTCCTACACTATGTACCTTGAAGTTACCACGAATGTGAATTATGGCAAAAAACCTTCTGACTGTATCTTGTGAATCTTTTTGAATGTGTTTAATGACAGCAATTCCATCATCGTTAAAAAAATAAAGAGCGCTGTGGACAAGCACAACACAAAATCACATACGGTATATTGCAGCTCGGCGTCTTTATTTAAAATAAACATAGCACATGGAAAACATTTTCCGTTTAGCAAGAAGCCCATGACCAAAACGGTTTACAGCTTGCAATTAATGGCTATGACAGAATAACCTGGAATGTTGTTGAAAGCATAGACACAAATTTATGGCTTAATTCAGGTTTAGAGTCTAGTCTTAAATTGGCAAAGGATAGCTGGTTGTAGATTTGTATCTGAGGAGATGAGGATCTATTTTTACTCTTCCTTCGTGTTTATAGAATAGCTTTTGAAGTATTAGGAGAAGGAATTGGCAGAGGAACAGTAATCACTAAACATAGAGAAGGAATAAACTATCATACATTTCAAAAAAGAAGAACCGTGACAATTCCCGCAATTTTTCGAGCTATGCCAAAGTCAGACATTTTCAGACACCAGTTACCGCAAATCGTACGGGGAAGCGGTGGGGTAAAGCAAGTTAAACTGATTTTTTAAAACTTTGGCTCAAGTTAGAGATGTTTAAGTGGCAACAGTGTCACCCAAGCAACCGAATGCCACTTTCATCCTAGTGGTGACCACAATTTTGAACACTGGAGAAGAGGAAAGGTAAACTCCCCAATGACTTCCCAGTCCCAAATGGCCACAGCATTTGGGACTGGGAAGTCCCTGTGCATTTAATATCTAGAATTTAGCACCTGGTCGTAACAAAAAAACCCATTTCTTCAAGGCCTTAATCACTTGAATTAATATCTGTTTCTGAAATAACAGTCGAATGCTAAAAAGTTTAGTTCAGTCCATTGACTGTTGCATGTGACAAGTCACCTTGGGCTATACTGCCTTTCCAGCACAGTAGGTATAAGACTAAAATGTAGGGAATGTGGTTTCTTTTCGTCTGAGAATTACAATTTAGTGTACTTAGAATCCGGTTTGAGCATTTGCCCTTCTGAAAGAGCTCCTGAGAGGCAATGTTAAGTACGATTTACTACCTTGGATGCCGTTAAAATGGCTTAAACGACAAATCGCGATTTGCTTTTCACAAAATGACAAGGTCCGATTATATTACTTTATAGTACTTTTTGTTAGCCAAACTCGCATTTTGTTCAACAATACTTGTATGATTTAGTTTAGTTTCTGTAAACAATCAAGGTTTAGCTCAGAACATTTGTCCTGTTATGTCAAGTCAAGTGCGCGTGGCCGAACGAACGAAAAATACTTCAAGATATTTTGATAAATGATCTACAGCTCCTAATAATTTGCCGCATCTTGCATAGAAAGCAAGGTAATGAAAGAAATTATGTTTCAATAACCTTTCAGTTACAGCTAATGAAATTGTACTTGAACTTGTGATAATTGACTTTGTACGCCGATGAAAGTGTGATATGCAGATCGGGAACTACCTGTCATAAACAAGAGTTTTGAACAAGAGAACACACGCTTCGGCATTTTACATTACTAAATTTTTAAGAGATAAAGAGTAGGTCTTATTCCCGTAACATCGGAGGTCACCTAGCTCAGTTGGTAGAGCGCACGCCGCGAAAGCGTGGGTCACGGGTTCGATCCCTGGTGCTTACATGCTTTTCTATTTCTGTAGTGTTCTTTTCAATAACAATAATTATGAGAACAAAAAAGGGCACATACATAATCATCCCCTAGTAATAAAAATTTAATTCTTTTTTGTCAGGTTTGAAAAGCACACCAGAGAAATGGAAAGTATGTCAATACCGGGGATCCAACCCGTAACCCGCGCTTTCGCGGCGTGCGCACTACCAACTGAGCTAGGTAACCTCCAATGTTAACCTACTCTATTTCTCTAGTCGCCACATTAGCTTCTAATCATCCACTGGTGGACATCGACATCCAGCTCAACGCAATGGGAAGTCCCCGGTGGTGACATTTCTATTTCTCTAGTGTTCTTTTCAAAACTAACAGTTCAAATCCTCTCTTCTCAATGCTTCTTTTTGTTACAAAGATAAGAGATAGAATTGTAAGCTCTGAACTCTTTTCTCTTTAATACAATTTCAGTGCTCTTGTACAAAAGGTATAAAGGAATTTTTATGGTTTATGTCTTTTGCAAAATCAAAATATTTACATCAGGCCATTGATACTAGTGATTATAATAATAATGATAGTAAAATATTAAGAGTAATAAGAGGCTTTTCACCTACATGCTTTTTATCCTACAATAGTAAGCCTCTCACTGTAAGGAATCTCTTGATCAATCTGAGTAGATGCATGGTTCGGTGTTACAAATAGTGGCACAGAAAGTTATCTAATTTAATAAAAGAACGTAGCCATCTTCAAAAATCCCTGCCTGAATATGTGCTCCGGTACTGTGCTTAAGTTTGAAAAAATCATATAATTAGTAAAATTTCCAGTTTTCTATGAGCACCACGTAGAGAAACAGCATGCATACATAAAATGGAGATACATCTCCCTACAAGATGAGCTCCTAACTCCCTGTGGGCGCTTACAGTTTGTGTTCAGAAAGTTATCAACACTCTGTTCTTTAAGCGACACAGCAGAAGATGAATACGAGGACTACAGAGGGAGAAAAATATAAACACAAAAAGTTGTTTAGGCGAAGCTTTGGAGGCCACTTTCAAATCTTCTTGTTGTATATTATGTGAGTGTAATAAGACTTGGACTATTAGGAATATTTATTAGGCGTACATGGTTGATACGTTTTCGTTGTCGAGATGTTCCAGAAGGCTGTTTTCTATAAAACAAATATATTTTAGGTAAGTCATGTTAAGAGATATCCAATGTTACATGGAATATATTAGATTCACGCAATCGCAGCATTTCTAACTTTCAGAGTTGGAAGATATTCTCATCATCCTCCTAAGAAACCACAACTCTGCTGCTTCAACTTCTGCTGCTTTTTCATTCCTGATTATATTGTCCAGCGTTAACTACCGTATGTAAAAATGGTGAAGACACAATTAAGCATTCTGATCTTAGTTGGCATGGAAATTTTGCTGCACTTCATCATGCTTCGAAGCTTTTCGAACGCAGCTTTTCCCATTCCCAGTCGTTTCTTGATTTCCATACCACATTTGCCATCTATAGTTATCATGCTGAAAAGGTAGTTTAATTTCTGCACCTGTTTTATTAGTGTGTGACCAATCGTTATCTTACGCTGCTTTGCGGCTTTTCCTTTGCTGATTACCATGCATTCTGTCTTCTTGCAGTTTATAGATAACCCTTTGCTTTCACTGGATTCAACCACCTTCTCCAATAACTCTTGCAGCTTTCCTTCTGATTCTGCAATCAGGACAATGTCGTCTGCGTATCTGAAGTTGTTAACATTCTGACCTCCTATAAGTATCCTTTGCAATGATGACAGATCTTTTAGAACAATCTCGCTCTAAAAGTTGAAATATCTTGGCTAAATACACATCCTTGACGAACTCCTCTTCCAATTCTTGTATATGAGTTTATGTCCCCAACTTATCGCATGGACGCAGTCTGCTCTCAGTATAGATTTCGTAGAACTCTGAGATCCTTTCCATCGTGATCTAGACCTTCAAGCAAGTTGAGAAAGTTCTTCATGTTTTACTTTGTCGAATGGTTTTTTGAGAACTGTTCTTTTCCTATGTCTGGTTTTATCTTACTTCTTGCTCTCATCATCAAAATTTGCAGAAGAATTTTTGTATATGATCACGATAAACAATTTTGTCATAATCAATGCTTATGCTTAATCTGGCTAGTCTAGTTTGCGCTTAAAATGGTGCCTTATCCCGATACTTGTCGCTTCTGCTTGTCAACCTGACTTTCCGTTTGATTTGACATAATAAAGCAGTTCCATAGGAATATTTGTACTGTTTATGCCTAAAAAACCCAATATATTTAGTCCCATCGCTTAAATATTATAGTTGGAATACTGAAATCTTCCCAAATTGTATCTCTCGGTCTCTATGATGACCTTCTACAAATTCTCTTTTGCACAAATTTGCCTCAATATAACTTGATACGAAGCTCTCCTCCTCTTTACTCTTTACAATGCTGAATCAATTAAAATTCCTTAGCGTCTTCAAGTCTACATTGGACTGTTAGTAATGCTCAGTGCTCAAATTTGTAATTTTGAGGTTAAATAAAGGTTCAGTGTAGACTAGCAGAATCCTTGCAAAACTATAGCTCAGAGTTTTACCAGGAAGATCATTCACAATGAAAGAACTTCACCTACTGAAACTACTGAGTTCTTAAGTGCCAGTCATTTTCTGTTAAACCCCAAGTGTTCTGGGGCTTATGAGGGTCTTCAATTTAAAGTGAGATCATTTTATCTTTGTATGCTAGAAGCAGAAGCCATCAAACTATCAAACCCTGTTACCTTCAGACAAAATGCCTTTGTTTAATTTAGTAGTACAAGACCTAGTTCTCGTTCATCTAGTGCATAATTACTTGTGGTATTTCAAGACATCATGTCCTTTGAACTTTCCCCTACTATTTTAGTGTAAAATTATCGTCTTTATGAGTCTACCATTACAAGAAGAGTTCTTACAATAAATGTTCAGGCAATGGTCTCGATATTGAAATCAATGTAGGTCCTTAAATTATTGCTCAAGATTGCAATTAATAAATGTCACTATAAACTAGATATTTCGTAAAGTTATGTTAAGTAAAATGTTCGGACGTTAATATATGGGTAATTATTCCAACAATTCTAAGAAAATAAGCCCCTTTAAATAATATGTATCACGTCATCTAGTTCCCATATCCATATGTTGGGAAAACAAGCTTTCTTACCGAACAAAGATTCACCTTGTAGAAAGGTGTGCCGGTGTCTTGTTCCGCTCCACTCCAAGAAATTAAGCATTACAGTAAAATTAACAATTCTGATACTTATTATTGGTATGGACGGACTAAGAATTCGTTTGGAACCTTGATCTTTTCCAGTTATTCCTTTTACAACTACAATTACAAAGATTACACAGAAATATTAGGGATAGTTTAGCTGTTGTCCAAATTTCCTAACATTGTATTGACTGCTCGAAAGAGACTTTTTAGTTACAACAATTTCCTTTCTTCCAGGAAATGAATGCGACGTACTAGGACCCTATCAAAGAAGATTTCAAACAACTCTTTAATGATTTATAGATATAACCCGTTCTCTAAGACCTTACCGGAAATAAATCATGAAACATCTACTTTGGTATATTTCTGCCAGGCGTGAAAAATAATCTAATGTTAGCAACAAACTATCCTTACTAGCAATCGCAACTTTAAGAGAGAGTCAGAAGAAATTCTCATGGGCATCTGCAGGGTTATACTAGATAAATTGACAACAATAAAGGTAGCAATAACCACAGTATTGTCACATGGCAAACCCCTGGCATAATAGTTTAAAAATATATCTCACTATAGAGAATTGATGGAGAAATGTGGATTAGATTTACACATAAACGGGCAACTCAGATACGCTAAATGTTACAATCATACAGTTTTTTCAAGAAGACGCCCCTGGTACCTCCTACTAAAAACTTTGTTAGGACTATTAATCAGTACATTAAGCCTTCTGATTTGAATTCAACTTTCTTCGTTTATTTATTGCAAGTCATTGAGTATCAAAGATATACGCATTCATTCTAAAACATTGAATGAAATGTTTCTCTATTGCAAGAATACGAGTAAAAATACCAATGCCAAAATGTGGAATAAGTTTTTAATATACTTGCTAACTTTCCATTCAAATCAAAATTGAGGCAAATACGCCAGTGAAATATTTTGTATGGGCAAAAAATACCAGAGTGAGGGTTTTAAGGCGATTAAAAACCATTGGTAAAGCATTTCTCATTTTCTCTTGGAACCAAGATTCTGAAGTACATTTGAACGTATTGTGGAATAGAGAGTTGTTTGGAGAACATTTTGCAATACATGTGACCAAGCTAAGTTAGATATGACGAAATTATCTACAGTAGCAACACAGATCAGCAGTAAAATTTTATAGCTCGCGTTTGTCACAAACGTTTTCAAAACTCCATCTTAAAATATGTGTGATTGACAAGGAGGGTACAGCTCCACTTTCTCTGTCACGGGAAAATAGGTTTAGGAGAAAAATATCGAATAATAAAGAAGATACTTGAATACAAAGATAAATACTTAAAGAACCCCAGCAGTTGTTGATATAACATCAGTGTGGTTGATCAGAACCTACCCGTTTTAATCTACACAAAATCACCAACGACGTATGAAGGGAGCAATTGTCCCAACCGCCTCAGCTACGTGCTAACATTTTCATTGTCAAGCTTGCAATTTTTTATGACGAGAAAAATGTTTTTAGTTATCTCTGGCGAAATAAATTGCCTTGTCTTAACAAGTATGATACGTAGCATAGTTTCTGATGTATGTCTCAAGGGTATGGACATATAGTCAAGTTAGTAAACAGAATGTTGATATATAACAAGGTAAGTAACTATACCGTCCCTTAATGGTCGACACGTTTGTAAATGGTATTTGAGAAATTTACGATTCTCTTTTAAATCCATTTGGGAAATTGTTTACACTCTGTAGCGAGAACCTGTAATGAGGAGAAGGATAGCACCAATTCATCATAATAAAGACCGATAATAGAAAGTCAGTCAAATGTAACAATAGAAAACGAAAAGCACAATAGCACAATTTTTAGCAGAAGCTTTCAATGGCAGACTTTCGTGAGTCAAATTGCAAGGAAGCTAATACTTACGTGCACCTTTCCGCATATTGTATATTTTGTCCGCATTCTCGATCAAGTAATTCTGAAGTTATAATTTCACTTATCTTGGTTACGAGTTAGAACATAAAAACCATTAGAGATTTTATATAGTATAGGGAACGTCCAGCTCGGGTTCAATGACTATTTAAACTACTCTCCTTGCATAATTTTAGCTAAACAGCAACCGATTGTTTTGATTTTGCGAGGGAGTCTTCAAACTGATGCTCTTTCACGACGAGAGCCATACACCACGAGAAATCGCCTACAATCAAATAAACTCCGTATTGAAATCTCAACGTGAGCAGAGACTAAAAACTTACTGTCGATAGGCCTCAATAATTACCTGCTAATTAACCGTTTTTATCTTAAGACTTAGACTTATTGAAAAGAACAATTCCTTCCTGCCAAGATCACTAGAAGGTAGTCCCCTTAACCTGTTGCTTACAATCTCAAAGCCTCCAATAAAACAGATCAATATTAATGCGCCTTTCTTGTCCTCCCATCTGTTAAACAAAATTTTGAATAATACTAAGGCACAGTATCATTATAATGACTTTACAAAAGGCATGTTTAGACACAATTTAGAGTCGACTTTAGGAGTATAAAAGTAATAACTCAGTCATTTAAAACCGAGAAATAATAATTTCCGTTTATGAACCGGGGTATTCTTTTTAATGTCTATTGCTTTATAGTCAAAATATTCTTCTTAATAGCATTGGCGTTGGAATTTAACATGTTGTATGTACTTTTAAGCAAAAAATCGGTTCCACACCTTACAATCAATATGCAAATTTCAACATATTCTATGACCGATCTCTTAACCTTGCTTTTCAAATGTTCAATCATTCTTTCTCGTAAGAAAATGTAGAAAGTGAGTAATTGAACATGAATTATTAAGTGGAAGGAGGAAAACCGTAGAGTTATGGTAGGGAAAAATGGGCATTTACCATGTTAAGTTACAGTTTTTAGTTTTGTGGTAATTGAGCTTTGTCGAAAGTACAAGGAGGAGAAAAAAGAAAGGACAGTTTTGCCCAGGTGCTAAACGGTGTAGTGTCGATGTAACTGAATTTATTAAACCGAAGAAATAGAAAATAGCTATAAAGCATAAAGAGGCGGGCAATCTTTCCTTAAGGCCATAATTACAAACGTAGAGCATTTTAGAAATAGTTTTGTAATGTTAAAAGGCTTTATTTACGGCAAGAAGTAAGACTGAGAGTTTTCTATCAAAATCTTAAATAAGTTTAGCGATTAAAACGATCAAATTCTTAATACAACAATAGCAACCTCTCAATCAAAGACCCCTAATGAGCAGTTGGCCCGATTTAGTAAAACAGTAGCACAGCCACATTATAAAGTTTACCTGATGGTAAAATCTTGAACTTGACAGGGTTAAAACATTCGACAGTCTAAATGTCTCAATTACTGTCCGTAAACATAACAAAAGTTTTTATTACAACAAAAATATTACCTATTCTATAATTGTCCTTACTATCTCATTTCTCCCTTTTTACGTTAACAAAAGCGCGTCATTTTAACATTCTTAATTCTGTTGCTTGTCAAATTTGAGTAAAGTGAGAGGAACATTGCAAACGAACTGTCAGAGTTTCTTGCTAAGTCCATCTCTATGGATATTTGTCGTTTCCTTTTCTTCTCTAACGAAACAATTTATATTGTTGACAATCGTTGTTGCATTTACTTTAATTACCAGCCTTCATTTCTTGAAAAGCATCATCAAAAATAATTCTTGATCTTAAAGTTCATTTAATAATACCTCTATTACACTATCCAATAACCTCCTTTTATAATAGTATTTAATGTTAATTGGTAGCTCTCCCTAGCTTATGATTTAAGATATTCCTTACGTACAAACCCGGACGTATAACTCAAAGATAACCTACGCCCATTAGGTTGCATAGTTAATAGCAGTCTTGACATTCAAGCAAAATTTTTGATTCAGGGCAACTTAGAATTTGAAGTTCCAGAATCAAACTTAAGCTTTATTGCTTATATCTCAGCTTATTTGAACATGTTCATTGTGGTACAAAACTATGACAAAGACTGAAATTTAACCTACTGGAATAACGTTCTCTGAAAGAATACTCGTAGCCCTAAAACGATGGCCTGACCATCAGATCTTCCTCCTCAAAGTCTACCATGTGATGGAGTCAAACAGAGTCTCAAGAACGAAGACAAACAAATGTCGCCGATTATCGTTTATTGCCGTCAGCTATCGCTCGTTCTCGCTAATACGCCCTCCCATACTTTCGTTTGTTCGCGCTGACCTGGGGTAGTTATCACCTAGTTGAAACCGTGCTTTAAGAGTACATCTAATAAATTTACAACAACGTGACATGTAAGCTTCCACCCTTGGTTGAAAGTAGTTGATATCCTTGTCGGTTCCAGGTCTCTGCATGACTTGAAACCATTCGGTTAACCACTCCACAATGACACACTTCCATCAGTCTATTTTCAGATCAAGTAATATAAGAACACTCTTCAGATACACGGCTATTTTTACTAGAAACATGCTGGCTATACATCTATGTAAACAAATCTGACGTCATCATGACGACAACGTGCCACGCTACGACAGTCCAGGTTAGAATATTTCATCTTGAAGAAAAAGTTTAATCTTTGTTAGACCTTAAGGAAGATAATTTAAGGTAAGAAACGTAATTAAGTGTCTTGCACTCAGTGCCTTCAAACGTGCAGTATCATTTACTTCAAAATGATGGAATTTGGACTGGATTTTATTATTTAGAAGTTCATGGCAGAAGACGAAGAACGCAGGTTTGTGCTCTAAAATCCTATAGGTCAAAGAAGAATACAACAAACCCGAGCTATGCTATAGTAGTGACCATTCTCATGGTTGGAATGATAACGCACTTTTTAAGAAACAAATGCAACTTTCTCCTCTTTGATTTTTGATTTCCATGTGGATTTACAAATGTAGAAGGACAATAAGAAATTTCCAAACCCAATTCATAATGTTCTAGAGTATTTACAAGTAAACTTTTATAAGCTTTCCCTTTCTTTATCAGTTCATGGAAGCTTTCTTCTAGGGCAATTAAATTTTGACTAATCAGTATGCTTTGTTGTACGTAAGATGCTATCTATCGTGTAATTTGTTCTAGCAATCATGCACGACTATCAGAAAACTGAGATACTCAAACTCAATGGGCCAGTGACATCTTGAGATTTTAAGTCAGTCCAAAGAAGATTAAAATAGTCCTTTTGTTGGCATAGAGAATTCATAAGTTAAATGATTGTTATTCTATGTAACTGATACTACCAACTTAGCAGCATGATGGTAGAAACATTGCTATTACCTCCAGGTAACAAAACTAGAATGATTGGTTTCGATTATTCAAATTGCCAAGTAATAAGAACTCACACAAATACCCACCTCTCTCACCAACACCCATCCCCCCTAAACAATTGAAGTGACCTCATACCTTTGTAACAAGTGGGAATACTAAGGTTTCTCAGCCCTGACCTCTCCCTCTCATAAAATGCTTCTGCAAAACTACGCTACGATCTAGTACACTCAGGTTTTCTGCCCCAACCCCCTTTGACGCAATCAATGCGCTCCCTGTTACTTTACTAGCTTGCTATTGGGCTTCTTGATATTACTATTTGTAACTGTTTTTGTCACATCGTGATCAGTAGCATGAGTAGGTAATGATATTGTTATTGGGTTATAAAAGGTCATTGTAATATTATTAAAAGCTTTTCGTGATTTTGACAGACGACAACGTCATTACAGGAGGCAGTTCTTGTCCCGTCACGTAACATAACGATTCTTTCGTAAAGCTGCTGTGACAAGTCTTCCATTTCTAAGATATTTGTTGACACAAGTTGAAAAAGTACATCACTCCGCTCCGAATAAAGAGTCACGCATATTTTTGTAGTTTTTCATAAAATATTGACCGTGTGTTCACAAAATGAATCGTCAGCGTAGATAACTAGGGGGTGTAATGCACCTTGTAAAACACAGCAACATTAGCTAATTTTCACAATAATCTCGCTATTGCGTTACTGCTTGATAGTCAACAGCCAGGTGAATGTTTTAAGGCTTAAGTTTACCTTTTAAGAATAAGCAACACTGCGTAACGTTTTAGAAGAAGAAAAACAGAAAAGAATGGCGCAAAATGAATAGCAACAGAAACCCTGCAGGTTAAATAAAGGGGCTTCGATTACCTTGTGAAGTTGAGGGCTTGAACCTAGACACTCTTTCTCTTTGCGGCACCTGCAGGAAATGATTGCCATGTGGAACTGTATCTTGTCATACGATCTTGAACTGTTACGGTTTGATTGTTAGATAATGAGCCAATTTGTACCAACCGTTATTTGCATGCTTTAGATCAGGTAGAGACATATATTAGATTAGTTATTTACTTAATCATTAGTGAGAGCCCATTCTAAGCCAACGGCATTGCAAGATACAGGG
>JAAAKM020006971.1:89226903-89289515 GCA_010016025.2 Alatinidae sp. Z8VKAUB7J3
GTCTCGTTGTAATTGACTTGGAGGTACCTCCCTTGCGTATGCATCATAACATTCTTCGTAGCTGGTACTTACACAGTCTTCAAAGGATTTCCCATCATTATTTTTATTAAGGGCATACCAGCCCAAAATAGGGTGTATTTCTTTGCTGCATTTTATTTAACGAATTTTTTAAGGGTGTAAGTTTAATAATACGGTTTACTGTAGCGTTCCTTTATTTACCAATTTATTGGTTAAATTTAGTAATGTAAAACATAGGAGGGCATTCAATTGCTGCCTATATACATGGTTAAGGGTAAGGAAATTATTTGAGCGGGATATACACGTTAAGTCAATGAAAGGTACTTGTAATGATGGTTACTGGTGCAAAGATACAAATACGCGGTTACGCTTGTTTGAGGAGTAGCGAGTGTCAAGTATTCAAAGCACAGTCAGAGCGATTGGAGGGGAAATATTTTAATCTAAGCTTAACACATTGATACTTTCGTCCTTTTGACTTTTGTGATTGTGTGGTCTGGAACCGACCTTACTGACAATTTTGTCATTGACCGGAATGGTTCGCAACTTTTCTCTTAGCGTGGACCCCCTTTTTGATAAGGAATATTACTTGCGGGCCCCCTTCTTAATTGGAGATATTACACATGGACCCCTTACCAAACTGGAGCAGCTTATTAAATGCACATGTCTCTGGAAAATGCATTTCTAAGGGTGCCACTAAGAAGCTCATCTATAGGCAGGTATTTCTATTGTTTTTGTTGATTCTATCTTGGAAATAATACAATGAATGGAAAAAAATTAGGGATTTTTTTATTGTAACAGGTTACCAGGTTTACGCCTGTGAACGCTTTGTGTCCGTCAATCCTATGTTTCAAGCCACATCTTTACTGTTTCTATATCTTGGAAATCATTTAAAAACAGTATGAGCAACGGGAGATTCTATTTAATATAGTATGAAAGTATTTTTTCAATCTAAGAATTATGAGATGATACTTCGACCCTTCTTTCTTCTGTAATTGTGTAGTGGTGTAGTCTGAAAAGCTACTTTACTGTCTAGTTCCTCATTTTCCTGTTTCTATAATTTGTAAGTCTTCTAAGGCGCTTTATACTAGACCCATTATTGGCCATAATTGTTTACAATGCCTTTCTATTTTCAAGGGTTACTACTAATGACATCCGTCGCTTAGGAGCCACACGTTCATGACGTAATTAAATCAGCCAGTTTTAGACCCCTTCTAATCTTTGTCGTCAAGAACAGAAATAGTTTGTTATTTAAGGACAAAGAAGAACCATAGTAATTTTAAGGGGACCCCTTAAAATTACTATGGAAGAACTGATATCCATCTTCCTTTCATATCGAATCTATGGTCCCCCGAATCCTCCGTGAGCATGAACGTACTTTAGCAGACGGCCATGAAAGCATCCTGGTTTCAGGATTTTGATAAGAATCAGATGTTGAAGCAACAGAAACGAGTATCTATCGTGAAGTTAATTCTTGACAAAGTATTTGTTAAGACGATAAAAACCGATTCTAAAACAGCTAAATGAAACTTAGATCGTCCCTTCCCTAAAACTGAGAAATGTTCGTTACTATCAAGTAAGTAGAATACACTGTAAGGATAGACTATTTAATTTGGGGTAATTTTGAGAAGTTCCAAAAAGAACAAAGTACTCCCCAATTAATAGGCACTAATAAAGAGTTATATACTTGTCTTGTAAACGAAAAATAATTGTAATAAAGTGGAATCCTATTTAGTTGTTCTAACGTAACGCTATTCCCATAAAGAATAACACTGCAGATTTAAGAGTAAGAATGGTAGAATTTATCTTCAGGCATAAGCGTAAGCACAACTTAAAATATTACATTCCAGATAACTCAAACGTCCAAGGGATCAGTAAAAATAGTTTGAGTAAACGAATTCACTAGTTCACAAGAGGAGGTTCAGTTCTGAGAAAGCATTAGTGAAGGCTTAAGGGAAATGCCAAAACAATTCTGGAAGCTCGAGTAGTAGGGAGTTTGAGTTATGAGAATGTACAGACAGTGTATCATTTGAATATTAATGAGAATTCTATTTTTTGAATTTACCTGTGAACTAAAGGTACTAATCTATTTAATGAAACTATCCAAAGTAATCACAATACTGGAGACGTTTTCTAAAGGCAACACTATCGGCTGTAGAGCACTTATCGTAAGAATTGCACAACGTCTAATTTGTATAACGCTTTAATCTATCCCTCCAATGCATTAGATATATGTTAGCTTCTTTACCCCACTTTGTCAGACGTAATAAAAATAGGACTGGGTGGCACACATAAGGATATTTTGCCAATCGTCCTTCTAGTCAGCTATTCCAATAGTTTTGCTAATAACAAACTGCCTATTTGATACTAACCACAAAATCAAGCCCACATATCTGGAAATCTTCTTCTTCTTTCATTTCGGGAGAAAGTGGTATTGCCAGAAGATATCCTAACTAGGAAAAGAGCAAACAAAACAGAAGAAATGCTATGATAAGAATGTTGTCAAGAGTGCTGCCCGGCTTAACAGCACTTTTCTAGCTTTTGACCTTACGTTTGGGCCATTTTCCAGAATCTCTTGCCTAATCGTTATTTGCTGACTCAGCATGACTCAAATTTAGACCGCGGAAACTTTCGTATAACCGCCGGTTTTGCGTACGTATATCCCCTGTTTTAACAAGGTTATGGCGTACTTTAAGGAATTATTTCGAGTGGGTTTATTTAACTATAGGTGCTCCTTTCTGACCTTAGGTCCTAGCCATGAGAACTGTACATACATGAATGTAGTCGGATATCCCTTATTGATGAATTGTGTGATAGTTGACATTCTGTCTTATATGTCTTAAGTGTGGTGCTTTATAAATATATTAACATGTCTTATGCAACTATTCATATTCTGAGTGTACTCAATTTTAGCCAAAATATTCTTTCAGATGCAACAATCATATCCATTGCAGTGGTTTTGAGTATATTCCCCCTCTATTCTTGATCAAGATTGTTTAATCCATTCTGAATCTATCGGCCATTATAGGAAAGCCTCGTTGCCGAAATTGAGCCACCTACGAGAAATAACAAAAATCTCACAAATTTAAGGAGGCGTTCTGTTCTCACAATAGCACTTGACAGTTATCAGGTGTTACAGAACGGAAAAGTTACCTCTTCCTTACCCCAACTACAAACCGAGTTAAGATAGTACTCTCAAAGCCATTTTAAGGAAATATGATGAAAGAAGATCGAGATATTGCATGGGACAACAGATTTTGGTGACCGTAATTGTGTCTACTAACTAGTTGACACTTTTTAGAATAGTGCCTACAGCAATAGCACGGAAGATAAAGCGAATAAGTACAAAAATGAGAAGCAAAGTGGTAATAGTTTTACCAAATTAATTCATAGAATATAATCATTGATACAATATATATTTCTATCTACCTTTACTGCCATGTTGCTTACAGTTTATGAGCGAGATTAAATGAATTCATATAGGAGAAACTGTTGCAATGCTTTCCTAGGTTTCGTTTTGTTGTTACGTTCGAAAGTTGCAAACTATCTTCTCGTTATCTAAAGCTTCTCCAAAATTGTAGTGTTGTTGCCTGGTAACTAGTTCCTAGCATGATTCATATTATTGACTTCCTTCTGTATAAATATCCGCACCAACTATTCTGTAATTTGAGTCCATGCTTTTTACAACTTGTGTGGATCTCAATTCTTCTGATTAGATTAGTAATCATACTTTCAATGTGTTGCTGCTTTAAATCCATGCTTTACAAAAAGTTGGTTAGTAGTACAAAATTTGAGTATTGAGTTGAGTAACGGATTCGTTTTGCTAAACGTTTTGGCCATACACTGATCACTGATCACAATCGTATTGAGTGAAGTGAGAAAGCTTTACGATGAATTTATGGGGAACGAGCAGACAAAAACACGTCTTAGAAAACAACAGTAACGAGAGCGACACCTTTTCTTCTACTCGTGTTATTGAGGAAAGCTTAAATTGTAAACAAATTCTTTTTATCGACAGAGGACTGGGTTCTTTATTTTGATAAATGCCCCTTCTAAAGCGGTGAAAAGGAAATGAGAAGGTGAAAAGGAGATCAGGCTTTGGCTAATACTCTTAACGTTACAAAAACAAAGAAACTGCTCTTATGATAAATAATTTGCAAATCCAAGAGTACGCTTACTGTAAGGGTATTCAGTAAAGACGCTAAATATGGTATGATGAACCACCTAAAAGATAAAAGGAAGTTTATGTTAGCCTTCGAGATACAAAAGAGATAAATGTACCTGAGGCAAGTAGATAACGCTGCATTCTGTTACTGCTTCATCTAGTTTGTTAAGCTCCTCTTGTGCAACTTTAGTCATCAAATCCGGAAGCCCATTGTAGGTTCTTTTCTCTAGTAGGAATGAATTCGATAGACATAACGTCCAAAACAGCGCTTCTCAATCCATAAGCTATAACTCCTTTCTCAAACACAAATCTATAAATATAAAAAAAAAAATTTAAAGGATCATCTTGTAAGGTTGCCTATACATGGAGAGGCACACCTCACGATACCCTGATTAATTTAGCATATATGGTAGATCAACTATTTCTCTAACAACGTAGAAACCTCGATGTTGGGAAAGAACGTCTGTGAAAGGAAACTGTAATGGTAAAAATTGATTAATCGGGTTCTCAAAGTAAGACTAAACTAACAACTTAAAAGGTTCAAATAGCCATAAGGTACTCCACATATCTACTGACGTATCTAACGAACAAAACACGAAATTCCTTGACCATCTAACAACATCTTTTCTTTTGACCAAATATAGTTTTACAATCGTATCTATTTGCCATTTACAACAATTAGAAATAAGCCAATCACAGTAAGAAAAATACATATAACAAACGATGACGACTAAGCATAATTATAGGTAAAAGGAAGAGCACAATAGACACACTTGATGCACAGAAGCTACAGTACACACGAGTAGAAAATGATGGAGATATGATTGCACGAATACGAAGAACAAAAGAAAAAGTAATACAACGAGGAAAAGTGCAGGCAACTACATTTAAGAAACGCAAAGAGTAAATTTTTTTTGAAAAAAGTTTGTATAGTCCTGGCAGTATGATATAGACAATTTGGTAGGAATTCATCTAGTGAAAGAGTTATTTAGCCATTTTTTTTGTTTCATCTAATATCATTTCTTGCATTTTAGTTTATGGGGTTGTTAAGGGTAGCAAAGTGGATTTGGTGCAGTCTGCACAATGATTTCTTTATTTAGTACTTTCCATTGCAGTGTTCATTGAAGTTTTGTCAATTAGCATAGTTTAGTCTAAATATACTGTAGAAAAATATTGTAAAATGTTTATAACATATTATATGGAAAGTCGTTATCGTTTAGTATCATATAGCGTTTCGTGTAAGCCAAGGTTTTAAGACGTCATGTTCAATAGGATCTCAATTAATAAAATTGAAATCCACAGCGAGTGTACTTACTTTCATCTAAGTCCGCATCCACACCTTCTCTTACAACAAATCGTCCAGATGATATGGAGTCTTCAAAGCATATCTGACATAACAATATTAATAAAATGAGTTGAAACAATTGCTGATTTTGAGTAGTATTTTCTGGTCATACTTGTTTTACGTCCATGAAAAGGTATAATAAAAATTGTGTTCTAAAAATATGGAAGGTATGAAAAACATTTCTCCTCTGAAAATGAGAGTTTTAATGTAAGACAAGTGCTTTCGACAATGCCTTTTGGAAAACATTTTCGAAAACGTAATGTATCAAACTATACTGCTAATATAGTTTTATGCCTTGAAGCACTCCAAACCCCGTATTCCTCTATCTTCGCCTCTGGAAAATTGCATGCTTTCAATAATCTGTTCTTACCCATGTAATTTTGCAATGACGTGCCCAATATGATAATGTAGAGCTTGTAAAAGGATGAAACTTAAAAGTAGCCTCTATGGCATTTCTTAGAGTTAATATCATTTGCGCATACTTTAAGACATAAGGATTAGGACAAGGAACTTTCCAATATATATAAAAAATTGCATAAGATTACATGCTCCTACATTTGTTTCAAGCATAAAATATGAAACATGGGACTTCGTATGCACCAGAACGGATACATTTACCCCGAATTCGACTGTAGGCCATTCTCGATTCGAATTAAAATCATTGTTTCTAAACGTACATGCTTTAAAGAATCGACATAATTATCTGTACTTACAATCTTGTTTATCAAGTTTGCAATTTTGTATAAATCTTCAGAAAATGTCTCTGCGACCTTAAAGGCAAATGGCATAAGGATTAAATAGACAAGTTCTCTGTGCCTCTAAAACAAGCGCAAAAATGTTAAAGGGAATAGAGAAGAATAAAAAAACAAAAAGTAAGGTGTTAAAACAATAGAAGAAAAAAATATGCCACTAACGTGCTTTCTGTCTCAAAACCTTATACCTGCATCCAGTTGCAATGTTGCATAATACACTGAAAATGCGTTTGGAAATTCTGCTTTACATGAAATGGTCTAAGAAGCTGTATGGATTTAAAAGGTATTTTGGGCGTATAATCAAATTCAAGCTCGTCACCGTGCATTACCTTTTACTTTAATCTACATGGCAGACCTCTTTCTGTATGTAACATGGCTTACTCTAATATTCAAAATCGAGTAACTGCATTATTTGCAAATAAGCCAACAGAATCTAACAATTGGAGACATTGCCAACTGCAATTAAACTGTAACTCGTCATGGGTTCTTAAAAGGGTGGCTGTCTATGCATATTTTGAGTAGAAACAGAACAGTATTCCAACTGTTCAAGCGCTTCTTCCGCATTATCAAATTAACCTATTGATTACTGTAAATATACTGTCTATGCTGAGAGACTTAAGCACGCAATATTTGATTATGGAACACCATGGAGAAGAAAAACGTCTATGTATTGCTCCGCTACCTGCTCCTTCTTTTCCTTCTTTTCCTTCTCCCGCAACATATAATACCTGTATATGGTTGGCTTTGTGAGGCAGACGCAGGTGGAAGTGGGTATTTAAATCAATTAATGTTTATATACAATAGACCACCCTTAGATAAACCCTACTTTTCATGTCTTTTGTTACAAGACATGAATAGCGTCTTTTTGACAAGCATAACTAGGGAGCCTCGAAGACAGCGAACAAGTAAATACAATACTTTTTGAGTCTTTCCCAATATATATTACCCAACTATTTGTTAAGGTGCAAAAGATGCTAACTAATTATCTTTTCTCGGTACGGTGTGAGGTGATCATTTGGCGGACTCCATATGTTCATCTACTAGAAAATAATAAACAAATGATAGGATACATGCACTACCTTGAAGCTAAAGATTACCTTTCTAATGATACCAATGTCTTGTCGGAGTCCACAGCAGATATCTCCAATGCAAATAGCATGGTAGATAGTCTAAAAAAATAAGATAATTATATAATAGATTTGTATTTCTTTTAGGGTAAAAAGTGAGAATAGTTTTAAATAAACTATCAATAGAATTTTTTGGTTTAGTTTTTCTCATGAACTTTGCAACTTCTACTGAGTTGAAAACATGGGACATTCTTCTGAAATAATACATACTATTTATGTAAAATTAACAAAGGACAAAGTGATGGGAAAGTTTTCTGACTCTTCAAAGGTGTTTTATTCCATCCTTAACACCTTTAAAACTTCCCGCAAAATTCAACTAGTAGTTACATCTTGATCTCAACGTTCTATCTTTGTAAAATAGCAAAGAAATAGCTCTTTCATACTCTTCGGTCAATAGATCTTTCACTTTGTTTGCACAGTAGACCACCAATTGAACAAGTAGCTTGTGGAAATGGTGCGCACTTTAAGTTATAACATCGTTTGCTGCTTCATGGTAAATAAAACAACTATACCTGCCTTTAAACGAGTTGTAAAGGATGCTTCTTTATACTATTTATACTATTTTATACTATTACTAAATTGATCTTAAAGCAAAAGACTTAAAATGTAGTAAAGAATAGGCAACGCCGTCCAATCAGCAAAATAATAGAGAAGGCACTTTTTTCAATGGAGTTTTACAAAATAATTAAATAACTACGAATGAAAATCACTGATTCCCTTGCAAATATATATAGAGCATACCTTATAAATATTTTGCCAGTCTGTAATGCTAACTCCAGTGCACATCATTTTCGATAAGATTTTCTGAAAAGAGTTAGACAGAGAAGTAAATTAATGCATAGATTGTCAAATACTTTTAAAAAGGACTGTTATGGCACCTATGCTCAATAACATTCGAGATATTTTTATACCAAAATATGTAGTGTAAATGATACTATGATATTATATTGATGATATTACGTTACTGTGTCAAGTAGACAAGGGGCTCTCTCGTTTGGTATCACAACAACAATTACTAGTAAAAATTGAGTAAGAAGGAACAAGGAACCAATTTACAGTGTTATAATGGGATCCACTGAATCTTTAAAAAAATCAGATTGCATACAACATAAATTTCATTGTCAAATAATAATACGAACGTCTCAAGCACAAAAATGAAAAGAAATTTCCAGAAGCTATCAAGTCTTTATTACAGGTTGAAAACAAATATAATGTTCCCATTGAAGCAAGATTATGGAAGTCCTAACATATAAAATGAAATCAAAATATGCACACATCCCAAGACCCGTCCTGAATTAAGTAAGAAAAAGATCATAGACTTTTATTAAAACCTGACCAAGGGAGCTTTTGAGTCTCTTCGAGTTTTAACAAATCGAGCAGTATTTACACAAATATGTGTATCAACTACAAAACTACTTGAAGAAGACAAATGGAAAACTGTTGCGTTTGACTTCAAGATGGGTCGTTGAGTCCACAAACGATGTCGGCGAAGCAATCCGTGAGAGCTACACTCGTATCAGTATGCTTAGTGTCAGTAAATCATCTTCATCGTGAACGCTAAGGAAGGATGCCGATAAATCATTAGAACATTATCATCATCTACAGGGACGAGGGAACAGGGGGCAGGGGGGGCTATGCCCCCAAAAGATTTGCCAAATTTCACTTTTTTCCGAGACCACTTTTCAGCTTTATCAAAATTGAAATTGATTGCGACAGACATTGTGTCACATTCACAGCAAGATATGCATATCAACACGAAGCACCCCTTTCCACACACTGACCAAAGGCACCTTAGTGGAATGTGGAAAAGTAAAATTGAACCCAGCCTACTTGGCCCTCCACTAATCCGCCCGATCATGAAATGGTAAACGACACTACGTGAACGACGTTTAGGCGCCAATACAGTTGTATTTACGCATTATTTGCCTCGTTTTAAGTTAAAATACATTAACAATAATGTATGCATTAGGTTTGGCTTATGAGAAGAATGACGTTTGACTTGGAGTCGCTGCACTGCCGCATAATTCGCATGGGCCCTTGCCCCATGCCTGCCTTGTGTAATTTCCCTCTATTCTTTTTTAAATTCGCGCGCACTTTTAATAGCAGGGTATTTTGTCTTTCCACATGCCGTCTCTTACCCAATTTTCCAGTAAGAAGATATTGTGGCATAGATTTTGTTGCCAATAAATGTAGCATTGCAACTGCTTCCATGCTTCACTGTGTGATATAATAACGTAGACTCCATTACTGTTGCACCATCTTGTATTGTCATGTTGATAATTAAGAAAACATAACTAGTCTATGTTCTTCTTGTCCTTTTCAATTAATCCTTTCTTCGATTTCCTGTTACATTCAATTGCAAGTCTACCTGGATAGTTGACAAGGATCTTGTTTGCTTTCATCAGCAATTTTAATACACATATCATCTAGTATATTTAAAAGTATCTAGTGCTAAATTCTCACTGTAATTAAAATCCGAGATATATGTGATAGTTCGGGATTCAGGAACAGGTGTGCAAACTAAAGGGATTCTAGGACAGGTGTTCAAACTAAAGGAATTCTAGGACAGGTGTCCAAACTAAAGGAATTCTAGAACAGATGTCCAAACTAAAGGAATTCCAGGACAGGTGTCCAAACTAAAGGAATTCCGGAGGCAGGTGTGCAAACTAAAGAAATTCCAGGACTAGTGTGCAAACTAAAGGAATTCCGGGACAGATGTCCGAACTACCGGAATTCCGGGACGGGTGCCTTAACTAAAGGGAATCTGGGGTAGGTGTCTAAACTGAAGGAAAGTCAGGACCGACGCCCCAACCAAAGGAATTCCTGGACCACCGACACCCCTATTGGAAGATGAAAAATCTTGGCCTTTTCACAGACAGTGACCTGTTTTCATTTGATTTAATCGTTGCCAGATATCTTTAAAATTATAATTTAGCTCTGGTGTGAAGTTGTCGAAAAGGGGTTCATTGATGTTTTCCCTTCTTGTCCTTTTCACGCAGGCGGAAATTGACCTCACCACTCACCTAGAAAGAACAGGTTAGAGAAATTTGGCGAAGGATAAAAATTTTCCTATGCCAAAATTTACTTATTTTACATTTTATGTTTGAGTCATTGTTCTCTAATCTGCCTCCTTCTTGACCAAGGGAAACATCAGTAACCGTATCGTTACAATTATTATTATCATCAGCAGCAGAAGTAGTAGCACCAACATTATTTAATCTATCATTATGAGCTTTTGGACATTGACTTATACACGTTGTAAACCTTCATGTAGCTAGCTGGGTCTTCTGCAATCCATTTTCTGAACAGGTACGTAGATGTTCCCAATTTGTTTCCTATACAAGTAGAACCAATTTAGGTCGCCTCTTGTACGTACGTACGTTTTGCCGTATACTTTGATTTACAGACCTTACGGTTTGAATTATAGCTACGTTGGATTATTAGATATTTCATAACTCAAGTAATAATTCTATGTTAATTATATGATTGAAACTTCAGAATAATTTTTTAAAAATTTCGTCAATTTTTCGCCAATGGCGGTTGTTATAATGAAATGTTTGGGGAGTATGATTAAGAGAATTTACGTTTCGTTGTGTAGGACCATGCAAGCCGTCAAAGGAGGCCAGGGTTAACGTATCAGGTAGGTGCTGGAAAGAGAAAAACAAGTTGGTAATATTAGAAGCCTGTGTTCAATCCACGCGTAATTAGGAACTTATATTCAGAACTAAAAAAATACTCATTTTTTTCAACGTTTGGATATCATCTTAGTTAGATACTCACATATATATGTATATATATATATATGTCAAGGATTGAAGAAAACAAAATGTCGAAACGTTACTGGTTTGGTTGTTATGAATATCCTATATAACATATTACTATACGCTATGGAAGAAGCCTCTGAACATGTAGGTCTCTACTGTAACGCTCTCAAAACAGAATCATATCATCCTAACCAGACACCAACTTCATGTACTTGGCTGGTAAACCATGAAGCAAGTGCCAGACTTGAAGTATCTTAGGTCCTCCGTCATTACTTCAGAGAAAGATTTCAAAACGCGAAAGGCTCTGTGTCAATCGCGGCAATTGACATTAATCGTGATGTAGAATGTGTGGCTACATGACCACGACAAGACATACAAAATGATAATAAAATGGAACGGACTCGCCAAATGACAAATAACGACGAGGATGACAATAAACCAGGATCTATGCTTCCGGATCAACTGGAAATCAACCATTTCAGAGCAACAGTAGAGCCCATACTGCTATATGGCTCTGAGACTTAGATACTCAGTGCAAGACTCCATCAACGACGGGACACCAACCATTTCATTTTACTCCGCTAGTCTGTTCCACCCCTGTTGTTGTATCCCATCCTCACCCACATTATATCCCCCTATCCAACCACAAACCAACTTTAAAGAATTCATTGTTTTTGACGTTATTTTTTATGATTGTTTCTCAAACCTTCACATATGATTGTATTCTGTTGATATATGCATTTTTGTAACAAACGTTGTAAACTTTTGCAGGCATTGACTGTCTGACAGTCAACAAAATGAAAAGTAATTGTTCCAATCAACCTGGGCCGCCATCAAGCTTAACATGGGTAGCAAAGATGTCCATGAAAACTGGAAAGATTGCCGTCGAAGTTACGTGGAAGGGGGAAACCCGAGGTAATTTCATACTTGATTTGGTGGTTGTGTTTTGTCTCCCATGTGCAAAGCAATATCCGGCCCAACAGTAGCAAACCAGGTAAAAGGGCAGTGGCCAGCGAGAGACACTGCGGGAGTGAGGGGATGCAGTGGTCTTAAATATTTTTTGCTTCAAAAAAAACAAGAGATAATTACTCTTTACAAATATGGAAACCAATTGCACCGAAGGAAAGAACCTTTTCACAAAGAGTGGAAATGCAACACATAGTTGAAATTAGCCTTCGTATCAGGGAAATATTTCCCGTCACTCATAAATTGTTAATAATTTTTCGATAGAGCAGCGGCATTTTTGTTTTAGTAAATGCAGGGTTTCAGAATCTATAGAATTTTTACTACAAACATTACTTCAAAAGTACATTATTTAATTTTACCAACTTTATTTTTACTCTTTTTTATCTAAATTTATGTTTCTCATATGTTTATTTTGATGACAAAAGTATAACTTGGGTTGCAGAAGTCTAGACCCTTGTCCCCTATCTTACCCTTTTTCAATGTGGATCCAGGAGGTGCCCAGGCAACCACCCCCTAAGAACGATCCTCTATCAATTTTAGCTTTTTTCAGTTTGACTAAATATAGACTGAATGGTCAGTATAGTCGGTTTAAGAATGTCTTATTAAAGACAATAACAGTGTTCATGTAGGTGACGGAGAGAGTATGAGATAGGAAAATTCATGCAAACAATCTTGTCAAGTATTGAAATCATCCTCTTTGACGCCCTCCCCGTCCCTACTATCAGATATTCTTGACACTTGACACTTGAAAATTGACACATGACACTTAACACTTGACACATGACATTTGACACTTCACAACTTACACATGACATTTGACAATTGACACATGACACTTAACACTTGACACATGACACATGGCACTCGACACTTCACAACTTACACATGGCATTTGAAAATTGACACATGACACTTAACACATGACACATGACACATGACACTTAACACTTCACAACTTACACATGACATTTGACACATGACGCTTCACACTCGACACTTCACAACTTACACATGACATTTGGCGATTGACATACGACATTTGACATGTTGAGTCTTGATTGATCGGCAGCGTTTCTATTCTTTGTTTTAGGTAAGGCAGATGCTTATAAGGTTCACGTGAGCCAGACCACCAGTCCAATCAATGCTATTAACAAGTGCAGCATTGTCCAAAGGGAGGTAAATATACCTTGTAAAGCTAGGTTTGTATTTCATCTGTTTTTGAGAAAATGATCATGCAAATGTTGTTTCAACTTATGGTTCATACTTTGACATCAATGATGTCATACGTAAGTGGCTATAGTCTAGCACTTTCTAACGTAGAAGAGTAGATAGTTACGACATGGCAAGGTAAATTCTGCTTGTACTTTACTCCTGTTGCGAACGGCCGAGTGGAAGTCAAATCCACGTGAAACAAACTTCTGAAACATCAAAGCAATGACCATAAATTCATGTTATTAACTATTTTCACGACCTCCACGATCTACACTGGTTCCACTGAATTACATACAAGTTGCAACTATTTAAATACAAGGATCAATAGAAGATAATGAATACACGTGACTGAAGGTAAAGTACAAGGACAAACATACAATATCGATTCTAATTGAAGCAAGTCAATAAACACTTAACACAGGGAATAACAAATGACCAGTGACGTCACTATCTGAAAGGTCTAGTTAAATACAAATTAACTGCAACTATCAATACAATGTATACCAAATACAATAACAAACTCTTATGTAAATAACGTCCTCCAAATGTCACAACAACTCCCAACTAGCAATGCAGGAATAGTGTTGTCAATTTGGACGACAGGTCACCAAAATGTTCGATTTTCAAAGCGGATCGGCGACAAAAGTTCTATTGTTTGCGACCTAAGAGAAAGCAATAACAGTTTTAAAAAACATCACTGCCAGGCCTAGACTCTATAAAATGCCTTCTATCCTATATACTTACAATCAGTCAACTTTATTACAAGCTCATCAATAAGTAAATCTTTTCTGGACGATCTGTAGGCGGCTTTTGCACGAGTTGGGCGTCGAGATACTGTATTTCCTCGAATAAACGTTGCCTTTTGACAAAAGTCGCTCTCTATTAAAATGCTGTCCTTTTGGCCGAACATTTTTGATAAACGCCGCAGAGTTTTGGAAAAATTTTAATTGATTGATAACATTTTTCATTTTGTAATAATAGCCGTTCTCTATCAAATGCCGAACTCAAAAACTGGAATTTTTGATAAAAGCTTCGGTGTTTATTAGAGGAAATACGGTACATGATAATCTAGGAATAATGGTACTGCGGAGCAGATTGATAAACAATCCCTTGCCGAGAGACACACCAATAAAAAGTTAGGCCGGAAGGTCCTAGAAATTTATTGGTTGTTGATATTGTTACAACTTTTATGAGAGTAGGCTGTTTTAGCAAATAATAGCAGGGCAGGCAATATTCTTGTGCGTAGCGAGGTCAAAGATCATTGTAATTCACAGCCTTTGTTAGGTGAGGCAATTAATTTGCAGTCTTCAAGAAAGTTGGGAATTGTGCTGGATATGCGGGGCTACCCAGGCCATGCCTCTATCAGGAATTTTCCATTATAGTTGAATTTTCTCTGAGTCAGCCGCCATTCAGGCACGAGTCCTGACTAAACTCATCGGATTCGAGTTCGTGGTAGAAAATTTGATTGCGCCAAAGTTAGCCCATGTTGCAATGGGATATAGCAAAAATTTACACCAACAGCCAATTTTTAAACATAGGACAAATATATCGCACTATTCTAGGATGATATAGAACTGGTTGACGAGATATCACTTTATTTGGAATTGATTTGTTTTTAGCAAAAGGGATTTACAGTGTCGGGGGTCACCATGAGGTCTCAATATAGTGTGGAGATTCAAGCAATCCCATACAATGACAAGTCAGCCCTCTTCTGCAAGATCAACATGCCAGGTAAGGATGAAGAAGTGAAACTATAAAAATAGCTTCGAATAGTGGATTTACTCGTGCATACTAAGGACGCGCTGGTTTCAACCTTGTTAGTTTGGTCCGATTTAAAGTTAACACAAGCCCTTACAATACGTCTTCTATTTATCAAACGTCGTAGCACTATCTTTAGTAGAAAGAGAAGAGAGACCACCGCAACTGTGTTTTTGAAATTAACACTAGAGAAATAGAAAACATGTCACCACCGGGGATCGAACTCGTGACCCACGCTTTCGCGGCGTGCGCTCTACCAACTAAGCTAAGTGACCTCCGATGCTAACATACTCTATTCTCTAGTCACCACATTAGCTCCCAATCATCCACCGGTGGACATTCACATCCAGCTCAATGCAATTGGAGACCAGCCTCTCTGCGCCATGTGACTTGACCAAGGAAGAACTGCCATCCTGCCCGTCATCAATCCAAAGCCATCGGAGGTCACCTAGCTCAGGAAAACGTGGGTCACGGGTTCGATCCCCGGTGGTGACAGGCTTTTCTATTTCTCTAGTGTTCTTTTCAAAACTAACATCTCAAATGCTCTCTTCTCGATGAGAATATTGAAAGTAGGTAAGACGGAACATCAGAGGTTTATTGGATATCTTTAATCAGACTACAGTGGTCAGTGAATGAATGGAATTCTCACAATTTCTAACTTTAGCCGTTGCAAAGTAATTGTTTTTAGTAGCAAAATGTTTGTACGTTGCAATCGACCAAGTAACGACGAAAGATTATCCGTTAAAACCCTCGTAGTTTAACAAAACTTGCTCTACTCATACAAGGCCTCCCCCTGAAAATTTGGCCCTGCGAGGCCACAGCACATGTTCTGGCAACTCTTCGTACCAGCCCAATCTTTACCAGGCCGGCAGACAGACACAAAGACAGATAGATGTACTCACTGATCCTGCACGCCAATGACCCGGTCCGGCGGTAGCCTCAATATCACTGTGGTCCCCCGATGCTTTTCGCTGTCGATCATCAGCTCTCCACCATACGTTTCAATAAGGCGCTTGGTGATTGCTAAACCCAACCCATTGCTGTCCGAATGCTGCTCTCCAGGCGCATGGGCTTTGCCGAATGGAAGGAGAGCTACTACTTGCTCGAGCGCTGTCATGCCGGGACCCTTGTCACTTACGCAAAGATCCACTCCGCCCAAGTCATTCTCTCTTGGAAAGACCAAAACCACTCCGCCTTTAGGGCTGTATTTGACCGCATTTGTGATCAGATTTATCAACATGCGTGCGACCTGTTGCGGATCGACCTTGATCAGAAAATCAGGCGAACTCTCTACCGCCGACACTTCTACCTGTTCTGTTTCCGCGAAATGTTTGGTTAGGCACAACGCGTTTTCGATAGGCCGGGATACCGGGACCGGATCGTTCCTGGGAACGACTTGCCCGGCTCGAAGAGTCGCAAACTCCAGGGTGCTATCACAGAGATTACACATGTGGGAGACCGCTTCCAGGATATTGACCGCATAGGTCCTTCGTTGCTCAAGCGAGAATCTCCCAGGCTCCTCCTTCGCGATCATTTCAGCGAAGCCCGTGATGGCAAATAGTGGTGATTTGAAATCGTGCGCGATACTTGACAGGACGTCGATCCGTGCGTCTTCGGCCAATTCCTTCTCCTTATCCCGGGCTTCCGGAGCCACAGCGGCTCTGCGTCTTTCCATCAGTTCGACCGCGAGTTTTGCAAAGGCCCTCAACGATTCGATTTTGGCCTCGCCAAAATCGATCCTAGGTTGGTTGCCAATGATGCAAAATGTTCCCAAGGCGAAGCCTTCAGGAGACAATATCGGCGCGCCTGCATAGAAGCGGACGTGAGGCGGACCAGTGACCAAAGGATTATCGGCAAAACGTTGATCTTTTGTGGCGTCCGGTACAATCAAGACACTATCGCTCAAGATAGCATGGGCACAGAACGCTATCGCTCTCGGGGTCCAAGAGCAGTCAAGTCCAGCACGAGCCCCAAACCACTGGCGTTCAGCATCTACGAGCGACACGAGCGCTATCTCGGTTTCGAAGTATCGGGTAGCCAATGTAGTCAGAGAATCAAATAACGGATCGCGATCGCTATCGAGCATCTGATAGGAGTCCAGCACATCGCGTCTGCTCGTCTCGTTAAAGGGAATAGGTGAAGTCACGTCTCTACTCCAAAACTCAAGATGTATGCCCTCACAAACGACACTCCACCCCGTTGAACCGGAAATTCCAGTGAGCGAGTGGGCAGAAGAGCCCAACACACCAAAGCTATTCTCCACAACTTGTGCGATCTGGCATATCAGGGAAATTCGGGAGAGTCTTGACGGGTCTAGTGGAAAACCCTAATCCCACCGCATTGAAAATACCAAGTCGTGCTGCACACTGAATCCGCCATGATGTATATCGTCAAGTCGAACCGCCAATCGTGGTTGAATGTTCTATTTTGGCAACATATCTGCTCTAAGTTCAACGTACGCCAAAAGCAGCATGTAGCAATTTCCCTATTGGACACCCGCGCCGATTCTAATGACGCACCAACCTATTGAACCACGAAAATGAAATATACGATGGAGCCCAGCACAACAGGGTTCTCGCCGCTAAGCTCTTCGAAGCTTGCAATATTACGACACGAATTACAACTTACGAAGACCGAGGGCTGAATTGGCTAGGTGCTGGAACAGAATTTCACCAATTCCGCAACTGATCCCGCTTCCATCTTTTCCATAACTCTAGCGCGGTGTACCTCGACGGTCTTCGGTGAAATACCAAGCTCTCGTGCAATCCCTTTATTCGACAGTCCCGAAACGACGCACTCCATCACCTCCTTCTCTCGAGAGGTCAGCGAGTTCCTACGAGAAAGGACACTATCGCGATGAACGCGCTGTGCCCTGTCCAAGGCGTCACGCTTGATGGAGGTCTGGATCAAGTCCAGCATGGCTTGGTCGTTAAACGGCTTCTCGATGAAGTCGACCGCACCCTTCTTCATCGCCTTGACCGCCGTGGGAACATCTCCAAAGCCGGTTACGACGATGACCGGAATCTTGATCCCTCGGGCGGCGAGGGCGTCTTGCAGCTCCAATCCGCTCAAACCAGGCATGCGTACGTCGGTGACCAAGCAACCCGGCTGGTCTTCAGCATAGGTAACCAAGAATTCCGATGCCGACCCGAAGGTGACCACAGTTAGACCAATTGACTCGACAAGCCATTGCAGGGACTTGCGTACAGCCTGGTCATCGTCGACCACAAAGACCGTCGGTTCAGGCTGCATCACTAGCCATCTCAGCCTCGGTCGGTATGTCCACGTAGACAATCGAACCGCCGTTCTCATTTGGTTCGTGCCATATGCTCCCACCATGACCTTCGACTATGGTTCTACAGATCGAGAGGCCCATGCCCAGGCCACGAGGTTTCGTTGTGGCGAACGGCTCGAACGCCCGAAAGCTCGTGTCAGCCGGGAAGCCGATGCCGCAATCCGCCACTGTGAGTGTCACATGATCGAGTGTCTCACTCGCCAACGTCACGGCAATTCTTCTCTTCTCCCTGGGTTGGCCTTCCACAGCATCTATCGCATTCTTGATCAGATTCAGCAGCATTTGCTCAATCTCGATCTTGCTGCAGAGCACTCTCGGTACCGGCCCGCGGCAGTTGTAGGTCACACTCACCTTATGGGCATCGGCTTCCGGCGCCGCGAGAGAACGAACCGTATCGATGACCTGTTTGAGGTCGACTATCGAGCGTTCCGATTCCGCCTGACCAACGAAACTCGCGATCCGGCGAAGGACTTCGCTTGCCCGGGTCGATTGATCGCAGATCTCTTGCATGATCTCGATCAGGTCGACGACCTTTGCGGACCCACCTTGCATTCGGCGCAAGCACCCGCTTGAATAGTTTGTTATCGCCGTCAACGGCTGATTGAGCTCGTGGGCGATCGCAGCGGCCATCTCACCAATTGTGCTTCGTCTGAGGAGCTGAAAGAGAGCAACCTCCTGTTCCCGACGTGCCTGTTCGGCGCGCTTGCGGTCCGTAATCGTAGTCCCAATGGTGATAATACTGCCATCTTCCAAGGCAAAGTCGGTTACTTCCGTCCATTGGTTGTCACGGCGCCGATATTCGAAGGACCGCGCCGGCTCGGCTCGCCTGGAGATTCGCGTTTGGACCCAGGCTTCAGCATCCTCCGAGCTGCCATCGATGCCACCATGCTTGGCAAATGCCCTGACCAGGTGTTCGAAGGGCACTCCAGGGACAATCGGTGCCGATTTGGTTTCATAGATCTCGCGATACTGAGAGTTGCACATGACCAAGTGGTCATCAGGGTCAAAAAGGGCGATTGCTGCGGGAAGGGCCTCGATAGCTTTGGCGATTCGGATCTCGGCTCTTTGACGCGATGCCTTGGCTTCCACGTCCTCGGTGATATCGGAGCCCACGCCACGGTAACCGAGAAAACACCCATCCTTGCTGAAGATAGGCTTTCCACTGGTCCGGAAGTGTCTCGTGCGCCCATCAGTCATGCGCCTCGAGTAGTGAAAATCTCGAAACGCTTTGTGCTGCTCCAAGACCTCCAAGTGCTCCTTCCAAGCAAGCGACTGGCCGTCTCCGTCGGAGAAGTCTGCCCGGGTCTTTCCGAGAAAGTCGTTGGGGTCGAGACCGGTGACGTCGAGAAGCCGCGGTGAGACAGATGTAAAGCGCAAATCGGAGTCGGCCTCCCAAAACCAGTCGGATGAAATTCCAGCGAAGTCCCGGAATTTCTCCTCGCTCTCGCGGAGTTTCTGCGCCACGAGCGCTTGGTCCGTAATGTCCTGAATCGTCCCGAATTGGCGGTGCTCGTCTTCACCCTCCCCCGGCAGCACCACCGCGCGCTCGTGTACGAAGCGCACGGATCCATTCGGCCTCACAATCCTGTATTCAATCTCGTAGGGCTCGGGCACGCCATGCTTTGGCTCGAAGGTCTCGAGCAGACGAACCCGATCGTCTGGGTGAACGAAGTCGAGCCACTCCCGGTTGGAGACACAGAGAGACTCTGGAGGCCGGCCAAGGATCTTGGCGGTTTGAGTGGAGACCTTACTTAGTCGGCCGGTCCGGCTGCAAAACTCCCAATAGCCGAGGTTGGATACGTCGGCAGCCAGCGCAAGGATTGCCTCGTTTTCGCGCAAGGTATCCTCAGCTTTTTTTCGCTCCGTAAGGTCATTGACAAACACATAGAATCCAATGGTCGCACCGCTGTTATCGCGTTCCGGCAAATACCTAACGTCGACGAAGCGCTTTCCCAAGTTTGGAAACTCAACTGTATTCGTGTAGGAAACAAGTTCGCCGCCAAGCGCTTTTTCGACGTAGTGCCGAACATGTGGATAGTTCGCCGGGCCCAGCACCTGAGCGACCGTTTTTCCAACGAGCTGGGATTTGGGTTTTCCCAGGGCATCCTGATACGCTCCGTTCACAATACGATAGCGTTGGTCATTGCCTACGAAAGCGACTAACGCCGGAACGGCATCCAACACCCTTTCGATCTCATTCAAAGAGCCGAGCGCCACCGAGTTTTTTGTTCGCTGCTCCTCGAGCGATTTGCCGATGAGAGCCGTAAACAGCAACGCCGAGAGGCTTACCAAAAGACTATAAAAATCGATAGGGCTGGCTAGCAGGAATGGATCATCAGATTGCGAAGTAGTCGCAGTAAGGGCCTGCCCTATTGCCATCAGGGCGAACATTCCCGCCAACAGGGACAGACGCCAATCCCGGATGCGGACAGTGAGCCTGAGCGCCAATGTCAATCCGACAAGGCAAATCAGAAAGGATGAGAGCGCGACAAGGCTCAACTCCGATTCGTCCGAAGTGGCGGCAATCGAGCCGACCTCCGGTCGACTGCTACTAGGTTCAATGATTTACACGGATGAAGCACACCCGCAATCCGGAAAAACCCCTACAGGGCCGGTTGGGCAATCAAGGTCGGCGTTGGAGGTCGGGAAAGGATGACCGCCTGGGACGCCTGAGCGCCTCCAGGATTTCCCTAGGTCTGATTGGGCACCATCCGAATTACGCTGCCCGCTTCCAAATGCGATTCTGGATGCTCCCCGACGCAGCGCCGCCGGTCCGGAAGAATTCCTAAAGCATATTGGGCAACAGACTATGGCTAGTGAGGAGAATGACACACAGACCGCCACTGGGATGAAACCCGAATTGGGGTCTCTGAACTGTGCGTGCGCCCTTTTTGATGATGAAGACCGCTTGGTCTGGCACGACGACACATTCTTGGGTCTAGTCGGCCGACTCCCCGAATTGATTGATTTGGGCGTAACTGCGGAGAACATTCTCGCTCAAGGCGTTGAATGGAACCAGACCGCCGAGCCTCTAGAGGCTCTAGCCCGTGCCAAACCAGGGGTGAAACCTCTCGGTTGGCAGTGCTTAATGCATCGAGATCGGCGTATAGGGCTATTTAGGCATCACATAATTGAAGGATACTCTCTTTGCCTTATCGTCGAGATAATGAGTGGTGGCGAAGGAGAATTGGATGAACCGAATAGGTTTCTAGTAACGGGCACTTCCAGTGAGGTAATCGGCCATTTGGTCAAGAGCATTACGCTGATAGTGCGTGATTTGGAGCAATTTCCGAGTGCTGAGAGTTCGAACCAAGACGGTCGGGCCTCTCGATCTTTGCGCGCAAAAATTCTTAAAAATCGCAGCGTAAGAGAGAATTCAGGTTCATCCTTTCGTGACCGCAAAGCACGCATCGAGCCTATCTACGCAGGAGACGTCATTTCGAAGCTTGCTGCGTTGATTAGGCCGATGTTGAGGGATGATTTGCGGCTGTCACTTTCACAAGAGGAAGACGTCTTGCCTGTGAATGCAGATCCGATCGACTTCGAATCTGCAATCCTTAGCATGGTACTGAGCACAATCAGTACGATGCAGAAAGGAGGCTTGATAAAGGTTTTCGTTCAGAACACAAGAAATCTGGCTAGTGGAGCTGTGTTCGTCACGACAGTTGTCTCTAGCAACGATACTGCCACCCACTATGCCGAACCCAGAGACACTCAGGAAATGGGGCCTTCGGGAAAAGCGGAGTTTCCCACCTTTCTCTCGAATCTATCCTTCGCGCGGAGATTCGCAGAGCGAACAGGGGGTGAGCTCAAAACGACGAGTAAATCGGGAAAAAGCACCTTCATTGTACTTTCCCTCCCCGCGGGCGACGTGTCCGGCGCGGAGGGATAGTTGAGCAGATTTGGGAGCAGCCAAGAAAGGAATGGTAAGATACCGCCGGAGGAGCTCTCCCTATCCCTTTTTTGTGAAAACTTTAATAGTTAAGTCAAGACAGCAGGGCGTGCGCGATGAAGACGAATACAATGAAAGTACCGCCAATATCTTGCGATAGACCCGGTACATTCTCCCGAGATAAGAAGAGCCATTTACCATCCAGGAGAGTCTTGGTCGTAGATGATAATCGGGAACTTGCGCGGATCATCGGGAAGTTTCTCGAAGATCGCTCTCATCAGGTGGCCGTGTGCGACGAACCAAAGGAGGTCTTTTCCGCCTTCAAGAGAATTCAGCCCGAGATTGTTGTGTCAGACATGGTTATGCCCGACGTCGACGGCATGGAGATTGTCATTTGGCTTGCCAAATCGGGCTTCGAAGGGAAGGTGATTCTCATGAGCGGGTACAATTCTGATTATCTTAAGGCCGCAATTAACTACGCTAAGACTACGGGGAAATTTACTATTGTGTCGCTAATGAAGCCCGTCGCATTCGAGAGGATCTTCAACGAAATAGAGGCATGAAGAAGCGATATTATGAGAGGATCGTATCGATTTCTTGGTCTATTATCGGGCTATTGTGGATACCTAGAAGTCAATTTTTTGGTTTCGAGTTTTTCGCGAAGAGGTCGAGTGAATGACGGATCGGCCAGTTATGAGGGTAGTATATTTTCCTGACACGGACCGCTCTGGAACGCGATCGCCCGCAGCATGGCGAACTCATTGGCGAATCGTCGGAAAACAGTGCGGTGGGACACCTGAAGATCATCGAATCTCTCAGGTTCCTGTGTCAACCCGACCCAGCCGGACCGCCTGGTGGAAGTCAATTCAAAACTCACAGACCAAATGATCGATCAGCGCCCGTACCCTGGCCGTCAGATGGCGGTTGGGCGGGTAGAGAGCGTAAAGGCCGAAGACATCGGTTACAATTGGCAATCGTGAACATATTCAGGACTTGGCGGCCACTGAGGAATTTGGATGTTCTGCATCAGTAACTATGCGTAGTTTTGGTTAGCTGGACTTGCATTCCCGGCAAGGGCGTCGCTTGCTGTAATGTAGTTTACTATTATGCACCTTAGTTTACTGAAATGGGGCTGTAACCCTCATATTACCGAAGAGATTTCGGTAAGAGCTGCAAACTTGTTGACCTAGGCAAACAGGTCATAAACAGTGAACATGGGACTGATGCAAAACCTTGTGTACTGGAAAGATTGAATAAGGGAGCCTAGAGCCATACTTAAACAATACGTAAACATAGCTTTTTTTTACCTGAAACTTGAAATTAGGATGAGGAATAGTATTAATTATGCTTGGCCATTTCTGAAAATTTGTGGCGAATGTGCGTTGATAATTTCGATAATGAAATTCGTGTTCAGAAATACTAACAACGTAGCATTATTTTCGGTATGTATTTAAGTATGTATTTAAGTACATTACACGACGTCAATGTCATGTGCTTTGTATTGCTAGCTGGGTAAATTTTAAAGTCTGTGCCAAAGTTTTAACATTTAATGTTTCATATTGAAAAGAAGATCTGATGTCTTATTTTTCGCTCAACATTGGTATCGTAATTTGAGGTTGGCCTTATTTAAGAGTATCATATCGTATCTTATCGTATCTTATCGTATCGTATCTTATCGTATCGTATCGTATCGTATTGTATCGTAATGTGAAGTTGGCCTCACTTAAGAGTTGTACTACGTTTTCTCATTGTTTGTGGAAATATACCACATTGTTTTCTTTTAAAAAGTTACTAAGCCGCTATAATACTTAAGGTTTATTTTCATTTCAGGATTATAAAGAGATTAACTCAAGACTACAGTTTTCAAGATTTCAACCACCACTAAATATCCGGCATCACGAGTAAGATATGTGGAGTTGTAAATTTTTGTAGCTATTGTTTTATTTGGTTTAATCTATTTGTTTTGTGAGGCATGACCGTTAAGGGAACATCACGGAGACTCAAGAGGTGGCAAAGGACGTCCTAGCTACCAACATGTAGTGAATGTTGCGAACTTATCGCTTCAATGTTACGAGTATTAGGTAGATAAATTTAAATCAAGCCGAGATTATATGGTGACAGCAGACCAAAAGCGTCAAGTCGAGCAGTAGTAAAAGATCTTCTTAATATCTTTTTCACAAAGGTGGAGTTGGGATAGGTTAAGCTTTCTCAGAGCCATTATTGGCGTGTCGAATAATATCAGGCTAAGGATCTCAAGCACACGTAACCCGTGGACCCGCTTTATATTAGCTTCCCAAATAAAAATTTTGTTTGAGTAATCTTATAAGACGTAGAAGGATCGTATCAGATTGTAAGACTCCAGGTTCTTGCGTTAGTGCAATTTAGCTGATTTGTTACTGGACAAAAGCTACATCTGCTTTTTATATGAGGCTTCAAAGTCATTTTATGCGTTCCTGTTTTGACGGAAGTCATACATACAAGCTTCCCTATAGCCAGTAGCTTCCAACACGTTCGTGCTGGTTAACGGATCTACACTTTGGTAAATGTGTGCTCTTTTCATTGCGTAACAGAAGAAAGGGGTTAAACATAGTCGTATCCATACCATTAAGTCAGTAACTCTCTTCCTGCTATTGTTTTGTCAGCAAGTATGAGAAGTATAGCAACTAATGCCTTTTTTACTTTACCTTTTTCCCATAATCACAGTCTGAACTTGTTATGATAAGAATAGGTTTACATGCCGTGTTACTGATGGCAATCATAAGGATATCGGTGTTGTTTACAAAATGAGGTTCATTATATTAAGGTTATATTATTTTACATTATTCGATGGAACATATGAGGTGATCATTGCGGAGACATCTCGCTCCGGTGGTTTAAGACAACACTGAAAATATCAAATTTTGCATACCGTAATGCTTTAAGTAAACCTCCACGTCTTCCCAAACTTCCCCTCGAATAATCACTATTTGGGCTGCGGTGGTAAAAAAACCCACGCCACCTTACATTAGGGAAAAGAAAGTAAACCCTTTGAATATCATACAGGTTACAACTTGTATGTTGAGAAACTAGCCATGAAAATTTTAAGCCAAGAAAATCTACGGGACGTTTTGTTTACATTAGAAAGAGCCTTCTCAGGGAACTTATTGGCAGCAGAGTGTTGTTAACGAGATAAATTGATAAAAGCTTATCTTTTTCAAACGCTCCCCGCTCGAATAAATCACCCCCTTTTTTGCCAAGAATTCAGCAATCGCCCGGGACATTTATTCGAAGGATTACTGTACTCACGACTTGCTGATATTTTTTTCTCTCTGGCTTACGATTTTAATCATGTTTCTTCTCAACATTGTACTTTGTTTTCTCTTGCAGTATTCTAATTTGGTTAGGCGATTTAAATTACCGTTTGGACGACCTTGATACTGAACAAGTGAAGCAATTGATTGACAGGGGTGACTATGACCAACTTATAAAAAGTGACCAGGTAAGCAAAGTTATACTTTAGAACGTAGTTAAATATTTGCATAATTAAAATTTTCCTTTCTTTTTGATGTGTTGGCTACAGCATTTCCAATTCGTCAATCATCCCCTTACCCCACCCACGCCCACACGCCCACGCCCACAAATTAAATCGGCATGTGATAAAACGCCAAACGTACCTTGCCACCAGCTTTTGGATTACTATCCAACTCTTGAGAGTCTCTCCTCTACGTTTAAAACGTCTAGTCTGATTGGTTATATATGTTTTACGTATTTTTGTTTCAGCAGCAATAAGAGTTAAGGAATATGTCCACATTTTAGAAAATTATCCTTTTTCGTGGCATTTCCGGCCCCACTGGTTCTTCTTCACTTTAAAATAGTTTATTAGAAACAAGTGAGGAGAAAGGGAAGATTCGGGAGTCATTTTAGTATGTTTTTTAAATTGTATTAATTCATCTGCAAAATACATTTCATAACTGTACATTTCAAAGCCAGATGCCTGCACCCACAATACTTCCTTTACATTTTCATTAGAAGACTGATTAGATTGAGGCAAGGGGAACATGTACAAGCTAATAAATGAAATTGTAACTCAAACAATTCTACAACCATTATTGTGGAAACAATTTATTCACGGATAATGTTAAGACTTGTATTTCTTGTTAACAAAGCTACAGTAATCTGACCGTAACACCTTGATTGTATAATTCGTGCACCTTAGTAATGATACTCTTGTAACATGGCAACGTTACCTTTATTACGAGGATGAAGCCTTCTTAGCGCAAGACTGAAAAGAACCCAAAAAGCGATTTTATTACTCTCACATACCATCGTTTAAAGATTAAGAAGCACATACTACAACAGAACAGTCACCCATAGCATAATGAATAAATGATATTTTACCTTGAGTGTAAACGAACCCTCTGGGTTATTTGACTTACCAAGGATGCATGTTAAACTAAGGACGCATAAGGGCACAAGATAAATCAGGCATGAACAATTTTTGACACGCTTATGCTAAAAGAGGAGCAAGTGTGGTCCCTTCCCATGCCATTAGACGTGTATTGCTAAATGAAAGAAAGTACATCATTATTTAGCGAACTGTTACACATCTTAGTTACCTGTCGTACGGTTGGATGTTTTGTTTCAGCGAAAGGTTTAGAAATATCTAGAGCGACTTGACCACGGCAGATATGGAACTGTTCATATTGTATTTTTCCATAAACATGTTTTGTAATGAACCAATGAATTGTTGTGTTTTTTGTTATTCAATACAGATTTCGTCATGGGCGTGTTTATTTCTCAATGTTGCAGGTTTAGAAGAGCCCTCGTGGGGATTATTGATAGTTGATTTAGTCAAAAAGGGTGTGTAATCAACAGATGATTGAGGTGGTTTTTTGTCGAATGCCTACTATTTTAGGACGATACTTGAAAATAGGCCTAACTATTAAGGGTTGTCTGCTGTGAAACAAAAAATCAATCTACAAAATAAGATGTTGTTTTGTTATTTTTCTTGTTTATTAGTTACATAAACAGATGAAATTAGGGAAAGTATTTGAGGGATATACAGAAAGCAGTATTTATTTCAAGCCAACGTATAAATATGACCCTGGCACTGATAATTGGGATACGAGGTAAGTGAAATGCCGTTACGTTAATGTACACAGGTCGCTGAAAGAGCTGAAACTCATTGTAGAGATACCTGTATTTTGTCGTAATTTACATCTTGATATTTTAGAACTATATTCAGCAATAATTCGAGCAATAATTAATGTTGTCGCTTTTAATTCGAGCTAACCGCATGTATCGGCGCTTTTCATGATTCTTGTACCTGGGGTTTATGAGGAGGTCATTTGATAAAATCATACAGTATGCAATATAAGCAAATATTTTTAGAAGCGTAGTACCTGGAACATGACCGGTCGCAACTAATCGAAATCAAATACGAGTAAGCAAGCAAGAAGAAAGTTTAGCGAATCCACCGGCTCCATGATGTTCAGAGTTTCAGGTTTTTATTAATAGAATTTTCTTAAATTTTACAGACCCTTAAACACAACTCTTTATTGTTCTGCGAGAAAAAGTGTCGATGACAGAAAATCAATATATCTGATAAATTTTTATCTCTTGCACATCCTCATCGACACCATATGAAATAACTATTTCAACAGATCAAAGCAATGTAGTGATTTTTAACAAGTTTCTTAAAAAAGAAGATAACAGAGTAGACCACGACTTCAAGGTCGTTAATTAACTAACTAAAAGTATTTTAAAAAGGCCTTCGTATTAATTTTATCTGCAATTTATTAGTATATAGAATTCTTTTTAAACGTGAAAGAAGTCTCTTTAGACTTCGATTTCAAATCTTAACAACATGAAAACTGAATGTATGAATTTCGTACGTATATCAAAGTAGTAAGTTCTATTTGAAAATGTATCAGTTACGTAACAACAAAACAACGTAACAATTGAACCTTACACCTAGGAGCCCTTTTTTATAAATTTGCTTCCCATTTAATATCAGTGCAGAAGCACAATCTTTTGATTCGCGTAGTTTCCGTAACCTTATTCTGCACGGGCTTCTTTACGAACCTTAAATGACCCGGAGGGTGGCGGAAATCATCACCATCCCCTTAACGTAAATATAAGCGCAGTCAGAGAGATTAAAATTAAATAAACTGTGTCATTTTATGATAACAACTGATACTGAAGATAAAATTTCGAGATACGTTATGAGGCATATCGACTATTAAAACTTCTTCCTGACTCTAGTAATAAGTTAGTAATGTCCGCTGATCTAAAAGAGTTTTGTGATCCAAATAAAGAGTCGATATTGCATTGCTACTCCCTTCTTTATAGCATGTCAAATATCATGCTATGTGTATTTCATATTTTGCTTGGTAGGAATACAGGAATTCATTTGTCGGTTTTATGAAGTAGATAACATGGAAAGTGGACAGGGCAAAGGGGGTTGGGGGGAATTAATACCTCAAGGACTGTGGACTTGGTGTTATCCCCTTGTCAATAGCATAGCGTTATACGTTTGTGCTCCGCTTCCGTGATTAGCTGAGATTTACCAAAACACTAACAGTACCGGGCATCAAGTTTAAGTTGCTTTTGTAATGCATTTCTTGGTTTATGTAGGTAGTCAGTGAGCCAGTAGTTGGGTCAGTGTGACAGTTCTTTCTTGGCGTATTTTACATATTTCTAAGAATACAAAAGCCAGTTTGTTCTTTAGAAAACAAAGAAAAATTTCGTTGTGCTAGTGGTTTTGTCTTGTGTGGTGGACAACATATTTTATCAATATTAACCTAAAAAGTAGCTAAGTCAACCCTGTGTGATATGACTTGACTTTGATTGACTCACAGTGGTTTGCGGTACCAACACCTTTTAAACTGAGAAGTTAAATTGTACAACTGTGTATTCTGACGGTGGGTTAAATCCAAGACAGCCAGTTTTCGCGGTCCCCTACCGAAGTTAGGAACGAAATGTTATATAGTATCGACGGAGTCGCCCGGTACTAGGATTTACAATGGCGTCGTAAGGCTATTAGAAGTAGTCACCATTAGTTATATCCTTCTAAGGAGCGATAAAGGTTTAAAATTTAATATAGTTTGCGGTCTATGGTAAGTTACTATGACAGCCATGTGGCTAGTTGGTTAGGGGTACTTGTTAATTGAAGATTACATGAAGTCAAGAAATTAGTAGGTTAGGTGATACCTGAAAATATTCCATTAAGGACAGGTTTTTTTGGTGTTGTTACTTTTTTATTTAAGTTCTGCGTCAGTAGACAAGCAGCATTTCTTTGTAGCCGGTTATCCTTTAAACAGTTAAACATTTCTTATCTGTATTTGGAATTCACAAAATTTGTGATTGGAGTCATGAACTAATGTCAACTTTTCTAATTCCTTTATGATTCTATGTATTCTTTTTCCTAGTTTGTAGTTTCCAGCCCATCATTTATGACGACCTGGTTGAAATCATGTTGTCGGTTTTCCATAGACTAAAGCTTTTCATCTCCTTTGAATTACTGTTTGAAATAAGTTTCAAAGTATTGTAGAACATGTTGAATAGTTGAAGCAGGAAGTGGGAGCTGATTGTTTATTAAGTGGAGAATTACTGAAGTCTCGCTTCACGTCAGCATTACGTTCTTAGGTACCATACTTAAGTAGCCCTTGTAGCTTGTACTAAAACAATTACAACTGGAATAAACTGCCTGTACTGAACTCTGCCCTGAAATACATTCTGCTGGAGCGCTAAGATAGTCAAATCCTTTTTATCCCTGACCCGAATTTTAGGGCTTCGTCCTATAAGTATGTATTGCAACCCATTGAGGGGCTATATAATATTTTTGTTCGTCCATCCGACACTTTCCAGCAACAACAAATGCTACTTTTTGCTATAAAGGTCAAATTTAGACAACCTGGCTTATTATATTATTATGAAGGTCAGGTAGTGCTAGCCTAAGTCTGGAAAAGGCAAAGCTATCACATCCTATTAATAACAGCACAAATTTATAACGTTGTCCTTCATATATGGTAGCACTTAAGCATTGTGTTTCAGGTGAGATTTTCGCCTTTGTACTTCATCAATGACAATGTAGACCTACCTTAACGGAAGTCGGGTAATTAAAGTACTCAACCCTTCTTTAACTTTAGTGAAAAGTGCCGAGCACCTGCATGGTGTGACAGAATTTTATGGAAAGGCAAAAATATTTTACAACAGAAGTATAGGAGCGTTTAACAAGTTGCAAACTGTTTATTTGTAGTCCAAAGCGACGAGCAACATCGTGCCTTAAATGAAACTGTTCTCAGACAGCTTTCAGCTTTACTATAACGATGGTAGGGTATCCTTTTACACCTTAAACACAAAACTTTTTCTTGGTGCATGTGGGAAAAGAGGAGAGGAGAAGGCAATAATGGAAGAGCAAGAGAAACAGATGGACAAGAATAATAGGCCACAGAAGAAGTAGAGAGAATTGTAGACAAAAGGAAGAGTAGGGGCGCTTTGAAGGAAAGAAAGAAAAGAGAACGAAAGTTGAACAGAAAAGCAACAAATATAGATAGAAATTAACGACTTGGCAATCTACAAAATAAGGAGAGACAACCAGGGCAATCTACGGAGAGTTGTAACCTATTTCTAGAAACCTGTTGGTACAGCGTAAATTTAAAGGTTTTAATAGAATACAAGAGCGCTTTGATAACGGATTTCAGTTATGTTAGTATCAATTAAAAGTTTGGGGTTTTGTATCTTTGATGACCTGGACAAGGATACAATAAATCATGAAGGACAATGTTTTCAATTTTGATGGAAATAAAAGGCTTATATCTCAACAGATACTTATTTGTGCAGCCATTATCTTCAGCACTGGTGTCCATTCTTTAAACACGTCACTGGATTGACCTCCTAATTATCTCTGAGAGTAAACAATCCTGAATGACATGGAGCCCTTTAGAGTTTGAAGTGATGGATTCATACCCTTAACTGATCTTTTCAATATTGTACTCTTCGGTCTTTTGGAAAACTATAACTCTGTGGTCGTGTGTTTATGTTGCTCTGTGCTTCAAGTATAATCAGCTAATCTCTAGTTCCCCTACAAAAAGAAGATAAATCTGATCTAAATACACTGGAGTCGTCGTTCTTAAATTCCATCAATGCATATTCAGTGTTCTAAGATCTGAGGAGGGATTTCCTTTGAAGTTGTGTTGTATATATTTACCTAAGACTGCCGGGGGAAAAAATGAGCTCTCCGCTGTTAACAACGTTGTCTGGTTAGATCAACGAGGGAATGCAAATCCTTTTACAAGTGTGGACAATAGGGCTCAAAGCTGACGAACTAGTCTATGTTACCATACAAAAGCTACTAGAATCACAGTAGATTCCTATCATATTCACTGAGTAGTTCAAAGCTTAGAGTACCAAGAGGTGCTTAAGATCATAAGAAAATATAAGAGACGGCTGGCGTGAGCATCGCCACTATCCTCCCTTTTGCCCTCTTGATAATATATCATAAACCTAAGTGTGAATTATAGGTTGCCTTGATAATATGTACCTTGGTCGACTACTAATTATCCGGTAGCTTTATTTTATTAAGATGGACAAAGAGGGCAGGATTATGGTTCCTCTCCTAAGCTGATTAGCGTATGAGAAGGAATCTTAACCAAAAGAGAAGAACGGTTAACCCTTTGATGAGCCGCCGTTGGGCACTACTTAAAACAAAAACCACCTACTGTAGTGTCGTGCTTGTAATTGATAGGACCTTTAGAAGTAATCATTTCCCTTCAGTAGCATAGAAAACAGAGTAATCTTGCGGTTTCGGGTTAGCCAGTTTCAGCCGTTAGATCAAAGAGTTTTCTTACCTTTAAATTTTAATATCTTCCGTTTCTTATTGTCAATGAAGGAAACAACTCCTTATGTCAGTAGTACCAAGTTAGATACTTGTGATTTTTCTTCAGTCATTTGTAATTCACAAGTCACTTTAAGTCAACCGCAAGGTACCAGAACTGATATGGAACACATTTAGGTTGATAACGAGAGGGTCATTTTAATTTGTTGATGGCAGTGATGAGAGATAAGCTTCCAGGTATACCTGTATTTGTAACATGTCTGTCTACGAATCAATATCCTGACATTTAATGCAGTCGATGACTATGAATTGAGATGAGGAGAACCGATTAGCCAAAAGGAGACATGGATTAACAGGTTACTTTAAAGGGCCTTGGTATTCGCTGAAATAGGTACTAACGACTACCAAAACCGATTCTGGTTTCTATTCCTAATTAATATCACCGACGAAAACTGTCTTAACGATCAACTTGAAGCAAGAATGAATGAAGAACAATTCTATACAGTTGCAATAGCATCCTTTCTACATTGAGTGCTAACGAGTTTATTTTCACCGTGTTTCAACTTCATTCATTTTTGTCAAGACGCAACTAAAATACTGTAGCTCTCAGATGAACATACCTCCTACTCGTTTCTAATTACCATATTATTTTTCTCGTGAGATTTTACATTTTCTTCTACTTTAAAATCCTACTTATTTTATGAATTTGATTCTTTCTGTATCCCTTACTACAATTCTTGTTAACTCTTTTTTGATTGTTTTTTATTCTTAAAATTCTAAAAAAAGAAAAAAGTGATTTCATTTTTTTTGTCAACTTTCCAATTTTGCCTTCCAAACTTTATTTTGTTCTTTCATGATATTTTATCAATATTTTTTATGCTGTTTTTAAATTTTTCTTTTTTTAAACGTTTTCCTTTATATTTACATATTTTTACATATATTGTTAGTATTACTTTCGCATTGAGTTTATCTCTTATCCAAAATTTATGTTAACAAAAATCACATCTTCGAGTAGTAAGAGATAAGAACAAAGGAGTACGCAACTAAATTTTCATGTTACGCAAAGTCCTGTTTAAATTGGAGTTGTTTTTATACCTTTATAAATCGTCATTACATAATCATTCGAGTGCTTGTAACACTAAAAACTTAACGAAATTCCATAAAAACTGCGTTATAGTGTTTATGATTCTCATTTTCTCCTTCGCTTGCCATTGTTTGCGTTCCATGTTTTCTTTAAAGGGTGTTCTACAAGGATTCATATCTGGCTCTTTATTGGCTATATAGACAAGTTTATGTTCCCTCTATGTAAGATTATTCAACCCTCTACTTAATTTAGAACAAAATTGCAATTAACTATACTTTCTGGTACTTAAAAATCTCTATTGGCTATATTTTTTCCATGACGTATCGTTCTTGCTATCCCACTATTTTTTAAGAACTAGTATAGTATCTTTTTATGCTGATTGTCTGTGTTTTTACTTTAGTTGTTAGGTCTTACCCTTTGCTAACTTTATGACTTGAATTTTAGTTCAATTTGTACTAGGCTGCGTTGTTGACTAAAAACTCGTGATTGTTGGTAGCCTGCAAATTGACTTTTAATTCTACAGATGATTCTACATAAGTGACAGGATCCTAGTAATTACTTGATACAAATGAATTACGAATACAAGGATTGTTAACAGCATAAAAAAATCTGCAATCTCGGTTACAATTACAATAAGACCTGGTGTATAGAATCTTTACAGAATGGACATCATGTGGCACTAAAAGTTCCAGTGGCAGATCAGGGACGAAATAGCGTAACAAACCTTGGCCAGCAAATGAAAGGGCAAGACATGTACATGATTGTGTTTGCTTAATCAAGTGCATTGGATCTGTCTTCACAGAAAGTGATGAAGTGTCAAATATGAATATAACACAGAGCACGCTATGTATTTGCATAGTGCAAATAAACTATAAATCAATCCTCCTCTCCTAGTTAAAATTATGCTCAAACCAATTTGGGGTAACTTAAGATGAGAGCGGGGGCGACCATAAGGTAAAGTTGTGTTTAGATCCATGAACTTTATTTTGACTTCAATCTATGTCTTCGTTATGTTTTTATGCAACAAAGCAATGCATTTTATTACCAATAACGTTTAATTTTTACACTATATATCAACACAATTGTAAAACATTCACCCTTACGTATGAATATGAAATACGTCTCTTAAAAGTATGCAATTTCTTTAACGTTTTATATTATCCTCCTCTGTTGGGAGATATACATATCTGACTTTATTACTATCAGGGCAACACTAGCAATGTTCAAGTCTTTATGTAAGTATGATGTAACCTTTACACGCATCTGGTTGAAAACCTCTAACCTCTTACTGTAATTTCTAACGCATGGTCAACTTCTAAACGTATGGCCCCTGCGCGAAAAGTCGGATGTACTCAAAATGTTTAGATTGGATATAAGAAGTGATACATACACATTAGATTATTAGGCGTTGGTATTAGCTGGAAGAAGGGTAATGAGAGTGTTGAAGATTCAACGCAAAATATAACAAATTTTTAACTTTTCATCTTAATTGAAATGAGAAATTTAAATGCACAATAGTATAAGAAATGTTATCAATATCAAATGTACTAGCTCTACCGTTGCTAGAGAATTTTGTGGGCTTAAAATTACGTTGGATAGATTCCTTTATCGGAAAGGTACAAACAGACATCATCTCCTCAGATAGCTTTAATGGAGTCACTAAAACAATACAATGACATTGAAACACGAATTGGTCATTACATTGACTAACGTAGCAAGAGACACTGTAAAAAGCAATTAAATTTTAATAGGACAAGTCAATGTATTCAGCATCCTTAAAATTTCTTTCAAATATTAAGAATCAAGACGCCCTACGCCGCATCCTACCAGTAATGACATGAGCACAACATTTACACAATGACGGCACGGTATATTCCGAGATTTATTTCCTTCCGGCTTCTGTTGGTGAAATCATGAACTGTGTCCCTCTAGCTCACGCCAGCCTCAGTCATTAAATATGAACTTCCATACAATTCAACCCACATGAAAATCGTTCCGTACTTTACACACATGGAAACCTCATAGAAGTCCATAGAATAAAACAGTCATTTAGTCGTTTCTGGAAATGATTGCCCAACCGCCGAGTGTGTATAAGTTGCAGAACAACAAAGTAATAGGAATAGCAGATTACTCTGTAAGTAGGCCAGTACGAGCTGTTAATGATATTTCTTACTGTTATTGTTCAAGGGACAAATGTTTATTCAAACAGTTTTCAGGGATCTTATGGCAGTTAATAGTGAGAGAAGCGCGTGAGGCAGAGAAAATGAAGTGTAGTTACGTGAGTTTGTAGCAAGCTGTCCCTTCAATGCGTCTTACGGAAGAAGCATCTCATATACATATCGTTAAAGGGTTCATTTATGACAGTAAATGAAGGCTAAATCCTATTCGATGATAATGTCGGTATATCCAGCAAAGAAAAGTTCCTGCTGTTACTGGCTTTGACTTCTGGTCCAATGTTTTCTATTCAGCGTAATTCTATTGTCTGTGTCCCTGTATGACTCGAAGGCGCTTCAATTGGACATTTTCCTCTTAGGTAGACGCTAAAAGAATTTCTAATACCTAGATCCGAGAGAGGATTTGTGAAACCTAATGGAGAACAAATAACCGTCGGAGAACTTATTTGATCCGATCGAGTCCTAACACTGACACTAAACAAGATTTAGCCTATGCTCTTTGGCAGGTACCGAAATACTCGAAATGACTCTAAAATCTTGTCAAAGTTTGAAAGTAGGAACGGAGGTGGACATTGTGAGTAAAAAGTGTGCTAATAGCTGTTAATTAAAGAGTGAAAACGACATATGATGATTAAGATGATTAAAGACCTTAATAAACACTACAATTATCTATCAATTACGATTCCGATAATGGTTTTACCAAAATCATAAAATGGTTTACTGAATGCCATTATTTTAAAGCAAGGAAAAACATTGTAAGTTCATTATTCCCAAAATTGTGACACCTTGATATCAAAATCTTGATAAGTAAGACGAAAACTCTATATATCCATTAGCTTTCAATGCCTCGATATCTTAAAATTCAAGTATTGACTACTAAGATGTAAAAGATATATGGTCGGTATCTTCGAAAGATATTTGGTTATCATGGAGAATAGAAAACACTGCTCTTCTTTCGAAGGCTCTTCAAAACTTTGGATTTTACAGATCTCGCATACCAAAAATACATTTTCAATTACAGTGAAACTTCCTTCTGGCTAAACAGGCATACGTCGGTTATGGTATTAAATTTAAAAAATATGCCAAATCTAGTCGACAATAAAAGAATAACAATAAATGAGAATAACGATGTCCTGGAACACTAACTTACAACATGATAGTATGATGTGCAAAAGGAAATAGAGATCCCTAACTTAGCATTTTCACTTGAAAGGAAATATTTGATCTTTACACCCTGGTTTACAAAGAATTTTAAAATCCATTAATGGAGGCTGGAATTTTCTCTTTCCAGTAATAATAAAACATATTTTACTCCTAACTTTATAACATTGGTGCATAAGTGATCTTCAACCTCCATCTTATACTTTTTGCTGATCTTTTTTCTCAAAAAACACCAAAGTTCGCTAACTTTGTCGGTCTTTGAAATAACTACTTCAATCAGCTCTTTTACAATTTGGAACGTGCGGCACACGTAATGCTCTTCACAGCAGCACCAATACAGGTTAACAATCTTGGTCTTATGGGAAGAGGAAAGGAAGCTTTTCCGAGTAAAGGGTAGCACAGTTCCTGTGGATAACAAGACCCTTGGGTTACTTTGAACTGTAAAGCTTTTTACTGTCCTCCTCAGCTCTCTGTCGTAAACATCTACTCCACCTAAATATCATATAATTTTAGTACAACAAGTACGCCATTTGCAAATAGTGGCATGACGTGCTAGGAAGAATAATAGTTGTCATTATACCTAAGCGTACATTGGATATATTAAGTATTGTCAACAAAATTGCAACAGCTTGTCTTGCCTTGATTGGTTGCGTACGAAGCAATTAAGAATATTTCCTCACTACACTTATTGTTGCTCGGATTTCCTTTGTCGGATTTGAGCTTAAAAGAAAACAAACTTGATCATTGGCTCTGGATCAAGGATTCGGAACAGCGAGGTTGATCTTTACGTTTCCCAGAGATGGATGCAGATTGCTGCGGGAAGGGCTTTAACAAGCTATTGTGGTACAAAATGAATAAGGAGTGTTTGGTATTAAATTGCTATAATTACAACGCCCAATAAAACATTGGGGGTGGGAGGGGGGTTCTGGAAACCTATTTTGTTCCTAAATCCATTTAAATACATCCACAGTCTTACCCTAGAATTTAGAATTCTATTTTTCGTCAAGCCCATCCAAAGTTTGAGCGGTGTCCAATTAACACATTTGTTATTATTTCTAAAGAAAGAATTTTGCCTCAATATTCATGTCATCATTCCTATGATAATGACCAGCTGCAATGAAAGCATACAAATCCCTATTGCCTATGCTGATTTTAAATATCGCTAACCTTTCTCGGATTATTTCAATGCTGGAATAATTAGTTATGATAGAATTCTAATCATTCAATCAAATAAGCCCGCGGCACTTTGACACGCTATAACTTTGCTATTACAAAGATGTTTGGCACGTTTATAGTTTAGCTCTTTTCCAACAAATTGCAAGAAAATATTTTTTTATTTGGCGCGAATGACGTCATCTATGGCTATGAAATGCTGCGCAATATTAAAAATTGTCAACAACTTTGTGAAAAGGACTTAAAAGCTTTTTAAGTATCTCTAGGGTATTTCTGCACGTATACGTTGTATTTAGGCAAGATATTTTAGATTTTGAGAACATTATTTTCCAAAATGTATGAGTTTTGAAACTACCGAAATGGTTCCTTACTTATAATCCACCGGTTTTTATTTATTTTGAGCATTAAAACTAAAAATCTAAAGATGTGATTTTGTCATGATTATTTTGCATATATTGTTTAAAAAGTTTCTCTAGCGAACTTCACCTTATTGCACAACATATTTTTTCATTTTTTGCGAAATTTCAACGAATTTTGCATTTGTCACTTTCTCACACTCATCAAATTTTAGAATACAAAATCGTCGGTACAAATTCAGGAAAGAAAATGTAAGCTTAAAGATATAATAATCATTTTTTCCAACGAAAAGTAACAAAATCGAAAAGTAAAAAACTGCACTATAGGTCATCAAAACGCCAATACCGCAAAATAATTAAAAAAATCAAAATAATGTTTTCATCATAATTTTCAGCAAATTTAGGAAAAGTCACAAAATTTCATGTCAATCCGGCCAGGCTTTGAAACGTTATGAGCTGAAATGTGTAACCGCGGGCCTACTAGCGCCCCCCTCCCCCATGTTATATAGGGTAAATTTAGTAGCAAAACGACGCTGCGAGGGTTACCCCGCATGGCAGAAGGCGGTCAGGCTCCCCTCATACTATAAAGCAACCGTATTATGATTCCACACCTAGTATTGGTGGTCGGTAGTTAAGATTCAGGCCCTCCTGGCATCTCGTTCATCTTAAGTGTAGCAAACGCAAACCACGACGTCCTGAATTTGTTACTCGAGTTTAGGTTCGATTTAGTGAGTTCCTCCGTTTCTTGGTCGTTAAGACTTTCTGTGACTCGTGTCAGCATTCATCCTTTCTAGATTCCAAATCCCAAAATTGTCTTAGATAGTCGCAATCTTTACTTGAAATAAGTGAATATACGTGAATGTTATACTGCTCTTCCACTGTATTGAATAATAATTCTTTCATGGAGTTTCTAATCTTGTGTATGACATAGGCATAAGTTGTAGAAATAATTGTCCCTATAAAGGCATTAATACGAAAAAGATCTAAATTTTAAACGTACATTCATAAGGTTATTTCTTTAAGCTTGATGTGTAAGTTCTCTTATGAAACTGTGGATCCTTTTTATACGGAACAAGAATTTTTTATTGTCAGTAGGACACCTCTCTATGCATATAGTGAAAATATCATGTGCATTAAAAACACACTTGTACATTAATATTGACGCCCTCAGTGAGTACTTTAAATTTTGGTAGGCTTTATGAGGCATCTTTTTGTTTGCTTCTATTGACTGTCCAAATCATGTTGTGATTTTTTGGCTGCACTCAAGCAACAGCAATCAATGTATTAGTTTTTGAACAGAATTAATCGAATACAGAAGCCAACACTTGACAACTGTAATGTCCACTAAATTTTATCTCGGTTCCTTTTATCAATGACAATTGTCGAAAGGCCTCTTATCTCTCTTTCATTACCTTTGATTCCACGAGTGCATTTAAATAAAGTTTAACTGTCATATGGGCCTGCGTATGTTATGAAATAAGCTGGCATGAATGCATTGAAAGCTTATGTTTTTAAAGAAGGCAATAGAAGCTTTTTAATATTACTTAGGTTTCTAAATGGACAAGGTAAGAAATGTGGTACGCTGCCGCTACTACCCCCTGTCATTCTGCTACTGGAAGTGTTGATACTGTCATTGTAAGAGAGATCAAGCAAAAAAGGCTGAATACCAAATTCTCTGACAATATGAGATATATAGCGCCCCATTGTGCTCTTCAAGAACACCGAAATGACTACAAAACCTTTAGACCAGGCTATGTCCTTTCGCTAATACATGAATCAAAGTAAATAATTTATCAGTCTTGTTGACTACTAATCTCCTTTGCATGGAGGTCATAAAGACAACACCAAACATATGTCCCATTAACACATAATATCCGAAATTCACTACTCATTATCGTACACTACACAAATCTATTAAAAACCTCCATGATATGTATATATATATTCGTTTACATTGAATACATAAAAAAGCATTCTCAATTGTCCTTAGCAGATTTATAATAATGGAAATACAAGTGAGGTCAAACACTACAAGATATTAAGATTATTATGAAGTGCAATATCACTTCATCACTTAAAGTATTTCATGCTGTTTTATTGTCGTACGAGGTTTGGTTCTCACGAGTTGTCTTGGTGAACACATCATTGTGTTCGTGTCAGAGCTTCATTTCCAGATCCCAAATCCTGACATAGGTTGTCATATTCATAAGGATGATGTCAGCTTAAGTGGTTTGTTAAGAATCGTTATGAAGAATAAATCTGACCTTCCAACTCATGTCAATAGTCTTTGTATTTTCTACCGTTAAGCCTATGTTTACAAAACACCGAACTCACATACGAGCAACGGAGCAACTTTTGGATTTTTAGTGATAGGAATTCAGTGTGGGCGAACTGACAATTCACACATGATAGTTACCTATTTTGGGAGAACGATTGTCTTGCCGTGTATATGTAAGTTTTGAATCCATCGACGAATGTTATCAGAATGAGTGAATGCTCAAAGTCAGCACGTCGAGACGTTTACCAAAAATTCGAATAGGGCCTAATAATGCCGAACTTTGGTTCACTTACGCCACGTCAGCAAAGGGGGAATGTAAGGCGGTTTTGTGGGGGGGGTGCCAAGAAGGCTGGGTCCAAATTATTTTTCACATTCCGCTAAAGTGCCTTTGGTCATTGTGTGGAAAGGGGTGATTTATGTCGATATGCATATCTTGCTGTGAATGTGACACTATTCTAATGTGAATGTGACACTACACTAATCTGTCGCAATAAATTTCAATTTTGATAAAGCTGGAAAGTGGTCACAGAAAAATTTGGCTATTTGAAATTTGGCAAATCTTGGGGGCACATAGCCCCCCTCTGCCCCCTGTTCCCCCTTTCCTGCCCATCTTACGTCGCTTAAACTGTTCGTGGTGTTTCACTGATCGATCACCTTTCCCACAGATGCTCAGATGAATCAGTGATGGTGTCACGAGAAGGATTTTCTCATCCAGGCCATTCAATAATTGCGTAACGGTCAAATGGGTGGGTGGGGTACCTGATTTTGTTACGCACCGTTACACTATTTCAGCATGGTGGGTGGGGTATGAAGCAACATATTACGTAACGCCCTGAAAAAAATTATCCCTCAATTACTTCGTGTGTCACTTTTTATCAATCTAAAATCTTAGATCCAATTAGAGATCAATTAAATTGCGTACATATAAATCGAATTTTTACATATTCGCTATTTAATTTTTAAATGTACACCATCGAATACCAGCGCGTGTTACGTTATGTTTATTGTAATACGTTTGAAGACTGCCAGAGATATTTTTACGAAGTGATCGTAAGTGAAAAAAATCGACAAGCTCATGTTTCATATACTTGATTTATGGTAGGGTCAAGGGATCATGATAACTTTTGATGATAACGTTTCAGGTCCTGTCTCCCATTTGAAATATGGGGTATATTTTCAGACTCTTACATAACGGTGATGGGTAGGGTTATGCTATCCGTTACGGTGCATTGCAGATGGGTGTGTGGGGCTGAAAATAGCCGATTTTTAGCGTCAAGTAATTATTGAATGGCCCCCAAAGTTTATTTGCCCCTAATGTGATACGAAGATTGTTTGATTACGACAACTTTACACAATCGAATTGAAGAAGGGCCTTGTTGAAACTATCCTTCACCGAAGATATTAAACATTTATTTTGAAGAACAGTGGGCACTGTTGTAATTAACACATATAAATTGAATTGTGTCAGAGCTTTTATCTATGAAGGACACATTCTTCTTAGTTCTTTTTGATATATACTCTGATCAACGGACGTAAAATTCCCTTGTAAAGTCAATATTTAAAGATTCTAAAACTCCATAATGTTTTGCTACTCAGGTCTTTCTTTATTCAACTATCTGACCCTTGGGTCAAATACGATACAAATTTATTGTGACACGGGCGTGACTTACCATTCGTCACTCATGCCCAGGCTACTTCCAGAACAGGCACTGTGGTTGGCACAGTTTGACATCGAGCATGATATTGTAAGAAAGAGAAAGAGGCGTAAGAATATCAATACCCAGAGACAAGCCTGCATTCCCGACTAGTGGGTATGTATATACGCTTCGTCTCACACATCATCCAGATTTGTGTTTAGATTGCATATAGAATCTTCCAGACACGGCCTATGCGAAAGATGACTTGCGTTATGTGATGGAAGCGGGCGATCTTTCGTACTCCCCTCTCGATGTGGGCGTGATTAAAAAGAAAGTCCGTGACCTCCACAAGTCATGCCTACATTTTATTGAATTCCGATACAGCTTAAGACACTTTACTGATCACGCAATGATACAGACAGCGGAGGCTGCATTAAACTATGGTTGTTGATTTTTTGTTTCCTGACGATTACAGTGACTTAAGCGGGGCATTAATTGCACGTGTTATATATTTGAATTAGATAAAGCATGACATCGAGCCGTTGAATCTAAATATACACTTGAGATCTTACTAAACCAGCTGTCTTTTAGAAGCCATGCTATTTGAAATAAGTGTTTGCTCGAAATCTTCCTTTGCTTTTGGCTGCTTGGGGGAGATTGGCTACTAAAATGTGATGAGATGAGCAATCGATCAAAAAAGAAATGAAAAATAAATTATTATTTTCGAGAACTATTATCAACTAAAGGTGTTATGTTCCATAAATAGAACTTGATAGGACAGCATATGTTTTAAAGCAGTTTAATTTGGAAGAGCTGTTAGGCAAGAGAGGCATGTGAACTACTGCATTAGGGAGAGGCTTTATCGGACAGGGGTAACATATTCCAGTAAGTAGTCTTACATCACAATGGAGATACTATGTTATGTTCCACTTTTAAGACGAAAATAGCTACTGAATTCGAAATTTGTGCAAAAGATTGAGGCTGTTTTATCAAAAATCCAATTTAAAACATTTTATATGATTTTCATGTTTTGAAATTAACCTCACTTTTTATTGAATGAGAACTCACTGAAAATGAGGGATTTACATCACCTACTTACTCCCCTTTCGGAAATAGCATTAATTAATCTTTCTGTAAAGCATGCCATACATCTGAGATATTTTTGAAGGAGATAATAATAAACTGGTTTCTTGTGACATCACTTTTGACGTAATGTGTCGGATAACACATACAACGGTCTCCATCCAGGTAAAAATTAACGACCTGAAGGATTGCTGTAGGCGCCAATTAACATACGTCGGCATGACCCTGAGTGCCATCGAAGGTGCAGGTCACAATGTTTCGTGCAAAGCCTTTAAGACTTTATAATGGAGCCATCATTACTCACAAACAGGGTACGAGAAATTGGGCTGGAAAATAAAGATCCAAAAGCCTTTACCTGTATTTCAAAACACCATTTAGCAAGTAGGAAAAATACCCTCTCTAACCTTTTAAAAGGTACGTGTCTCTGCCACAAGTTCCCGCAAGCAGCACCTCACAGCTGTTCAGAATCATGCAACAAAGGCCTTAGCTGCTTCCAAAGTTTAGGAACTAATTGTTTGTGACCGACTGATTGCATCTCAGTAAACCCAGACGTGTATCTTTCTAAGTGAACAATGGAAACGGAAATCGGTCGCAAAAAGGTACAAGACATAATCAGCAACCTCTAATGATGCCTCGCGTCAGCTAATCATAATTACCGCAAATTGGCGGGAAACCACTTCATGAGAAGTCGGCTTAAGTCGTCAAGGGTATTTCCTTCAAAGATATCGCACGTACGTGTTTTAGTATTGTTCATGACATCACAAGATGCGAATGGTGTACATCACAAGTAATTGCTTCCATGCACTAAAGAGTTAAGACCACCGTCTACCGATTTGGAACAGCCATGCTGCTAGTTCCTTGATAGTGTGCCAAAAAAGGTAAAGCATTAATCAAAGCAGATCCTGGACCCTTTCTATTTCTTCGCTTCCTAGAGTAATATTTTGCAGACTAAGAGCATAGTGCCTTGGAATTGAATTCTAAGATAACAGAGTGAATGAGATATATGACATAATGGTGCTGTAAGTATTGAGACTTTGATTTTAAATACATGACGATGACTATTGAGAATTTTATTACTTTACTGTACAAGAAATAGTACGCTATGGGCTGCCATTACTTCACTTTTTATGTTTTGATTTACTTAATTTAATCTTAAGGTCATGTTTTGCGGGGCTCTTAGTACTTGTTCATTTCAAGCAGCCGTTATTACGATAACAGTGTTACGCGGGTACGTGGAGAATCGTGAGGGAAATTTTGGACGTGAGGGGGGGGGGGGGGACGGGGCAACAAATTTCCTAAATTTTGAGGACTTTTAAGAGATACTGGTTCTGACTCATCATCTCGAAAATATAGTCTGTAGCCTACAACTTAAGGAATACGATAATTTATTAACTTGAGAATCATATAGACCAGCTGAAAAGCTCATTGAGCACGCATGTACTTTATGTGGTACGGACTAGTTTTGCGGGAAAATTGAACATCTTCGAAGCTCTAATGTAAATTCGATTGATTTAAGAAACGGAAAGTCAGTACATTTAGCGGAAACCACTCATTAAAGCCCTTGTACACTCTATTTAGTACATGTTGCAATTGATTATCGCGTTCCTTTTATAAACCATCACCGACCTATTGCGTGACGTAAACTGCAAGGAAAGCACAGAGGTCATTATTTGGTCAAAGGGCCAGGAATTAGCTTGTCACGTAGGTACCAGTTAACAGAGAAAGTCCTTTATCACTGTTAACCAAAGGCCATGATTTTCAACGACATCATACTTTCTAGGACTTTGTGGAGACATAATAGAGATATAACATCCAAATATTTGTATTTAGTTTCACATGACTGGAATAGAATAGTACAGTATCTATCTATCTATCTATCTATCTATCTATCTATCTATCTATCTATCTATCTATCTATCTATCTATCTATCTATGGTAACACAGTGTAATATAGAAAAATAGGATGCTTTGCAAGGAAACTCTTTCCCTTTCTCTGCAAGTTTTTTGCAAGGTGTAGCTCTACACAGTATATACAAGCTTTGCTGTATATAAGTGCTATGTCTGAGTTTTTTATGTTACCTGTTGAGAGAATAATATAAAGTTGATTGATGGACAAAAATCCCAGTACTGGACTTCCTAAGACCTTCGTTATTTATAAATAATATGTGTAGTTGGACAAACAGACAAAAAAGTGTATGAAGGCCTATGTATGCATGATAATACTGTGAGATCATTATTTCTCCACTTTCATGCTATTCATTTGGCATAAACTTTTACTTCTTTAACTCCATGTTGTGGTGCAGCCACTATTATTGTACTATCAACTTTAACTATTGCTTTCTTTCAACAATTTTTACTATGTCTTTTATTTCAAATGTAACTAAAGCCAGTTTTGTTGGGGTAAAGCAACTTTCTCAATTCAATTCAATGTTAAAGAAGAAGTTTCCTAACATGGAAAAAGGACTAAAGTCCTTTTTTGCTAGATGTTTCAGCCATATTAGAATTAAGCCTCCTCAACATATTTTTGTCCTTGTACCAGAAAGGGTTTCTCTTTCATCGACGGTAAAGTAACCAATCTCATCTCTAGCACTTGTCTTAGAGGAACAATAGAATGTTTATTTTCCCTGATTTTTTATTTGTGAAGCCTTGCTTAAATGAGTAGGACCATGGGCTGCTTTGCAACATATTTATTTGAAATAAAACCTTAGAGAAATTTTAAATACATAGAACAAATTGGAACTTAAGAAATAATGCAACATTCTCAATTACTGGAGTGAAATGTTCTCGAGAGTCTATCACTCATGCAAAACCCATTTCCTGTTATTTTCCCTTGTTTAGTCGAAAGGCTGGAGGAAAGATTATCGGAACAGAAGAAAGAATATTCAACACTACATCAGAGACATTCAGAGGTAGGTTGCTTTCTTGAATATTTGAATATTTTTGATATTTCTTTTCTTATACAACAGGACATATATCACTAGTTGTAGACGTGAAATATTGATAGCACTGTAGAAGGTGTGATATACCAGTATCATGCTTTTGAAGCCCTAATTGTTACAGGATGTGAGCTACTTAAAACTTGTGTTCAGGATATTTGATATTGTGATACCATTAGTGTCAGTTATTTTCACAGACAAACCAGGAGAACAAATGATTGCTTGAACCCTATAACACTATGGAAATGAAAAGTGATAGATAGAAATTGAGTAAAACATGGACAGGTGTTGTTAACTGATCCATTTCTTACGAAGAATAGAAATTCCTATTTTCTCAAAGTCATGCAGACTCAGAATTCTGCAGTGACCAGCTGATAGAATTGCTGCAGCTGGAAAAGGGTAGAAAGGTTATATGTAGTAGAAGTATGTATTGAGGATAATGCAATGAAGACAAGTAAGTGAAGTTATTTGAGGAAGGGTGCAGCTCTATGTCCAGTAAAAGATATCAGATGGATCTTGTGACCAACAGTTTCAAGTGGGCCTATAGCCAGGACTAGAACTTTGGATTGAATTTGGGTGGGTTATTCTGAATTCAGATGGGCTATTCTGAATTTGGAGAGGCTGTTCTGACGTTGTTAGGGTTTGTTAGGGGGCTTACCGCTTTGGATATGGGTCTGGTTCAAAATGATGGTAGTAATGCGTACAGGGCCTGATTGTGGACTGTTGATATCTGAACAGTCAAACAAGTTCATAAAGCACAGAAGTGCCACCTATCCTGGGTAGTGGGTAGGATGGCTGATCACATTTTCTAGTCATTCTTAAAGTAAGTGAATCACTAAGAAGAGTTTTCAATGACAGCTCCTCCAAAACCCAGCAATTATTGTGTAGGTTAGTGTAAGCAATTCAGTGCAAGCAAGAGCACTTAAAAAAGCCGATTTAGGACTCGTGTACGAAACAGACGTTCAAGTGAGCAGAACATTGGGAACCAGGGAACAGCTGCTTCTTGAAACATAAAAGGACATAACGGGATCATTTAGCAGAGCATTTGCCATACACTAACTGTTACAGCAAAGCTGTTCAGTAAATAAGTAACAGAGTTTGTGTTAAGAAAGATTGGAAAAACGGAATGTCGTCAAGGAAAACCTATTTTTGTCTCCTAAGTTGTGAAAAGATGTGTAAATCGTACCTGGTAAAGAAGATCAGGCGGGAAATACTTTGTGTGACGTTGTTCTGTTACATTTTTGGATTCATCTTGGGCATTGAAGCCGCAGAAAACAGAAACAATGAACAAGCCCCAAACAAAAGATGTCTCTCCGCTTTTCTGTCATTGATATAGGTAGTCTCGTCGCTTGACAGCGTCACCTCGCTCTTGTGAACGTGTTGTTTCTTTTCCCAGTTATTTCTTGCATAAAAGTAAGGTATATTTCATTGGGGCTACAGTTCTAGTGATTTGGTTCTGAAACAGCGTGGGTGGGTATCACAAGGATAAAGAATCTCCATTAGATAAACTTGACATCACTATATCCAAGAACTGGCTACACTTGGCCGGCCACGTGCGTAGGAGCAGCTCTTGGACAAACAGATATCAGCAGCTGAGAGTGGAAGGGAAGCAACCTAAAGGAAGACCAAGGAAATCCTGGAACGAAATCATCCAGGAAAACCTGCGCACCTGAAATTTGACCATAGACATGGCGGATGACCGAGACACTTGGAGGAAGAGACTACCAGTCGACAGTCCAACACCTTTTGAGGGTCCAACGGACGTTAAACGCATAATGAATGAATGATAAATGAATGATAAATGAATGTGACACTTGGATTTGACACTATGGTTGCCTGTTACAAATGCCGTTGAGTGTTAGTATTGCTGTATTTGCAGAGATTGTTTCCAGGTGAAGGTGCAATCAGGGGGAAGGTGCTCAAGTCGTCTTGGATAGATCAAGGACAGCGAGAAGAAAGTTTTTTTCTGAAGGAACAGGTTATGCCTTTAAGGAAATGTTGCAGCATGAACTAACAAAGCTTACCATCATTTGGTACCAGTATAAGAAAGCCGACGCATGCTGGACTATGCTACCCTGCTCCAGAAAGACACAGGTCTTCCAATACCCGATCTCCAGAATTCGATGAAGAACTGAGGCTCGTGGAGAATGCGGATCATGAATTCGGGCGCGCACGATGATATGAAAGCGCGACTTGAGTGATTATAGCTGGCCTCTCCACTTGACAGCCTCACCTCACTCTTGTGAACCCTGTGTTTCTTTCCCATTTGTTTGTTCTCCCTATGGTTTGAAGATAATGTCAAGCGTAAAGATGTCGCTATATATATCAATAATGTTACTGCTTTTACATGACAGTGAGAGCACGGGTGAATTATGGAGAGGCTGCACTCGGAAGAGGCTCTTGTGGAATTCGGGATGTGTTAAGAAGGAAAGAAAGCATTGAATTTGGATGTGGCAGACAGGAGAGAAATGAGAAGACCAAAGGGTGCCTGGAATGATATTATTAAAACTGCCTACCGCTAAGTTGCTACGGAAGAGGGAACGCGAAAGACAGCAGAAAGATTGAAACTAGTTGTTGCTTTATTACAAGAGTCAGTGCGCCCTTGTTAAAGGGAGAAGCTGACTATATAAAATGATAATGACGATGGTGAGTAGGTGTACGAGGGAAGCATAGACAAGAATCCCAACAAAAGATAAGGTACAAACTGGTCTCTTCACAGTATACCTTGCATGGAGGCTTTAGCCGTCCACTGTTTTAGGTTACCCAACATAACAGTCAATGTATCCTTTTAACTGCGGCTTTACTAATCCGTACCATATTTATCGTATTGTGGAAAGACTTGGGTATTTCAGTACCGGTGTCATAAGAAGAAAATAAACCGTGGTTAGTATTGGACTTATAAAGCATGAAAAGCCACAGTAATATTCTTTATACGTATGGTTTTCATGTTGACTTATAAAAATTGGTTTCCTGGCCGACATGACCATAATCTCTGTTTAAAGATTTATTCCTGAGTATGGATTATGGATTTTGGCAGGCTGAGTTTGAAAATCGTTAGACAGTCGCATTCAAAGGACAGTCTGCAGCTTTACATTGTTCACTGATGATATATGTGCTCTGAATAGTAGAATATTACCGTCTTTGCGACAAATCTGCATCAATGCAGTAGGGAACGCTGAAATTAACTTAACCAGTAATACGGTTGTATGGCATGGTGGTTGTAGAAGCCTGACTGCAGTGTCTGTTGCACGGTTTCTGTTATGAAGTCTTGTTCCATACGATAGGTCATCTTAGCATGCGTTTGTGCTGAATGTTGGTTAAAAACCAGAATAGATGACTTTAATTGGACATTGCTATACATTTTGATGATCTGATGGCTTGGAAGTATCAACACCGTTAAGTTGAGCATGAGAAGTCATTGATTGTAAAATGCATTATTGAACTGGAATGATCATATGGTCATGCGTGGTGTAATAAGTCAGAAAGTGAAAGGAATTCGTTGTTAAAGGCGTAAAGTACCTCTTCGACAAGAGCAGCAGCATACGAAAAGTAAAAGGAGGGAAACTTGTAACTAAGACATGGATAGTGCTACAGACATATGCTGGGGTCCTCAGATAAAGTTGGAACACCGATCACAAGAAGCAAAAGTGTGAGAAAAGGGCTAGTACAAGAAAGGTATTTCCGAATACGCTTGATGGTTAGTACTTGTTACTATTAGGAGTTAAAAGATATAAACAGTTGGTTCCTCTGACAGTATGGGTGATACCAATCCTGTGCCTGTGCTAGAAGCTTTCGGAAGTTTACGGTTACGTTCAAATGGAGGGGAAGGCGTTGTTAAGTTGTTTTGTCTTCAACGCCTTTTATATGCCGTACCCTTACAAAATTGTTGTAATTCAGACATTTTTGTGGAAGAGGCCTGGCTACAGAACTTTTTTTGCAGTTATACGGTTGTTGCCAGCTGTCATCTATAGTAAACTGAATTGCTCAGTATGTTGCACATGTGCTCGTCAGCTCTTAAATGCGTACACGGATAGCTGTCGTCTTGCGGACGTTCTTTGATGATCAAGTTTTTACCCAACCAATCAACAGTTACACGTTCCCAAGCTTGGCGATATCTTTACGTTGTTCACAGCAAGTCGCCATTTTTGTAATTCAGAATTTCCAAGGCACAGGGATACAAGGATACAAGATTTATTATCGCAGGGAGGTGGCATTCTCGGCCTTTTGGCAAGGAATGGATGTAGTATCTGTTCTCATTGATGACAGATGCTTTCCATAATCTGCGAGAGCCGGTCCAGTTGAGCAGTTGAGCCTGCTTCATGGCTTGCTTCTCTACCCGGTAGCACAAATTGAGGGGCGTCGCCATTGGATGCCCCAGCTGCCCGTTATTTATTAGTTATCCTGTTTGGTGGTTTTTCTGTTTATTTAGGGTAGTTTCAATGTCGGGCCCATTGCTCATCAGGGGTCTTTGATAGAGAGATTGCTGCATATGGTCTGCTTCATGGGTTGCTTCTCTGCCCGGTAGCCTAAATTGGCGTTGCCCTTGGACGCCGTATCTTCCCCTTATTTATTAGTTACCCTGTTTGGCGGTTTTCTCTTTATTAAGGGGAGTACTAATGTAGGTCCCACCGCTCATCAGGGGTCTTTGATAGAGAGACTGATGCGTATGGTCTTGGTCGGTTTTAAGAAGCTAACTAAATTCAGGATAAGGTAGAAGAGGAAAATATGAGTAGTAGTTGGTGCATTTCATTATTACGGAAAGCAAGTAAACCTAAAAGTGAGGAAGCGTTTAACTTGTAGGAACTGCATAGAAGGTTTTATGTGGAGTTTATAACGTACAAATTAAAAACGAAAGTTAGCTCCAGACTCTTTGAAAGGGCGTCCCGGCTGAGAAACGCATACCCTGAGCAACATGGTAGCGAGGCTACTATGAGTCATCCTGAACAAAAGTTAAAGGCTGCTTGAAGTAGAATGTAACAGTGACTGGCATGTGTTGAACTGCGCATTACATCTTTATTACCGCTACACTGCTTTCCTGAGTTTTGCTGGCTTAATCCGTAGCAAGACTTCTCCTCAAAGGTCAAGTAGCCAATACCTTGACGTGGCAGTATTATATTCTGCGCCCAATGCCAGGTGGCCCATTTTACTTGAAGAGATTTAAACTTGAGGTCCATGGTAAAGAGGTAGCGAAGCCGTAAATTTACGCCTTTGTTGACAAAGATCCCAGTTTTTCAATTTTATTTTTATGATAAGGATAGGGTTCCAAAACTCTACTTAAATGTTCTTTCGTTGTTTCTTTTACTTTGCTCTTTTATTGGTTACCAGTGGTATGCGTCTTGTTTTCTACAAGGCAAAAAGAAATTTCCGAGCAACTTTTTTGGCAAAAACTGTTAGGCTGTGGCACTCTTTCCCTGCCTCTTGCTTTCCTGTAACCCGCGCTTAAGAGGCTTCTACGTGTAGTGTCATTCAGTTTTGTTTCTATTTTGTTGGCTTTTATAGTGTATATCTGCAGTGGGTGCGGTCGTTGTCTCTCAAACGGGATGCTAGGCCTAGGAGAACAATATCTTCCATGTTTAGAATGAAGGTAACCAGCAGAACACCGAAGCAGAACTATGCTCCATACTGCGCCATGCTTACGGATAATGTACTAAATGATGATAAAGATACGTCTCATCATTGCTGTGACCTTAGATCCCATCCACATTAAAGGAAAATATTTTTAAAAATGCGGAAATCCCTATCACTCGTGGATATTAGCGTTACCAGTTTTATTATTGCCCTACTTTAAGTTAGTTTCTTTTTTTGTTTTGTTATTTAGATGATACAGTCCTTTATGGAGAGAATAGAGAACCATTCCAAACTCTCTCCAGGAATGCCAACAGGATCCACGGATAGTCCCTTGGTGTTCAAGTAAGTGCTTTGCGTTATTGTAGTTACGCAAACTTGACTCTATGTGCCGGCTTGTGTCAAGGCAAGCAATTCTTCCTCTGCTACTGTTATCTCCTCTCTTATTCGGGTTTAACGTTGTCTTATTCTTGTTCCTCACTTTCTTCATCTTGCTCTCCTTCTCCCTATTCGTAATTTCTTATCCGTTTTTCCTGTTATGTATCGTGAAGATATGCTTTTTTTGTTCATCTGCTGCTACTGTTACCTCTTCTCCTGTTTGTTTCAATATTATCACGTGCGCTCTTAGCCCCCACTTTGCTCAACTCGCTCTCTTTCTTCTCGTATTTATTTTCTTGTAGCCGCCCGCGCCGACGACCGTGCGCTCGCCGCCGCCGGCATCGGCGTCCGCGGCGTCCGCACCCGCGCGGTCGCGGTCGCGTCGTCGATCGGTTGCTTCGCCGGCGCCTACTACGCCCACCTCTACGGCAGCGTCGGGTTGTCCGCGTTCGCCTCCGATCTGTCGATCCTGCCGATCGCGGCGGCGGTGCTCGGAGGGGCGGGGACGTTCGTCGGACCGGCCGTCGGCGCCTTCGTGCTGGTGCCGCTGTCCGAGCTGCTGCGCGACGCCGGCAGCCTGCGAGTCGCGCTCTACGCGCTCGCGCTCGCGGTGTTCGTGGTCCTGCGCAGCGACGGTCTGGTGCCTCGCCTGGCGCGCCTGTACCGCGAGCGCGAACGCTGGGTCGAGCTGTGAGCCCGCTGCTGCAGGTCGAGGGGCTCGGCGTGTCGTTCGGTGGCGTGCGCGCGCTCGACGATGTCGACCTGACGGTCGGACGGGGCGAGCTGGTCGGGGTCTTGGGCCCCAACGGCGCCGGCAAGACGACCCTGGTCAACGCGATCACCGGCTTCGTTCGGGTGCGCTCCGGCCGGATCCGACTGGCGGGCGTCGACCTCACCCGGATGGCGGCCCATCTCCGCGCCGACCGAGGACTGGCACGGACCTTCCAGGTCGCGCGTCCGTACGGCGACCTGCGCGCCTGGGAGAACGTGGTGGTGGCATTGAGCTCACCGCGCGCCCGGCGGATCGGCTCCGGCCGCCACGGCGACCGGCGCTCGGTCGCGCTCGACCTGCTCGAAGAGGTCGGCTTCGAGCGCGACTCGCGGGTTCCGGATCGACCGGCTCGATCGCTGCCAGCCGGATTCCTGCGCCGCCTCGACCTCGCTCGCTGCCTGGCGCTGCGGGCCGAGCTGGTGGTGTGCGACGAGCTGTTCTCCGGTCTCGCGCCGGACGAGATTCGCTCGCTCGCCGAGCTGGTCGGACGACTGCGCGACGCCGGGACGTCGTTCGTGATGGTCGAGCATCGGCTGGCGGCGCTGCTGCCGCTCGCGGATCGCTTCGTGGCCCTGGTGAACGGCCGCAAGAAACTCGAGGGGTCGCCGCGCGCCGTGCTCGATCACCCGGACATACGCGCCGCCTACCTGGGTCGCGTGGAGGGCCCGTGACGATGCTCGAGGCGCGCGGCCTGATGGTCTTCTTCGAGAACCTGCTGACCCTGAACGAGGTCGATCTCGACTGCGGCGCGGGCTCCATCGTCGGCGTCTTCGGTGCCAACGGAGCCGGCAAGTCGACCCTGATGCGAACGCTGTCGGGTCTGCTGCTCGACGAGCGCGAGCGCGAGCGGGTACGGGGAGGAGAGCGGATCTCCGTCTTCGGCGAGATCCGGCTCGACGGCGAGCGCGTCGACCGGCTTCCGGCGCACCGACGCGTGCGCCGCGGCGTCGTCCTGTGTCCCGAGCGCCGCCGCCTGTTCGGTGAGAGCTCGGTGCTCGAGAACCTCCGCATCGGGGCGCACACCGCCGACCGTGCCTCCGAGCGGCGCACGCTGGAGGCGGTGTGGGATCTGTTCCCCGCCCTGGTAGCGCTCCGGCTCCGGCCGGCGGGGTTGCTGAGCGGCGGTGAGCAGCAGATGGTCGCGATCGGACGCGCGCTCATGGCGCAGCCGCGCGTGCTGCTGCTCGACGAGCCGCTGCTCGGCCTCGCCCCGGCCGTGCAACGCGCCGTGGTCGAGGCCCTGCCCGCCATCCGGGCGCGCGGCGTGGCGATGGTGATCACCGAGCAGTTCGCCCGTCCGTTGCTCGGCTGTGTCGACCACCGCTGGGTACTTCAGAACGGCTCCCTCGCGCGGCTCGGGCCGTCGTCCGACGACGGCTCCGATCTCGAGGAAGCCTACCTACGACCCTGACTTCGAGGGAGGAGAGCCGATGCACCGTCCGTTCGCGAGCTCGTCGGGAGCCGTCCTGCTCGCCCTCGCCACCGGCGCCGCGGCCTCGCAGAGCCAGCCGGCGCGGCCTCCGGCCTGCGACGCCGTCGAGGGCTTCGCGCAGCTCGACTTCTGGCTCGGCGACTGGGAGGTTTTCTCGGGCGACGTCCGGGTCGGCACGAACCGGATCGAGAAGGTGCTGTCCGGCTGCGCCGTCGTCGAGCGCTGGCAGGGGACGGGCGGCGGCTCGGGGATGAGCCTGTTCTATTTCACTCCGGCGCGCGGCGACTGGCGCCAGGTCTGGGTCACGGACCGGGCGACCGGGATCGGCGGCGTCAAGGAGAAGGCGCAGGTGGACGCCCCGACCGCCGGGGCCGTCCGCTTCCGCGGCGAGCTCCTGTCGGCCCACGGCGAGCCGTACCTCGATCGCACCACACTCACCCCGCACGACGACGGCACCGTTCACCAGAAGATCGAGATTTCGCTCGACGGCGGCGCGAGCTGGCGCACGACGTTCGACGCGACCTACCGGCCGGCCCGCGAGCCGGACGCCGAGCCGGCCCCGAGGACCGAGCTGACCACGATGGCTCTGCGGGTCCATCACGTCGACGCCATGGTGCGCTTCTACGCCGAGGCCTTCGGCTTCGAGTTCCAGGAGGTCGACGCGCGCGGCATCCGATCTCGATTCGGTCGGCTCGGGGGTCTGACCCTCAAGCTGGTGCCGCTGCGCACGGCGGCGGACTTCGAGGGCTACCCGATTCACCAGCTCGGCCTGGAGGTGGACGACGTCGATCGCGTGATCGCCATCGCCGAGCGCCACGGTGGACGGCGCGAGGGCCCGATCCTGCGACAGGACGGCCGTATCCACGCGGCCGTCCGCGACCCCGACGGCAACACCATCGAGCTGTACCAGCGCTGATCGCCGCGCGGAGCCACCGCGGTGGGAAGTACGATCCAAATAATTGTTCGAACGTTCGTTCTGTAAGATATGATGGGCCTTCGGGTCCGGACGGGACGTCCGGGCTGCGCGACCGGCGGGCGCGCCGCCCTTCCCGCCGCCGTGGCAGGAGCTCGACCGATGGCGCTGTCCTGGACGCTGTTCCTGATCTACGTGGTGGCGACGTTCGTGCTCGCGTGGCTCGGCCAGCGTCGGACCCGCACGCTCGCCGACTACGCCATCGGCTCCGGCACGATGCACCCGGTGGTGGTCGGGCTGGCGCTGGCAGCGAGCGTCACCAGCACCGCCACGTTCGTGATCAACCCGGGGATCGTCTACGCCTACGGCGTGTCGGCCGTGCTCGCCTACGGACTCGCCGCGGGGGCAGGGCTCGGGATCGGCCTGGTGGTGCTGTCGAAGGGCTTCCGTCGGCTGGGCGTGCGCTCCGGCGCGCTGACCGTGCCGCAGTGGATCGGCCAGCGCTACGGCGACGCGCGCCTGACCCGACTGTACGCCGCCATCCACCTGCTGCTCGTCGCGATGGTGGTACTCGTCTGCTACGCGATGGCGGGGCTGATGGTGGCGACGCTCGGGCTCGACGCCTGGTTCCCGGATCACGCCTTCGAGCTGGCGCTGACGATGACGACGGCGTTCGTGTTCAGCTACGTGGCCTTCGGCGGTACCTACGCCCACGCCTACACGAACACCCTGCAGGGCGTGCTGATGGTCGGCGTGGCGCTGCTGCTGGTGGGGTCGGGGTCGCACTTGTGGAGCGGGGGTCTGCTGGAGGCGCTGCGCGCGATCGACCCGGTGCTGGCCGCGCCGGTGAACCCCGGAAGCCTGTTGTTCCGCAATACCGTCGAGGTGTTCGGGGTGAACCTGGTGGTCGGTTTCGCGCTGGCGGTGCAGCCTCATTTCCTGGTCAAGTCGCTCTACGTCGAGACCGACGGCGACGTGAACCGCTACCTGGCGGTCGCGATCGGGGTCGGCACGCTGTTCAACCTCGTGCTGCTGTGCGGTCTGTACGCCCGGGTCGACGCGGCCGAGTTCGTCGCCCGGTTCACCGCCGACAGCGGTCTCGGCATCGACGGCGTCATGCCCGCCTACATCGCCCACCGCTTTCCGCCGGTCGTCGGTCAGATCGTCTCGATCGCCCTGCTCGCCGCCGGCATGTCGACGCTCGACGGCATCCTGGTGGCGCTGTCGACGGTGGTCGCGACCGACATCCTCGGCGCGCCCGGCCGTGCCGACGGCGGGGACGCGGCGCGCGCCTTCCGGGCGAGCCGCTGGAGCCTGCTGGGGATCGCGGTGGTGTCGTTCGGCCTCGCCTGGCTGCAGCACCAGCACAAGGAGTTCTCGATCGCCCTGTTCGCCCAGGAGGGGGTGTACGCGCTGTTCGCCGCCACCTTCGCTCCGATCGTCTGCGGCATCCTCCCCCGTCGGCCGCCGGCGGCGGTGGTCGCGGCCGGCTCGCTCGTCGCCCTCGCGGTCCATTTCGGTTTCCGCTACGGAGGGCTCACCTGGCTGACCGAGGCCGACCACACCAACCCCGGTCTGACGGCGACCTACGGCCTGCTCGCCAGCCTGGCCGTCGTCGCCCCGTCGCTGCTCCGCCGTCCTCGATCGCACGCCACACCGTGAGGAGAGCGTCTCCGGGCTCGTATGACCGCGACCGGTTCGAGCCCCCGGCGAGCGCGGACAGGTCACAGGCGAGGCTCGACCGCTTCGAGGTCGCACCGACAAGAGGGTCGTGCGAGGTCACGGGGACATCGGCCCCCCCCGGCTCGTGGCGTTCATCCGGGACACCGTCCTGCTCGCGGCCCAGCCGGATACTCCGGAAGCCCGCGGGCGACAACGCCAGCAGCTCCTCTCGCACTAGCTGGGCGACTCTCTCCCCCCGTCGGCGTGGCCGAGGCACGCTCACGACTCGCGCCGCGACCGACCCGCGGTGCGCGCGACCGCCGTGTCGCGGGCGAGGTCGTCGGTCGACCAGGCATCGGAGACGACCGTGCCGGAGCGGTAGCCGGCCCGCGCGATCGCGTGCGCGGCGGTCGGCGCGGTCAGCAGCAGGAACGTCACCACCAGCACCGCTCGCGCGGTCACCGACGGGTCGGCGAAGTCGACCGCCACTCCGGCCAGGACGAGAGCGGCGGCGAGCGTGCCCGCCTTGCTGGAGGCGTGCATGCGGGTCAACGGATCCGGCATGCGCACGACGCCGATCGCGGCGAGCAGCGCGAGCAGCACCCCGGCGGTGGCGAGCGCGCCGGCCGACCACAGACGCAGGTCACCCATCGTTCGAGCTCCGCTCCAGGTGGTGGGCGAATGCGACCGTCCCGACGAAGCCGACGAGCGCCAGCAGCATGGCGACGTCGAGCAGCTCGCGACGGCCGTGGGCGAGCGCCGCGACCGCGACCAGCGCCACGCCGAGCGTGCCGATCAGGTCCGACGCCACCACCCGGTCCGGCAGGCTCGGCCCGAGCAGCAGACGTACGAACGACAGCGACAGCGCGACGGCCAGGCCGGCCAGCAGCGCCTGCGCCCAGACGACGGGGAGAGCGGTGGTCATCGCAGTAGCTCCAGGACACGGCGCTCGAAGCCGTGCTTGATGCTCCGACGGAACCGCTCCGGGTCGTCGAGGAACATCGTGTGAACGTACAGCCGGTCACGCTCGGGCGAGACGTCGAGCGACAGACTCCCCGGAGTGAGCGTGACGAGCGCGGCCAGCAGGGTGATCTCGGCATCGGTCCGGGCGTCGAGCGGGACCGCCACGACTCCCGGACGGTGGTAGGCCGTCGGGGTCACCACGTCCCAGGCCACCCGCGCCGAGGACAGCACCAGCTCCCACAGGAAGAAGGCGGCGAGCCCGATCGCCCGCGGCACCGTCCGCACGTAGGCGTCCGCGCCAGCGAACGGCCGAAGCCAGGCGATCCAGACGAAGGCGAGCAGGAAGCCGACCGCGAGCACCGCGGGCTCGGTGCTCCCGACCAGAGCGGCCCAGGTGGCGGTCAACAGCAGGTGCACGACGAGCGCGTTCACGATCCCCCTCCGGCCGCCGCCAGATAGGCGTCCGGCGACGATAGTTCCCGTGCGGTCTGCTCGGCGTAGGCGATCAGCGGCTCGGGGTGGAGGCCGATCCAGGTGGTCAGGAGCGCCAACCCCGCGACCGGGGCGGCCATCGCCAGCAGACGCCCCCGGTCGACGCGGCTCGGCGCGGTCCCGCTCGACGGCTCGCCCCAGAACGTGCCGACGCCGATCTTGGACATGCTGACCACGGTCAACGCTCCCGCGACCAGCGCGACCGCGACCACCCAGCCCAGCTCCGCCGCCCAAGCCGCCCGGATCACGGCGAGCTTCGCCCAGAAGCCGGACAGCGGCGGAATGCCCGCCAGGCTGCCGGCCGGGATCAGGAACAGCCAGGCGAGCCACGGGGCGGCCCGTACTCCGCCACCCAGCCGATCGAGCGACTCGGTACCGCGCGCCGCCCGCACGACGCCGCTCACCAGGTAGAGTGCGGTCTTCACCAGTACGTGGTGTCCGAGATAGAGCACGGTCGCCGCCAGTCCGAGCCTTCGGACCTCGGGCGAGCTGCTGCCGAGCAGCCCGACGCCGACCAGGATGTAGCCGATCTGGCTGACGACGTGGAAGCCGAGGATGCGCCGGATCGAGCCCTGCGCCACCGCACCGAGCACTCCGATCGCCATGGTCGCCGCGGCGGCCGCGAGCAGGACCGCCGGTGGAGGGGAGATGCCCGGAAACAACAGCGTCAGCACCCGGACGAGCGCGTAGCAGCCGACCTTGGTGAGCAACCCGGCGAACAGCGCCGACACCGCCACCGGCGGCAGGTGATAGCTCGCCGGCAGCCAGGAGAACAACGGGAACAGCCCGGCCTTCAGCCCGAAGGCGACCAGATAGAGGAACGCGATCCCGATCACCAGCTCCGGCCGCTGCTCGGCGACGGCCGGCAGACGCACCGACAGCTCGGCCAAGTCGAGCGAGCGGGCGGTGGCGTACACCGCGCCGGTGGCCGCGAGGAACGCCACCGAGCCGAGCAGGCTGAGCACGACGTAGTGCACGACACCGCGCAGCCGAGCCCGGTCGGTTCCGAGCGCGAGCAGCACGAAGCTCGCGATCAGCATCACCTCGAACCAGACGTACAGATTGAACAGGTCGCCGGTCAGGAACGCTCCGCACACGCCGGCGAGCAGCAGGTGTACGAGTGGATGAAACCCCGGCGCTCGCTGCCGGACGTCGACGTCGGCGAGAGCGAACATGGTGCTGCCGAGCCCGACCAGGCCGGCCAGCAGCACCATCAACGCCGCCAGCCGATCGGCGATCAGGGTGATGCCGTGCGGCGCCGGCCAGCCGCCGACGTGGAGCGCGAGCGGTCCGTGGCGGTCGACCGTGGCAGTTCAAAGCAGTTTGAATATTTATTCTGCGAAGTTCGCTGAAACAAAAAAGACAAACCAGCAAAAATTTGCCAATGTCATTATTCTTTATGAAGTTGAATACATCAGTTTTGATGTCCAATTAGTTTGAAATCGCAGTATCATAACTTATGATTCATAACTGTCAGCAAGCGTAGAGGCAGAGAAGAGATAAAGGCGCAGTAGAACGAACTTATTGTACACTTCTCAGAATCTAACCATAAGGGAATGTCAGACTGGAAAACGAGACTTATTCATGAAGGTGACACTCAGACATGTTTATGGCATGCTAAAACCTTTCAACCCGGCGGTTTATATGAAGGGGATTTACCAACAATATAAGGAGATAGGATAATCAAATATGACGTTAGCTTACGACAGTAGAAAAAAGTCGTTTGATACTACCCACTTTAAATGAGGATAAGGGCTACCCTAAGGGGTAGTAGTAGAGATGGGGGGTAAACTGTGAGTATTATGGCAATCATGATGCGAATTATTGTTTGAAACCACCAACACCCCTCTGGTAGTAGTGGGTACAATAAGTGCCACCCTAATGTCTCAAATACGGCAATCGTGCTCGTACCAGATGGCAACAAGGAGCTCTTTATTTTAGTTAATTTTTCTATTAAACTAACGTGATAAAGTTTCGTTTATTCTACTATGTACACTAACCCTAACGGGCTCGTGTCCATTATTAACCACCCCACAGCCTATTTCACAACATCCATAAAACCCCAACACCATTTCATCGTTCAGCCTCCAGTTTACCGTTTGATTGTGCAATATTCATTTCTTCCCGAAATAATCGTCTAATCACCATTCTGATCGGACTTGTAGATATAGCAGCAACAAAGAATAATGCTTGTACCCGAAACGATATCAATGATAACCCCCGGCCCCGTGGACCCCCAGCTTATCAGGGAGCTGCTGTGGAACGTCGGAAGGCAAGCAAAGCTGTAGCCTCCTTTGTGCTTCCTCGTCATTCAAGCTCGAGTTCCGGGAGAATCTCGATCTGATGTTCTAAGTTTTGATTGGATGGAATAATAAATGATCCGTTAGCGCGAAAATATGTTATTTTGAATTCAACATGGCAGCGAATTTCATCGTGGACAGATTCTGAACGAAAGACTTGCTTGTCATAGAGTTCATCTCCTACGAAGTGGACAGACTTTAACGTGATTAAACTTTCATATTTTGCTCCGGTATTTTTCTTTACTTGATGTGTATGATTTTTAATGAGCTTTAGACATCAAAACAATAATGTCCCTTGGGATTGTGTAGGACGCCAAAGCACTGAGAATTCTCAATCACCGTAACTTTGGAGTAGTTGGCCACCAAGATCATTTCGATAAGAGTACCAGCCTGCAAGGATTTGCAACGATGCCATCTAGTAAGTTAGATGATTTTGAAGTTTTAGAGGTTATTGGCACTGGTTCATATGGAAGATGTACTAAAGTGAGACGAAAGGAGGATTCGAAGGTAAGAATTCGAAGCAATAGTTTTTTTTACGATAAAAGTTTAGCTGGTTTTCATTTACTATTTTACAATTGTCAGTATCAATTTTTAAGACATTCTATGTTCCATCTTCCTCAATCACTTGGCGGTTGCCACATTGTGTGTTGTACTCAGAGAATTATGTTTTCCAATAGGTTATCGCAGTTGGACTAGTCCAATTGCTGTTTGCCTAGAGCTACCGTTTCACCTTCAGCAACATAGCTTTTAAAGCTAGATATTTCTTGTGTCACAGATTCTTTCCGAGAAAAAGTCTTTTTCCAGCGAAATCGGTAGCTCTTGGTTTTCAAATTTATGTTGGTCCCCTCTCAACTGATTTTCATTAAGTTCATATAGCAGAGAGATGACTATTGCCCGCCCAGTTACCGGTACTTGATGTAAAAGCGAGATGGTTTAACGTATATGTAAGTAAAGAAGTTTTTGTAAATCTATGACATTTTACGTTACTAGAATTCATTACTGCAATGAGTAAGATTGATGAGTTAATGCACGGTTATCTTTCATTGTTTAGGGTTAAATAATGAAGTTATCATTGTAATTTTAAATGGACTTTTTACATGCTTTTATCAAGTTTTCTCTTCGTTTAGCTCGTTCAACGATAGTTAAAAATCTAAGAGTTATCGTTGCTAACAACATGACAATGGATTAACACTTTTTTATATTGTTTTTAAAGTTAAGTAGGATGCAAACTAGTTAAATCTGAATCTTGGCTTAGCATTTATTCCATTCTAGTCTCATAATTTCTATCAGAAGGCCTACTACTTTATTTTGACGTGCAGATGATCATTATACATGTAGACCACACAATATAAGAATATAAATATTATCATTACTTCTTCATACTATGCCTTAGAATCTTGTACTCATGGCTGTGAGTCTTGGCATCAGTTGAAAACTCAAAGAAGACTTCTTTGTTTATATCCTGATGCACAAGCTTGCACACCTCTATGAGGTCAGATTTCAGTCTTCTCGTTTGATGTGATATTATTCTTGTGATTTTAAGCCTTTCTTCATAAGTTTTTCCTCCTGGTCCATATATTATTCTTGTAGCTTCTTTTCTGTACCTTTTCAATATTATTAACATCTTGCTGTAGGTATGGTTGCCAAGCGTGGCTGCAGTATTCAAAATTTTCTTTGCTCCTATCTTTATATGATCTATATATATCAGTACTAGAACCAGATTTGCAGTTTTGACAACTTTCCCGACAGGCACTTGGCTACTAGCACTAAGTTCATAGTTGACAAGAACACCAAGATCTTTCTCCTCTACATTTTCAATTAAGTCGTTGCCAATCAGATACTGGCTCTTCTTATTGTTTTATCCAACCTGTATGCATTTACACTTTTTAGAATTGAATAGCATGAACCATTCTTGGCTCCAGTGATACAGACTCCTAAAATCAGACTGTTATTGTTCTACATCATTATCTGAGACTACATCTTTAAATGATTTAGCATCATCTGCAAATTTCAATAATGAGCTGTGAATATTCTGATCAATACCGTTTACATGTATAAGGAATAATGTTGGCTTAAGCACTTATCCTTGTGGTAATCCACCGGTAATATCTGCCCATTCTGATGATTTTCCATTCACCACAACTC
>JAAAKM020006971.1:89292086-89326585 GCA_010016025.2 Alatinidae sp. Z8VKAUB7J3
TTATGTAAATTGTTGCTTATCAACAGTGATTGATAGAGCTGGTTACAGGCCAGTCACACACATAACTGAAATTAGTTTGCTAAAATATTTCACAAAGTAGATGACTTGTAAATGTCATTGTATGCACCCCATGTACCTGGCTACATACTAAAAGAGAGTAGCCATTTTGAAGAATTTTTCTGAGAGGGCTTCATGTCACAAAATTTATAAACAAAATTGGTTACATGTGTGGCAAAAATTGGCAATTATTTGTGTCTATCCACGTAGCCTAAAATATTTTGTGTGTGAGATATAAACCAGTTTCTGGTCTCAATTACGTGTGCACTCTATGATATTGAAGGCTGCAATCATGCTTTTGGTAAAAACAACAGTAATTAACAAATTAGTAATTTTCATCATTTCCACCAGTAAAATTGTTGTTTTACATGCATAGTACCTTCTACTGCCATTATGGACACATGAATTCGGCTGGGCAAGTCTTATTGTAATATCTTCTAACTAGACAAACAAGGAATGATGTCTAACTAAGTAATTTGTATTAATTGAAATATTTTTAAAATGACTGTGAGGTGGGCCAAGCCTTGGAATGCTCCTGATCGTTACTAGGGTTTGACATAAATTTCAACAAAATACCAGCAGCTGCTGCAAGATCAGGTCTACTAGTGTTACTTGAATATGTGAGACATCCATTGGCTGCCTGGTACTGCTTCATGTCAAACATCTCATCATCTTGCACAAGTTTAGTGAACTTCCTGCAAGGCTCAAGTGGGGTAGCTATAGGTTTACAGTTTTCCATTCCGAATTTGTGTGACACATTTTGGAGATAATGCCTTTGATTGATAAAGATGCATTTTTTGTTTCTGTTACACTTATTTGACATAGCAAGAATGAAGTGCGCTTCACCTTGGTCAACCATCACAAATCAACTGTTAGAGATTTCTTTTCAGATACCATCATAGAAGTGTTATTTGAAAAGAGTAAAATGTCATCAACCCATAAAGTTAAAATAGTAAAATAAATTGCACCATCTTGGTTAATCAATTTATTGTAGAAACAAGAATCAGCTCCACTACATTTAAATCCTGATGATATCAGAAAATTATGTATCACACTGTTCCAGCAACATTCTGCTTGTTTTAAACCGAGACTTTTATGAAGCTTGCAGATGTGATCTGACTTATCCATGTCAACATAACCTGGAGGCTGCTTCATAAAGACTTCTGCATTGAGTTCGCCTTTATAAAAAAACTATCTTTACATCCATTTGGTGTATTTTCCAGACTCAGTGATTTGCAATAGCTGACAGTGACTGTGTAATGAGCCACTGTCTTGATAATCAGTTCCATGAGTTTAGGAGTAACCCTGGGCTACCCTGCCTTGAACCTGTCTAAGGTACTGTCAGCTTTGCGTTTCACCTTCGTCACCCACCGATAACCTACATGTCAATCCTGGCAATTGACATTAATCATGATGTAGAATGTGTGGCTACATGACCAGACAAGACATACAACTATGATAAGTATTAACTATTGAACAATATTTAGGTATACTCTTATTTAAAAAGTGGGTTGTAGGAACTCCTTCATGTATTTTATAAATATACATTGTGTCTGTATATAGGATTTCTTTGCTGTACCCACTTCTTAATTCATGTCGCAGGACTTAATATGTGTTTTATGTAAAAACTTGTTTTTTGGTGCAGACTTTAGATTTAATAGTAAATCAGCTTCTGGGATTATAATAGAATGTCTCCAATTACTCTTGGGTGCCTAATAGAAGGGGGGTTGGAATAAATCTCAAAAACTTAATAAAGGGGGGATGGGGTGGAAAATGACAAAAAAATGTAATAGACAGGGGGCCTGAACTAAATGTGAAGTCGCTAATCAATGTTTAGAATCAACTGCAACTTCCGAAATGTAGGGTAATACAACACAAACAATAGTCAGTTATTGAAGTCATGGTAGTCTCCTACATGCCTTCCAAGATTTTAAAAATGTTTCCCTCATCCTCCTGCCCAATGGCAGTGTTATTGCTAACAGCTGTAGTATGTATTTTCACACTTCCTCTAGCCTCGTAAAAGGCCACCTTCATCTTTTTAATTTGTGGTTTTCATATTTTAATAAAGACATTTTCTACTTGCCCACCAAAGTACCTCCTCAAAAAATTGTTATTGGGTGGGAGATTTCTTAAAAATTAATAGTGGGGTTGGAATAAGAATGTCCTGGCTGGAAATTTTTAAAAAAATAAATAGCAGGGAGGATGTCTATTAGGCACCCAAGAGTAGAAACTTCATCATTATAATAAGAATAGTGTAAAATTATGAATTTATAGTAAAGTGTAACTCTTTTCCAGTCTTTGACTCGTGGAGATCGAAATATGGTGAAAATATATGTGCAAAAATAGCTGAAAATGTAATTGGTGTCTTCCTGCTTTTGGTAGGAACAATATTGTCTTGACTGCCTCCTTGTCTTTGGAATCCCTCTAAAATATGCTTTGTAATTGTGATTGTTGTAGAGTTTTTTAATTATTTGTAATGTAAACATCTGCCACCATATAATTGCTTTCAGATGTACTCTTCTAGGTCGCCCTTCTCTGTTTCAACATTTGGCCATAGTGGTGATTCTTTCTAACACTATGACAAAAAAACCCCACCAAATTTGCATATGAAAAGAATTACAGCACACCTATCCTTTCATAGCTCGAACTTATTATGTAGATAGATCACACATGTAGGCCTATATAGGATGACAGCAGGTTGATATGTCAGCAACCTCTTGATTAAGTCCTCTATGAAGTGTATTGTTGGGTAGAAGAATGATAAGCATACATGTAGTATTGGGGGCATAATATCGATGTGGTAAAATCTTCACATATTCACAGACTGTTTTGGTAGTTCATAAAATTCCCTAATAATCTGTTGTTTGCCCAACAATTTCTACAATAAGAATCTTACACCAGCACAAATTCTTGGATAATGTAACAATCTTTACCTTTATGTCGATGAGCCCTAGTTGATGTAAATAATTATATACAAATAACATATCTTACTGGAATTGATGGTATGGTGGGAAATGGAACAAAATGGATTTATTTTTAATTGGATCCATAGTCTCATGTTGATTTCTCCAGATAAACCAGAAGGGAGCAGGCTGCTACACAACCTAATATACTGCACAACAATGGGTACTGGTACACAATGTAAAGTTTACATTATCCATCTTTGCTATGGGTATCTAAAACAATAAGGCCACTGTAAACTATTCAGATTACCTCACATGGATATGTATTTCTTAAATTCTTGAAACCTTGAGTATGTGAACTAAAAAATTTGAACCTAAAACTGAGACAGAAAATTTTCAACAGAAATGCTCAACTGATTGCCTTTTGGGCTCATTTTGGGTAAATTTATGATCACAATTGCTATTTACAAATATGGATAACAGTTTGGTCACTTACAATATCATACTTCTTTACTCAAGTATCGTGCTTGGCAGGAAAAAGAATATATTTGAGTAGCAGAGTACAGTTGGTACTCTATCTGCTATAGCGGTATTGCCACAGAACTACCTTAATCTAAGAACACCCCTTAAACTATTGAGATACTTTGGCATACAAATGTAAATTTTCAACATATGCCTTGTAGAATACACCAACCAGCTATGTAAGAACATGTGGCCCCAATCAAGCAACTTTAACATATTTCTAAGGAACACCAAGAAGATCTGACTAGTAAATAAAGTGTGCAAATAAGATTGTACTTCTGTTGATTTACCTGCTGTGCACTAAGGCAACAAAACTGTCATTTTTATAAGACATTTAAATTGAATACATGAAAATATTCATAAGCAATGTAATGAGAACTTTTGGCATTTATAAAAATGTCTTCTTTTCCCCCTCAATAATTTGGAGGCATAGACTATTAAATCATAAATGTCAATATATGAGAGATGCTAAGAAGTGGTGTCAGACCCCCCTGCCCCCACACACACCCCAAGAAGAGAATGTTGATTATAAGGCACTAACAAGTATATACCTGTCCTCTTGCTCTCAGTGATAAGAGTGCTACTGTAGAGTTAACATCCATGGCCATTAGAGAACAACAAATTGAGAAAACATACTGCATGTAGGAAAATGTTTTATTGGTTTCACTCATGAAGGGGGTGCCATGGCAATAATGTCATATTGAGTTCATTTCCACACTGGTAGCATCGATTTAGTACAGTTTGATTGGCATGAAACATAGTTCAGCATTTAGTAACCTTGTTGGCAACAAGTCCAGAGTTGTGCAGAATACTGGTGTATATCTGTGAAACTGGCTTTCAATTTTACAAATAACAAGAATATTTAACTAATATATCAAGAAAGTTTACTTTCTTGCTCAATGTCATGTCCAATTGCATACATGCATCATCCAATTGCATACATCTATCATCCAATAAAAGCTAACAAATTATGATGAAATCACCCAGGTCTGTTCTTGTAGTGGTAATACTTTTATCATTGACCTATACTGTCAAGCCTACAAGTCACTGTTCTAAGCATCAAAATGCATGCCATATTGTATCAATATATTTCATCAGTTCTGTCTTTTAATGTTTGAAGTTCCTTTGTCTGAAACAGACGCGGTAGCTATTACGGTATTCCTTTATGAAATAAACCAGGATCAAGTCCAAAAATTTCTAATACCTAGCCCACAGATAAGTGTTGTGATTTAGGAAGTTTTCGGCTTTCCAAGTATCTTAGCTCTCTGTGCAAACATATGGAAGTAGAGCTGGGGAAAAATTGGAATGTAAGACAGCATAACAATCACTAGGAAGAAGGCATAGCTAAATCCAAAGTTGAAAGAGTTTGGTAAGTCGATGTTAAACTGGCCTGTCTCCTTTACTGACAGAAAACATTGGTAGATCGTGACAAGTTCCCCAGTTATCCCCAGCGGATAGAGGAATATAAAAAACGTGTACCTACACCATACAAGCATATCTGGCACAGAATGTAGCAGGTTAAACAGATAATAGGAATATCTGATGATCTCCGTTACGGTCCAGCATATGAGGTACAAAATGATTCCATAGGAACTTTGAACTTCAGGAACGGCAACAGTTACTGGCCACAGCACGAACAATCTCGAGGCTACTTGAAAAAAGGTCAAAAACACAGAGGAGGGAACGATACGTAATGCACAGTGTACGACTTCCATCACCGCTGCAGTCTGACTGAGTTTGAGCATGAATGACACTGGCTTGAAGACATCACCCGAAGATCCACCCTGTATAAAATGCTTGATCATCAAGTATAACACCGATATCCATCCTGCGGCTAAAAGCCCATTGTAAGCAATAAGGTAAGCTCGCATGTCTTAAACGTCTGGGTAGAGCTGATGCGCAAATTTCCTCAATTTAACATCAGAAATCATTTCAACAGAGCAGCGCTGGTCGAACGATAAGATTACCAATACCACGAATTAGAGATCATAGGGAACCCGTACTTGTAGATCACAGAACCCATTTAAAAAGATGGTGTCGCTCATGAATGAATAAATAGAAAAATAAAATTAATAAATAAATAAATAAATAAAAAAATGAATAAAAATGCTTTTTACTGCTACTTCAATGGGTATGACCAGGGTTATTTAGTTAGTCCTGTGTATAACCCAAGTTCCGAGCCAGAGAAGCGCGTCCCAGGTGGGTTATGGCCCCCAAAACTCGATGGGTATCGAGAAATAGAGGTTGTGAACACCAAGGTTACGGTCGCGGGTGATAATGATAATTGCAAAAACTTTGTAGTTAAATCTAAGTCCGAAAGAGTATTTCTCTACTGTCAGATAGACTAAGAGGCATCACACAGGTTCAATTACGCATCCATCCGCCATCGACCGTCCTTTTGTTCTGCCTCTCCGTTAAGAAATAGAGCTGAGCAAGAACGCCGTTTTGAACTGTCTTTCAAAGTCCTGCATTTTTGCAACCCGCTTTTTTACCCCTCATATAAAAGACATTGCAAAGATTGAGAAGGTAGCAGACCATTCTCATATTTGGGAAAAAATTACAAGCATCCTTAGTTTTGCATAACATTCTTTTGAAAAGTTTGGAAAACACAGAACACTTAGGTGTGTGCAGGTTTAATTCCTTATGGATCTCTAGTCAAATGATCTTAAACCTTGTGCACCAGGATGATAACTGACTTTACCCCATTTAGCTATAAATTCCATTATGTAGTTAACATTTGTTACATGCAGAGAAAGCAGAGCAATTAGATTATATTACTAGTCGTTTTGAAGACCTAACAAACAAGGAAGGACCATCAATTAGGCTACAACATTTATTTTGAAAGTGGTTGAAGAAAGTATATATATGTGAGACACTTGATTGAAAAAATCGCCTCGTGCCTCACTCGGTTTGAACTGAAGCTCTCCCATTTTCTGTCCAGATTCCTTAGTGTAGGTCTCAAGAAACAAACCTACGGTTATTCTTATGGTATGGTTAACGGAGAAAGTTCTATTTTCCACAGTGGCGCATATAATCGTAACATATTATTATCATTATCCTTTCTCCCACCCCACAACTTTGGTTGGTCTCCATTAGTTTCGTACCCACATAACCCCCCCTTTATTATTCCTTCCCATGCATTCAACTGTTTTTTTATTGTGTGCTTCAGCTCCCTGTATTCTTGCATTTGATCTTCTCTGGTATGGTAGATAACTTACGTTGTACGGCAAACGATTTCTCTCGTTGGAATGTACCATATTGCAATTCGAGTTTAGGCTGTATATCTGTACTGTACGTTTCTGAGTTTAGTTTAACCAATGTTCAATACCTATCTATAGGTAACCTGAAGATGTCTTTCAGACGATACGTTGTCAAAGAGTTTGCTTATCTGGCGTTTTACCTATCATGAGGATTGAGATATGAACAAACTGTTGATTTCTTTAATCTTTATTTTGCACTTTTTTAGAAGAGGGTACCTCTTTTACGGAAAAGAGTATTCCCTTTTTCAGAAAAATGTGACAAATTTGTCAGAAAAGAAGATAATTCTTCCGGAGAAGTGTACATTTACTCCCAAAAATAAGGTGAAACAATGTTATATAAAAAGGATTCTGTAATTACAGACTTAAGTTTTGCATTTTTTCCTTCCTAGCATCTGTCATGGCAAGACCGGACTACGATACAAGCAAATCATTATGAATCTAAATGTCAAAGTTTTAAATGAACTTCTGAACGATGTTGTGTTACTTTACGAAATGACATCATGGAAACGGTTTTGGGAGACCAAGTTCAATCGATCTTCGTGGCGTAAGAGCCTTAATGTACAATACCATGGAAACAAGATGAACAAAGAAGACAAGACATAGTTGTTGGTGTACATGATCAGAAGGAGTACGGAGTTGAGCAACCGTTAGTAGGATTACTTGATTGCATCAAACTGGCGAATTCTGACTGCTTCCCGAACATACGGAGGCTTTTGATGTTTAGTCCTATCACACCCGTAGGTTCAGCTAAGGCAGAGCTTGCTGCATCTGGTATACGACGTCTTGAAATGACTTCACCAATCATCATAAGTAACGAACCTAAGGGTAATCTCAATCGGGTTCAACTACAAATTCTAGGACACGTCCACATTGAGATATTTTAAAAATATAAATCGATGTCTGTTACCTAAACCATAAATTTTGTACAATCACATATAATCTTTTCATTCCTATCGTACTCATCAATGATTCATTGTACAAACTGAACGTTTACGTTCTGTTACTTACATTTGTTGTTATTCGTTTGAAATTTCGGTAGTAAACTCTAATTTAGAAAATTATCGGTGTTACAAATTTAAATCTTTGAGTATTAAAACGCAAAAAAATTCATATGGATTTTTATGAATATGGCAATGCTTGCAAAGATTTCTCACAAGTGAACAATTACTTGTGGTATGCAAAGGGGATCACAGAAGTGGTTCACAAAAATTACACTGGTCGACATTTTTTTTCAACCAATAGAAAGAAATACGGTCATAATTTTTGAGGCAAATGAAGTTGCTGGGAGCGGTGCAGTCTCTCATACTGGATTCCCTCCTTACCATATCTTAAAAACTTTGAAAGTATTATTAACCCATGTACGAGAGCAAACTGGCGTTTAAAAGTATTATCTTTGTGTTCAGTTATGACGGGTGTAGCCAAGTGGTTTCCTTTGATATACGACCTCGAGAAATGATATTTGGTAAACGTTCTGTTTTCTGTTTGGTTTATCAATTTGCAGAGCTGGACAACTTTCTTGGGAGAAAGCCAAATAGCTACTTCTTTTAACTTCACCTTCGTAGTTGAAAATACACTATTTCTTGGTCTTGTATAGTGGTCTTGTTACGAAAGTCATGTTCTGTATCCTTACGAAGCTTACCTTAGCGAAAACAATATACGTACTGGGATTTGGGTCAACTTAAAACGAGGAAAACAAGTGTCAGTCCCTCAATCAAAACCCCTTCATCAGCAGTGGGCCCGACATTGAAACTACCGTAAATAAACAGAAAAGCGACCAAACAGGCTACCTAATAAATAAAGGGCAGCTAGGGCGTCCAAGAGCAACGCCTCTTTATTTAGGCCACCAGGCAGAGAGGCAAGGTATGAGATAAGCTCAACCAGTAGGGCCGCCTCTCACGGATAATGGACAGAATCTGTCATCAATGAGAACAGATAATACATCTATTCCTTACCAAAAGGAAAACTAGTGTGTCCGTTTCCTCAAGTTGCTTATATATAAGTCATATGCAATATCTAAGACATACGATAAAAATAACTGTAGATTTACAACATATCAAGGCAAAACCACTTGAAAATAAGAGGTCCTAAGTTTTCTCAGAGCTGTTGACTCTTAGAACCTCAACCTCAAACTTGAGACACGGAGCACAATTTATAGGCCATTAACAGTAAGAAGCACAAAGGGGGTCGATAACAGTGAAAGGCTGAAGATAACTTTAAGGATGAGTGCAAGGCCTGTTAAGTCTATTAAATAATATATACGCTGGTGTATAATACTGCATATTTCCCTTTCTCTGTGAGTCATGCTTCCCTTAGGGTTGCCTTTAAGTATAACCGGTATTACATTCAGACTTCATTCTCATTATTTGAAACAATTCTTGGCAACGCACAAAATTTAAGAAAAAAAACTGCAAACAATTAATAGGCCTAAGATGATATTCAATAAGTGACAAAAGTAACTTTTGCAGGTGCTAATGACAAATTTAAATACAAAAATGTGCTAATGAACATCATTAACATCGTATTGGCACTGTCATCATTACCTCGGCAACTTCTTGTAAACCAGATGACAACAGGATAGAAACTCAGTTTTGTATTGTGGCAATCATCTAGGTGATTGAGCGTACTTTTGTGCCCATGAACGGTATCTTATACCCACTTAATACTTCATTAGTAAAGCTGTAACTCTTGAGTTACATATTGCAAGAAGAGGCTGATACAAGGCAGCAACATATGGGTATGCACTCTGTTTATATGAGTAGATACTATTAAAACCAAATTACTGAAATATTGTCCGTAAATGTCTACAAAACATGCAAAACTTTATTTCAAACAATTAGAAGTTTATAGTACTTACTCGTATGATTAAGATTCTGAAGAACATCACGCCATATAACAGACCTCAATTAGACTCCATGTGGATCAACGCCGAATTTTGTTATTGAAAACTAAATGGCATGCTCTGCTACAAGCACCTCGAATTCGTACGTTGTATATCCTCCATTTCAAACACCTGTTCTATATCATTGCAGCCTGGACGATCTAACAATGATGGCACCAGGAACAGCTTACAAATAGTCTTGCAATCCTTTGAACAGGTTCATATTATACGATTTGACTTCACACAATATTAGCATTTGAAATACCAAACATTCTGCAAGCAATCGGCCACTTATAAGCTTATTCTTCTTGCAACTTACTGTGAATTGCTTTAAGTGATAAATAGATTCTTACCACCTCGTATCACTATATTTCAGACGCAATTCCAAATAGGTGACAATGACAAAGGAATACTGTCAGCTAGGGGTAACTAGTACATTCCGGAGGTTGACTGACTTAATTGACAGGTTATATAGAAGACATATTAGAGAAGCTGAATTTAAAAACATATAGTGGCTTGAAATTTTACTTCAATCCAATCATTTGTAAGATTGTACATTAAAGTCATTTGTCTAACCTACTTTATCACTACCAATATTTCTTCCTAAATCAAGACTTCACATTGCTACCTTTGCGAACCTTAGTGAACAAACGAGGTACGCGGAAATGAGGCCTTTGTCTTGGGACCTACCAGGCACACAGTTGACTTCAGATACTAACATTCAGTAACAAAAATCACATATTTATAGTGATTTAGGTGTTCATGATTTTATATTTATTACTTTTCGTAGGAATGAAAGGGTGAGGGTCTCCATAATTCATATCCAAGAGAAGAAAGCCTTGTCTTGAGTAAATTCCGGGCAATCTAAATATATAATTCCATGACTTTTTCAGAGCGCTACATGGAAGATCTAGTAAGCCCAAATAACTTAAACTACAACCTTGTGAACCCATTATGAATATATTATTTGATTTGAATCTACATGTAATTAGGTCTGCATTAGATATAGGTTTGCTAACACTGATGTATAACGCAGATGCGATACTTGGAAGATGTGCTTTGAGGGGGGGGTAAAGAGAGTTTTGTCATGGCCCCCAAGAGACAGAGTTCAGAAAACATAAACCGTTTTAACGTGATATACTAACACAGAGATCAGGCACGGAGCTATGGGGGGACAAGAGGGGCATTGCCCCTCCAAAGCTGATTTCTTGCCCCAAATTCCCCCCGTACAATTTCTTGACATCCCCAGAAAATCCTGAGATTTCTTGTCGTAATAAAATTTTCTTCAGAAATTTTGACAGTGTTGTAATGATTAATTCTTGCTTTATATTTCCAATTTGTGAGTATGAGTAATTTCCTCTTTGCAAAAAAGACATAAGCAGAAGAAAAAAATTTGAGAATTACTTTCTTTGCCCCCCACAGACCAATGGAGCTGGCTCCGTGCTTGACAGAGATTGACTTTGGATGACAAAGAAGGTTCACTTATATATTTCAAAAAAGTTATAGGAAATTATAACTTTGACGTATATTACATTAAAGGCGGCCTTCAAGTAATATGCGAGCAACCGCTCTGATTATCTCTCTACAACGGTCGTTTCTAGACAGAGGAGATAGGGGGAGGATGCGAGTTGGAAGAAGGGGTACTTTGGATGGCTCGGTTCAATAATTGCTTAAAAGAGACGTTATATGTTAGACAAAATACGGTGCCATAATGTTAGATGAGTTAGCATTTTTATCCCAGAATACTCGGTCAGGATGCCAGAAGAGAATCCTGATCCAAAATCTATTCCTTGAAAAGAAGAGGTCTTGTAAGTAAATGGTGAAAATTAATTTGATATTGACAACTTCCGAGGGTCACTTTCAGAGAATCTAAAATGCGGACTATGATTACACTGATTTTTAATAATAGAACAGGTCTTGAAAAGAACACTAAAGAAATAGAAAATATGTCACCACCGGGGATCGAACCCGTGACCCAGGCTTTCGCGGCGTGCGCTCTACCAACTGAGCTAGGTGACTTCCGATGTTAACATACTTTTATTTCTCTAGTCGCCACATTACTTTAGCTCCCATTGATATTTTCTCTAGTGTTCTTTTCAAAACTAACATTTCAAACCCTCTCTTCTCGATGATACATAATAAGACAGGTCCAAGAATTTGTAACCTTCCCAATAGCCTCGGTGCTTCCTAAGCTAGTCTTTTCAAAACTAACATTTCAAATCCTCTCTTCTCGATGATACATAATAAGACAGGTCCCAGAATTTGTAACCTTCCCAATAGCCCCGGTGCTTCCTAAGCTAGCTTTATGATTGCTAGTTAGCAAGTTTAAAAATCAAGTTGACGTTGGCATTTGTTGGTAATACTATGACAAGTGTTTTGTTTAAAAATCCAAACGATCTGTCAATGCCGTCTTTCTTACATTGTTTTCAGAAGGTGAAGCAGGGATTGTTGTTCCGTTTGGCTTGTTAAATCATTTCATTCACGCCGCTAACTAATAAAACTTAAATTATAAACAGCACACCTATCCAACAAGTAAAGGGATTATCTCGATGCTTTTGGAATGCACATGATAAATTACAAACCTACAAAACACCCTGTTATCCAACTCGAAAAACGTAGCTTCTTTCGATGAATTTGAAATATGAAGAATTTATGCATCTGAATAAGACATGTAACTACGGATCCTTTGAGACCCATCGGATTGATATCCATATTTGATGACAAGAAAATTCCACCAATCCTGAGCTGACCCTCAACGGGACACACAGAAGGAATTTGCCATAACTGTTCTTATTTCTTTGGTTGAAGCATCACGCACATCTCTTGGAAGGTCCTAACCACGCAAGTACATTGATTGGCTCATAACACAAAATAAAACTAAGAACTTTCATGCCGAGTAGCCTGAACTCGTCAAGGGTAACCTGTAGGAAAGGCTACATTCAGCGTCTCCAATACTTAGTTAAGTACACAAAGGATTTTTCCGATGTTAGATATGAATGGTACCTCGATTAATATGCCATTAAGGAGAAAATAAGGTTAATTTCATGGATTGATCATGGGTAAAGAATGCGAGTTATGCAGTATATCATTTCAGCTTGTGATTATATTTGCTATTTTTCTTCGTGCTGAATTTGGCCCATTCATAAAAAAATCAATACAGCCTTTGCTGTTAACAGCGACCTATATTACAGGTGAATGAAACTAAAATCCGTTATATTTACCAACATAAAATGGCCTAATTCAGACGCCTTAACTTTCTTTTAACTTTGATAAGAGACTTTTGTTAAATTAAGGAGAAAAGGTCCAGAAAGAGCATTTTTACTATAGAATCTTTTAACCGGAATATACACAAAAGTCAAAGGAATATTGGGATATGGGGCGAAATCTCGAGGTGAATATAAAGTAAAATATAGGTAAAGGTAAAAAAGTCTTGACTCCTCGGTCACATGAATACGTTACGCAGGAGTGTTTTGAAGTGAAAGGACGCTCTACGAGTAAAATGCTCTTACATCGGAGACATACCTTTCGACCTGATTGACAGCAAAGATTGGTTTGTTTGCCCCTAGAAATTTCAGTATTGACTTTAAGGTGACTAGTTTTAAGTGAAAATAAAGGTAGTATACGTAAGCAAATCTGAAACGGCAATCAATATTCTCTAGTGATGTTAATTTAGGAAAATGGACAACTATGAGAATCTTTCCCCAAAACAAGGTTTTGACATCAATACTTCCTTCTTTTCAGGTTTCAAGTGTTATCTATTCCTAAACTCTGTATAAGACAATACTTACAATCAATCCACCTTGCTTTTCGAACTCCAGTGACGTTTTGGTGATCCTTTACATCCATTCACTTGCTTCTCTTCATTGATTCTACACCATTTCCCGTTGTTGGTTCACAACAAATGGGCATTAATATATCACATAAACACGGTCTCAGTTGGCAATTGGAATATGCAACCCACCATATTACCCTCAAACAATATGGCATACCAAAACTACATAAAGGGATCAAAAGAAGCACAACAGGGCGGATTGAGTTGCACAAGCTCTCGTTATGAGAACTCGAATAAGCTTATTTTAAAAAGCGATATATCCACTGATAACTGTGTTGACTCATGTCAACGAAATATAAGTTTTATAACAGGAAAACAATTAAATATTGACGAAGGTGACTTTCAAATGACAGCGACGGCCCAATGCTGTCATATATTTACCGGCCTCAGTCAATCACCTAGCGGCCGACCAGGTCAACTAAGTTATGTTAAACAGAGAATCCCATGCAAATCCACACTTCTTATAGCATTGACTTACTTGGCAGATGTAATGGATTAAACCAAGTCATCAGACAAGTCTATTAAATCCACAATCAAATCTGAAAGGCAGCTTTAAATGAAAATAGCAGCTACAACCCTTGACAGAATGTTCTAGATCAATCTCAAAATGTTTAAACCAAAATTAACTGAAAAAGATCATACCTGAGTTTGCTTATATCCAAGGAAGAAAACATGCTCCATTCACTTTTACGATAGATCCTGTTGATGGCGAGACATCGCGACAAATCCCATTACACAATACAACTCCGATGCACTTTAGTAGTCTGCAAGTGGCTATAACTAGTACCGACAGCACATAAAACTGACATTTTCCCCCTTCAAAACATATCTACACATCTGATAAACCATAGCGTCGATGATTCTGTTGTCATGAATAGCTTCAATCAAAATTTCGTTTCCCTACCTACGGCCAAAGCCTTTCCATAAGCAACATGAAAAGCAGCTGCGTACCTGTATTCGGATTTGATGAGTAAAGCTCTTAACGTGTTGATATTGACTATCAAATTTCAAATCGAGAAGCAAAGCCACATCACTGTTTAGCTTTAGCTGTTTATACAGAGTTAGAAATTTTATCCAAGAGTACATAAGACTGATCAATCAAACATCCAAACAAAACTGGATGGTATCGATGTCTGTTGCTTTAGTAAGTGGTTAGGTTTTAATTGCTAGAGAACTTGTGGCCAAGGAGATAAGATGTCAAGTCGTCACTTGACTGTTCTCGATTAGAAATGACATAATAGACACTAAACTATCTGGTTATCAACAAATTCCACTACAATCGCTTGTTCTTTTCAGAGGCTACAAACTGATAGTCTTAAAAATACTTTTTAACAAATGTAGCTTAGGGTAAACAAGGACCGACTCTTAAGTCTTGTGAGGAGGAGGGAAGTGACACTAAAAGGTAGGGACATTTACACAGTATTCACAAAGCAAGAGCTACTGGAATTTCAAAGTAATTGCAAAGCAGATGTTATTGGCTTTGTGCTCTATGTAGAAAGTTAGAATTGAACTTATTTTAACTTAAGAGATTGTATTAGAGTATGGACATTTTCTGCATGAGAAAGAGGAGCTTTCAAATCTGCCTGAGATTCAAATTAAAACTGCATAGCTAACTTACACAATGCAGAGAATTTCTTACTAAAATAAATATTACCATATGTGTCTAGTGGGTTTTTCTCTAATGGATGACGAAAATGCAACCATTGGATGCTGCTGGTACCTCTACCCTCCAAACAAGTCACATCAGTTTATATATTTCAAATTATCATGCAAGTCTCTAAAAAGCAGGGTTCTCAACATCGGGGCAGGCTGGGCCATAACCATAGAAATTTTTCCGTGCTAGGTTAAGATATTTAACTATCTTAAATACACTTCTTTTTATACAAGAAACTAGTTTATAAGAAACCAGGGCTCAATCTCCCCAAACTTTAAGAAACTCGAGGATTGGATGGGGCTGCTTTAAGAAACCTAAAAAATCTTTGAAAGCGGTTTAGACAGTTTGATAAGAAGTTATTTCATGAATAGGCTAACCTGATACCATAGAATAAAAAATTGCTAAGAAACTTTGAGGGCTCAAAAGGTCAATATTTTACGAAACTGCAAGGGCTGGACGCTGAGGTAGTTTCTTATATAAAAAATGTATGTTATTAACTTGCTTCATTAAAAACTTGTTTTGATAAATGAAAGTACTCCAAAACATGAAAAGAACACCTAGGGGTGCCTCGTATTTTGAGAATTGATTTTGACAAGCTGTTACGACCAAAAAAGACCGATCTAACTCTCGACTACATTTGAGTACAAGGATCTCAACCGAAAAGAAACCTTATTACTTTCTAAAATCCAATGTTACATAAAAAATCTTTTTCTTGGAAATACATTTTTAAATAATTCATAAGTACTACCCATGAGTAATGAAGCACTGTGCCTTAATTTCCTTACATGTAGCCATCTTTCAACCTGATTCAAGTCCTTGGTAATCTCATTGACAGAATGTGGTAACGTTTGTAAGCGTTACTTCAAATTTTGACGGGTAATTTTACGACTTTTAAAATCAGGAAAATGGGTCTACAGTATTAAGCAACTACTTAAGCAACTCCAGGCCTGATTTTGGAAAATTGCTAAGCAACTCGAGGCCTGACCGCGAAAATGGAATTGCTTATAAAAAAACCCAACGGGTATTGCATCATTAATGATAATTAGTAATATAAAGCCTTTTAAAGTACGAGATGTTCTTGTGAAATCAGTTTAGTTTTCTGTTCAGATGTGAGTTGTTAGTTGAGTTGGACTGTATATGGATTTGGCTCAAATAATCTTATGAGTCGATATCTACGTCTTATCCTTTTTATGTTTTACCGAATATTCATTCGGAATCTCTGCTGTCGTTAGGACAAGGGGGCTGGATACTAATGCACCAAGCTCTATCGTAGAGACCTTCCACTCTGTCAACCAGTGTCATATTCCAGAATTGTAAAAAGTGAAATGTAATGTGCATATGAAGATGACAGCAAGGCTAAGGTTCTTCAAGGAAAAAGATAGGTCGATATTTTTTTATTTTTTTTTTTAAATTCACTTCATCTTAAGAGGTAATTTTTTCCACTCAGTAACATCCAGTTAACTATTAGTTCTGATTACTCTGAGGATGTCAACGGTTTAGTTTAACAGAACGTGGAAATAGAGTGCTAGAGTGCTAGAATGCTAGAGCGCTAGAGACATCCCAAAAACATTCTTCGAGGTATTCCAATTATAACTACGTCACAGTGTTAACCCTGCCATCCAATGCCCATATAGAAATGTCGCATTCACATCTCATATCGATATTGAGAAAGCAGTATTTGAATTTGCAAAATTCCTTGAGGAAACTTTATTAATTTTGCTCAGTTCATAAAATTATGAGTTGGATTCAAATAACAAGGTTTTTTGCTAGGAATGAAGTATGATTGTTTAAGATTTCGTTCTCAAATTTGGACAAATGATCTATATCAGCAAGAGGGATGGTGGAAAATTTTATCAAAATTCTAGTATTCATGAGATTGTGACCTCACATTCAAGGACTCTATGACAGAGGCGCTTCCAATGCCTTTGTTGTGGGCTATTTAATTATACTTCAGGTAAAATACAAACCTAAAAAGCTTCAGATTATCGCTGGAAAATAAAAGCGAATTGTATCATAATACTCTAATGATCTAAACCAAATAAGAGTACCGCCAAAGGAAATGTGTTTATTCATATGAATTTCCGAACTTCTGAATTTGATTTTAAGTTCTGATATTTTAGCAAATGTCTCTTCTGAGTTTACTCTCGTTTTCAAAGAAGGACTTCCTCTTGCCAAAATAAGGCCGACTTTGAATGTCATCATAGATTCAACCACACCCTCACAATTCGAATCTATTGTTTTAGGCACATTGATTTGTTGTTTGGTACTATTTAGTTCGTTTAGTTAGGCAATTTGGTTCTTAAATAGCGTAAAAACGTTCAAGTTTGTTACACCCCGAGGATAATGTGATACATTTGTCAAAAGGTTTGTAAATGTGATACCTCATATTTATAATTTTTCCAATATGCTACATCTACGCTTTTTATGCCGGCCGTGGCAGTTTATAACAAAATTATGACCCCCTCTCCCCTTCCCTTCTCCCCTTCCCCTTCCATTCCTCCCATGGCGCCCCAACTGTCTTTCACTCTCTGATTATAAACTTTCACTTTATTCACATATTTTTTTACTTTATTCGTTTCCTCTCTTTTCCCATTTTTTCTTTTCCTTCCTCAGTATAACGCATTCTTTTACTTCACATCATATTCCTTCATTAATTTCAGAAGCTTAAATGTTAGACATGTTGGATCCAATAATGCGCAAAATGCTTGTAAAGTGTGGGTGTAAGCAGCAACACACCGACAGTATGATTACTAATCTAATCAGGACGTGGATTCTATTTACAGAAGAGTTGTTACGAATATTTATACACAAGGAAGTTATTACTATGAATCATACTATAACTAGTTACAAGGCTACGACACTACAATGCTCATTCTGGTCCTAAACAATACTAAAGGAGTCTTACCTTGTGACCAATGTTTAACCAAAATTGTTGTTGTCCCACGGAAATGGTAACTTTCCCTGGATACCCTCTTGCAGTTTTCTGGCGTCTGAAGCTCAAATTCTAACTTGTCATGATATATTTGTAAAGCGAATCCTGTCTTGTTGTTTTGAAGAAATGTGAATTTTTCAACAGAAAATTGCTCATAATTATTCTTATTCTGGAGGGAAAATGCCAATGTAAAACCATACCATTCTTTGTTGGGCAAATACTGCCTACATGGTAAGAAAAAGCACTATGATAAATCGAATGACTTGCAGTATAAGACTCAATGCCACACACTTGATGTGTTATGTTGTGTTAAATTAAATATCGTAGCAGATACATTTATAAAAAGTATATATATATACACTACCCTCCCCAAAGTATTTGAACACTAGCAACAAATATGGCGTCAACTGAAAATGAAACGAACGTAAGCAACATTTGCCTTGAATTTGGAAACATAAAAGAGTGAGGTTTTGAGAACTATTAATTTAAATAAATACAATGGCCATCCATTTGAGTGTGTATAAAGCTAGTATTCTGTTTTACAATGAAATATGTAGCAATTTCGCCTTTGTATATATATATATATGTAGCCTAAAGAAGGAAGTTTATTCCGAAAGCTCGACTCAAGCAAGAACCTGTTTTAACGTTTTTATATTTCACTTTTACAGTCTGTCTTAGTTATATATATATATAGAAAGGAAAACGTTAATAAGTTTGACAGCGTTTGTCTCTACCGGTTTCTCTCCTTCAAGGGAGTTCTTCAGGAATGAATAAAACCGTCATTTACAATCGATTTATGGACCTTTCGAATTCGACGTTCGACGCAACTATCAACGTTCTATTGCTATTTACAATTACGCATTCTCTAATTATGCATTCTACAAATTCTTAATACAGTTTACATTCTTAATTCTCAGTGAAATTAAGTTTTGGCTTCCTTAGTGAAAAAAGCAAGGTATTGTGTTAATGCTCCACTCATGTTAAATATACAATAATTGCTATGTGACTGCTGAGTACTATATATATACATATACACATAGCAATTATTATATATTATTATTATATATTTATCATGAGTGGAGCATTACCATAATAGCTTACTATTTCACTAAGGGGGCTGAAGGGATTCGAACACACGACCCATTGGTTTGAAAACCCAAACTGTAACCAGAATCTCGCTGCCACCGCGTAAACAAGGCCTCTCTAGCTCTGCATTCAATTACGTATACTCATTGCACTAAAAGTTAAGAAATTTTGACACTTTCAATCGGTGTATACTATGGCCAGCTTTTGGATGGTACAACGGAGTCACTTGACAGTAAAATAGTCAATTACCAGAGATATTTGCTAAGTGATATAGTTTAACACACAATAAAGCCGGTAACCCTGCCACAATTGGTCACCGATTGCCGACGGAGTGGGAACCAGGGGAAATTCAACCTCATGCGAGCCACACTAAGACAAGCATAACTTTCATGCAAATTCTTTCTGTCCTAAATTAGAGACTCCAGCACACAGATTCACACAGATACGAGCACACATTCCATACAAGTGAAATAACATTAACATTTAAATCAATTTAATATAAATCTCATTTAAGGTATAATTGTTAGCTTTTGGCTAGCGGGGAGTTGATAATCTAAAGCTCATTGAAAGCAAAAATTTAAAAAAGTTCCGATCTGTAACACGTTCGTAAACTAAATATTCTTGAACAATGCCTACAGACTGTTAATGATGCATGATCTACAGCTGAAAAGTATCTAAATTGCAGTTAACACCTACCTGTACAACAGATAATCAGACGCGGAAATCAATGCAGTTGGAGTGCTTGGGAAATCTATATGGAAAGTCCAATCCGGCTTAATACATTTGACAGGACGAAGACGGAAATGTACTACCTTGGCACTGTGCAAAGTTCCCTCCACCGGCATCATAGATATGAATAGATCAGGGTCTATCAAGTCTAGTAGAATAGAAAGGAAGAAATGCTCATTCCATTTATTATTGGGTCAACCAAATATATAATCAATCGATCATCTATCAGTCGATTAATTAACCGAGTAATTAAATGATCAACTTTATTAATTAATCAAGCAGTCAATGAATCAATTGCTCGATTAATGTACTTATTGATCAATTAATTGAATAATTAATCGATCGACTGATTGATTTATTGATCAATTTATTAACCTATCAATGGTCCAATAAGATAATAAACATATAATTTGTTTTTGTTTTAGGATATTTTAACTGATAAATTCATTATCTATATATTGAAACAAAATCTAAGCAGTCACTCAATCAGATGAAAATGATAAGTTAACGAGTTTCTATGAAGGAAATCTATACGATGAACATTGAGAAAGTAACAACACGCTAACAGATGAATGCAAAGAGGAGTACTAAGAGAAACATATGTAAAATCGTAACTTTAAATGTGGTTCCCAAAGTTGGAGTTCCCCACCAAGGCGTTAGGAACATATCTTGGGATGGTGGAAAAGACGGGGAATAAGACGTCAATCATAGATGAGGGAGAAATTTATAATTTAATTTTAGTTGCTAATTACGTTTGATTCTAGTGTTACCGTATTTAAATAAATCATTTGGATCTTGCCAACACCAATTTGAAACCCAACAATCATCTGATAAGAGCATCTGTGGAGCTGTGGAGTGCTAGGGCTTGTCTCAGCTGCAATAGAGGGGGAGGGGGGAATTTGAGAACCACTTGCAGAATACAATTTTGTTGCAGAATTGTAAGATAAACCTACTTGTAGGCTTGTAGTAGCACCTACAGGAGCTCCCTTGATGCGGAAGCGGGCATGGAATGCATGAGAGGTCCTCTTTGATTCCTCTGCAGTTTTCTTTTGGCTACAAGAAATCAAAAACATCACATAACTTTGATTAAGATAATAAAGAAAACAGTAACAACAGTAGCAGTACCAACCTAGCTCGGTTGGTAGAGCGTACTCCACGGGGGCGTGGGTCACACGTTCGACCCCGGTGCTGACATATGTTTTATTTACAAATTTGTAAAAGGTTTACGGTAGATCAAAATGACGTGATGTTTGCTTTTGTGGAAGCCAGTCAATGGGAACTAGTTCATTCAAACTAGTTAGCTCCTCATTCATTCGTCCCTTGCCACTGGTATTTTGAAGCCACAAAGGAATATTTACTCCATCTGTGACATGCCCAAGAACAGGCCTATTACGTAATATTCTTCCATTTTGTTGTATATTTTTCGGATACAATGTTGAAAGTTATACATCTACTGCTAGCTTCTCTCTGTTTGATAACATTGTATTTATCTAACTTTGTGTATTTTTTTGAACAATATTCCATACTTGCAAGTGGCGCCATCATTTTCTTCTAATGGCCTCTGAAGTGGTCCTCCATTTTATACGGCTTAGGAATTTGATTCCCGATGATATAGTACAGCAAATGTTACAAAAAGAATGGGAAAGGCGAACAGGTAAGGAAAAAGTATCTACCTCGTATTGACAATCTCTTAATCAAGGACCCCCGATGAGCTGTAGGTCCGATTTTGAAACTACCCCATGGAAACAGAAAGCCACCAAAAGGCTAACAAATAAATAAAGGGTAGCTGGGGTGTCCAATGGCTAAGCCTTTCAATTTGAGCTACCGGGTCGAGAATAAGCCACGAGGCAGTCTCACCCGCCCAGTAGGGCTGCCTTTCACGGATCATGGAAAGAATTTGTCATCAATGAAAACAATAATACATCCATTCCTTACCAAAAGGCTGAGAAGCGATACCTCATATTGGCACCCTTTTTATGTGGAATAAAAAATATATTTAACAGAAGACATTTAAATGTTGCCGTGTAAATTTACTGCTTTTTTGAAGTGATCATAGAGAATGTTGAAGAGTGTTGGATCTCCCGCCTCATTGCAGGTGGCCTCGTTTTAACTCCTATACATTGTTTAGATCAATACCTTCGGTTACTAATGACTGCTGTTAATGATATATTGTTATGATGTATAACCCACGCTACTTAGGAAGAATTGTTTCGATAGTTACGATTGCGTGGCTTGGGAATCTTTCTTTCTTATACATGGTAATTTTCTTCTTCCAATTAATTCATTTTGTGTGATCTTTGTCATGTATATAAAGAACTGTAAAATGTAAAGTTTTTGAGATTAGACGTCGGTCGACGCAAGATCAGAGAAAACGAATCTACTGCGTCGTGTTTGAGATTTGACAAAGAGGTATTCCATTCTTAACAAAAACAGATAAAAATTGTAGGTCAACAATTAAGCAAAGCTACTTACCGAAATAGCCCATGGCAGCCTATCGTAGTAGGCATAGTTGGGATTCCCAATGACTTCAAACTGAGAACTTGCTCTATCAACCGTCAACAAATACAATGTTTTGGCCTGTGTAGGTTGATGGAATTACATCCTGGAGTTTGCGAGCAGTGAACCATACATTGATAATTCTCGTTGACGTGTACAACGTTTAAGACCATTTTTTCTGTTACAAGCACTTTTATGCCCTCGCCGACAAGGTAATACTTAAAACTATTGAAACCTACTGTAAAATTTTGGCATAATATACGAATTGGAAGAAGACAAGTTAAGAAACAAAACACGAAGCTGCAACTTTGACAAACCATGTCTATCACTCAGAGGATAAGAGTGTAGCTACACGAAATCATGGGATCGCGGTTGTGTATTTTTTATTCAATTCAATTTTGGATCTATAGAAAACTAATAATTTGTCCTGTAGCAGCTGAAACATAGATAATGTATCTGTTTTGACATTTTGTTTTAACACCTAATGAAATATAAATAGCAATGAATGCATTATATCTGTTGAGCAGATGGGCATATTAAAAGGTGATTGCTTTGAAAAGATATGAATTATTTTATCCCAGCTTTAAGGAAAATAAGAAAATAATGATAAATATCCTATTTTGTCATTTGGCAGCTGTTTTCATCTTCCTCCTTTGTCTGATTGTCCGTAAATGCAACAATGAAATTCAAGTTTCTTTTCGTTACGCAATTTAAAGTGATTGCTAAAACTTGATATTTCAGATTTATAGTATTGGAAAGGAAAGGAATTCCATATAGTGCTACCTCTTCTTCTACCTCCATCCTGGTGTTAAAAATGATAATAATAATAATAATAATAGTTACAATGAAAACAGCTTCTATAGCGCCTATTACAATATTTCTAAGCGCTTCACAAATTACAGTTCGAAGTTAAAAGTATAAAATTCTACCCCCCGGTACAAAAATTTTACCCCCCTAATGAATTTGAGCACCGGTCAGATTTTGGGCTGAATCCGCCCTTGCAAGTGTTATCGTGCATTATATCATGCGTCCAATCTGACCACTATCTCTACTGATAAGGAATTAAAGTTTATTCTGACACCCCTCACCCCTCACGCCCACTCCCTACAAAAATTTACCTTTTCCTATTTATTACTTTTACAATGGATGCGTTACTTGTTTTTCTCAGAGTGTAACTGGAACAGATTTTTCCCATAGTATGACTTGAACAGGTTTACAAATTTTTAACTAAATTCATTTCCAGCCCATGAATTGGAAAATCTTGATTGAAAACCAAGTATTGAATTGCTAAGATCAATTCTAGTAACTATAACACTTTTGTTTGAAATTCAAATTAACTTCTACTTTACATTTCACAATTTGCGCTTTTACAATTCACATTTACACAAACTTGTCTGATATATTAAGATGATTCACTGAACTTTACTCCTATGAAATTAACCAGCAATAACAGGTTCTTCCTTACAACAATCTATTACCATAATGCCATTGCACTAGGGATCAACCAAACAGCTACCGTTTGGGTCTTTCTCCATACTGGCAGTTTATGCAGTTGTGTACCCCTGTAACAGAAAGTAAAGGTATTGTTGTTTTCGTTCTCATTCTTAAACAATACGCTCGCCTGCCTCGTGTGTCAATATATTATCCACGTTCGTTCTTCTTTGGGAATCTCTCGGTTAAAGTTTTCTTCTCTTACCATGTATAACAAATTTAATCTAGATTCTGTAACTCACTCACAGAAAAAACTGCCCTCATCTCAACGGCATATTCCCGCTACCTCTGATTGCAAACGAGTAGAAAAACGTCCTCAAATAGGACTGTTCAGGTACATTTTACATTGTACATTCACTTCCACTTAAGAAACTAAATTAGCGGCCAGGAACCGTGACCTTTGTCCAGTACATTGAATGTAAAACCACAAACAAGTAACACAAAGTCAAGTAAACAAAATCAGTGATCTTAAAAGATAACATGTTTCGATAGAGTATAACTTGTTAACTATCATGCTACCAGAAATCACATGTAGCTAATTGAGTGGATAAATACGTACTAACTGTATTACTGTCGCACCTTTCACCCAATCTGTCAATTTTGTAATTTGTGCAACGGTGCATCGACATTTATTTGAAGGAAGGGTGCGGAGCATGAAAATGGCTAATGACTCTTTTTTACAAGTGTTTATTTTGAGTTCTGTACAAAGAGAATGCAAGAGAATGTTTCTAAATCAATTTAAATAGAGGACTCATGTTTAAAGATTAGGCTGGAAAGGCCTTGATTTTACATCACAATCGTTGTAGTTGCACTAAACAGGTTTATGAGAGTGCAACGAGACCATTGAATTCGAACAATCTTTCTAAAAACTTCATAATCCTAGGCCTAGACCCCATAGGCCCATTATTATATACACCCTTGAGATGAGCCTATTCAGGTAAACGTAGCATCCTTGATCCAATTTGATAGCGGACTAAACAATCCATGAACCCTTTATACATTTGTTGAAATTGAATAATAATATCTATTTAGTTCTTGTAAAGTTGTATTAGTCCAGGGGACCAGATGAATGGTGGTTATGATCTATAGAAAAGGAAAATAATATTGTGAAAAGGATGACATAGAATCAAATTATACTTGCAATCAAAGTGTACCATTGAATTACAAATTTTAACTCCACTCTCGTGGTGAGTTTAGCCTTGTTTAGAGAAGGGACTCTATTCGGAGAGTCTAGTCCTGCCATGCTAAAAAATCTATATAAAATTAAATGTTATTAAATATTGTCTTTAAACCGTTAATAAAGGGAAACGTACAAATAAGGTTAGTGAAAACATTTACAAGTTTCAACACCCTACTTATCGTTTTTGTTTTTGCCATACATGAAAACATAGCATTTATTTACTTTCCAAGATCTGATAGTAGCGTAAGTTACAAATATTCTTTCATATAGTAGGATGAGCTTATGAAAGTTGAAAAATCGAGTGATATTCTGTATACTTATCATGTACTATATATATAAGTACAGAGAATACTTATTAACCTCAGTTTTGCAAAACCAGTACATCTATGAATGCTGCCACACCTACAAACTTTTGTACTCGTGGTATCTTAAAATTGACTAATCAATGAAGTAAAAATACGTTAAATAACTGAAAGAACTGAACGTTGTGATCTTAATCTTAGACATGAGGTTACTACCTGCTCTTACTGGATACCATGAAACGCGTTCCTAATCATTCAACTAGCTGACAGCATAACGTTCAAAATTGTGTTTCTTTTTCAGCTTTGATACTGTTCTTAGTCATTATGAACGAAAATGTCTTTATTGTTGATAAACTTTGAAAAAAATCAACTTAATTGTTACTAACTTGCGATAACAAGCGTTACATCAAGTGTTTTGTGTTTGGATAGCAATTGCAAAGTTAAAACCCAGTCCGTATGAAAATGCTCCGTTGGGCTATGCTCTGAGATTATAACTAACATAGTTAAGGGATAGTTCCTTGAGTTGTTCTCATAAATTCTTGACAAACACAGCAACCATTTATGCACCAGAGCAAATCTTTCTATTTAAGAAAATATCACTAACGAACTCCCTTTACTTTCCCTAAAGCACATTCTCCATTATCTATTTCCACTTTTCAGCTTCTTTGCATGATTACTTACTTTCTCTTGGAATGGGAGTACCGAAAATGTACTATTAGTTTTGTTTTGTCTGGCCAGATTGTTCTAGGTTCCGGCAACGAAGAATCGGCGACCTGTTGTTTACTGATTCTCGTAAATTAGTTCACTGACGCAAGACACAGGGATCACAGGTTTGGGTCACGCGGGTCAAGAGAGAGATCAGCCTCTCCAGTTTTGCATCTGGATTTGCAGTACTGCTTTTGTTTTTATGAGAAATATAGTCTTTTATCTATTAATGTGTATATTGTGATAAAGACATTTGAATGCAGACTATCAATTCTTGACAGATTTCAAGGTAACATCTCAGATATTTATCCTATATCGACTAGTACCGATCCATCTCTGTTTTATGAGTTCATGAAGCTTGTTTGTTATTTTTTAAGTGAATTTGTCAAAAACCTATTTGTTACCCTTGCTTGCTAATCATGAAAGTGTGATGGATAAATTTTCAAGAGTACACATACAAAGGGCTTAAGCTAAGGTAAATAAAAATGTAATTTTTTCTTGCTTTTTATATACAAAAGGTATTGTGCACAATAACTATGGGATCTTAGCCGAGCAATAACAGTTTCTTCTCACGAACTCCTGATTTTAAACACCGGACTTAACTACCTTGCTCTTCCGTTATACTAAGCAAGTCTTATGTAAGTAAAACAGAGTTTGTGGAGACACGGCCACTACAAGGATATATTGAGAAATGGAATTATTTATCAAACAAGAAGCACAATTTCTTGAAAATATGCTGTTTTATCTGTGCATGGGATCGTACTCTGGTGTTACTGACGCCTACTATAATAAGTTAAGACCAGGTTAGGCTACTGTTTACGATAAGGAGAAAAAAACGCATTGCCTTATTTTCTCATTGTTGATGTTCTTAATTACTATGACAATGCAATTCTTTCATATCTTCCAGGCCCTATTAGCTTTGTTGTTTATTGTATTATTACAAATAGGGATGCGTAAGTTTTGTTTTAGTTATACACATGAAAGATTCTGAGAAATAGAGCCGAATATGCCAAATTTTAATTGGATTCTTACATTGTGTCATGGTGGGGAAAATGTACAAGTAGAGAACTATAAATTGCAAGTGAGAAGAGCGGTCGTGTTACTGACACCATGTCACGAAAGCAATTTACTAAAAAAAAGGGTCGTATTCCTCTACAAAAGTATATGACTAATGAGCTTATGAAGAAAAGGTCGTGAAGATTTGCACTCAATGTATTTTAATGCATGAATTAGTGGACTGCAGTGTGTATGATAAATTAATCTTTCTTACGATGTACTACAATATAGAATTGTACTAAAACTCTTAACTACAATTTCCTTGCTATATAAGGCAGACAAGGTTATCAATAAAATGCGGTAGTGAGGGGCACTTGCCAACGAGGAAATATCCATTAAAATCGTGGATACCATTACTCTAAGCCAAGGACTACATCGATCATTATCATTCGCACAAGATGATAAAACTGATGATCACAACTAAGAACTTAGAAACACGTAGAATTATAACAAAGAGAGAGAATTCTTACAGCGTTATTAAAAAGTCGGTATGACGCGTTCACCAGTTAAAATTTACTTCTCTCAAGACGTTGTGCGCATGGCTTCTTTCTATTAGGACAAACATAATGTACGTAATGTGGCATTTATAGAAAATTGGGGATATTAAATTATATGTTTTTAATAAGTTACTAGAGACTAGAAATATATGACCGATTGAATTCAACATCCAGCTCTGCACGATTTTGGAGAATAAATCTTTACGCCAAAAGTGACCAGACCATGGAAAGACTACCGTCCAGCACATCAATTTTCACGAAGCCCAGTGCAACGCAAAACTAAGAAAAGAGAATTTGTGATGAGAAATTTTTAAAAGATGCAAAGGAAACAGTAAAGAGACCGCACTTACGAATAAATGTGATAGCCATATATAGAAGGTGAGGTAGCATTTTTAGGTTTACTGTATTTAACTACTTTTCTTTAAAGATGTCGTATTCGACGATGGTTGGAAAAGGCATCATTTTGCTGCTTCTGGCAACATGCATCAGCGCCCTGATTGGTGAGTAAATTATATAAATGTAAAAAATGCCAAATACCTACTCAACTTCTAAAGGATGATAAGGAACGAAAGTGATATATTTCACGGAAAAAAAAGGATATTTTATATTCCTGGAATACAATGTTATTTAGAAATGAATACATTCTTGCCTCTTCCCTTTAATTTTAAACCTCTACTTCAGAAATATATAGACTCTAGAATATTTGGTTGTATCACATACTTTGGTGAAATGTAATTAAAGATTCTGCAATTACTCTCTTTATATGCTTTCTCAAAGAGTGCCCTTCGTCCATGCTATTACAAGGAGTACGGGGTGTCCACTAGTGTTTGAGTACACTTTTACTCAAGAAATTATGTTGCCCACGATGTATGTACACATTGTTACAGTACTGTCTTGTTACGTAAAAGATAAAAGAGCAGAAAGTAGTTACTCTGGCTTTGCAGTCAGGATATGCTCTATTGTGTGAGTTTATATATGTTAACATACAGTAAGGAAGAAATGATGAAAGCACGTCAAATTATATGAAGCGTTCAGATTAATGTGCTCGTGGCTGTTAGGCTTTTCTGCCGGCTTATTTCAATGTGCAGAAGGATTTAAATATGAAAGGTTACTGGTCGCGACTTTTTTAACTTTGAGATGATAACATTATTGTATCCTGCTCCTCCTGAGGGATGTTGTTATAAAGATTAATGGTACTTTGTCTCAATTCAAGTTTCATCAATAATAATAATCTTTAACTATTTCTATTTCTTATCTTTTTGACGAATTGCATACACGCTTACAAACATTAAACAAACATGCTGACTTTCTCCACACCGACTGAGACTCACAATGCCCTCCCTTACCCATAAAATAGTTAGAATTCCTTTATGTTTTTGAAGGACCCCTACATACTTTGCTACTTTGAAAACTGGGCTCAACATTGGAAAAAGACGTTAAAACATCTTAGAAGTTCTAAAATGATGTCAATGTAGTAATGATCATAAAATGAAATATAATTTGAGCAACGAAAAAACTTACTTGTAGTATACATTATATGATAAATCCCTGGACTGCATCTTTGACATGCAATTGTTGATGGAAACTACCTTAACGTTTACCATACCCTTAACTGCTTTTACGACCGGGAGAATCACAACAACTGCAAATATTACCCTTTAAAACAATCTGACAAAATAAACATACTTTTTTCAAACATAAACCATTAATGAAGCCTTCAGCAAATGTCCGTTGCAATTCTTATTAAACTGGCTTAGTTTGCTGATCGATCGTGTTATTTTTATGTTGAAGCGCCATTAAAACAACATAAGAAGACGAAAAAGCATTCGACTACTGGAAAGAAAAAGAACGAGCTGCCAAATAGTAAGTAGTTGATGAGAGATACATTAACAGGAAAGGGTACATTATTTAGTTACGAGTTCAAAGTAAATACTGCACGAAATAGCGAAAACATTGCGTACTGAAATTCCCTGAAGAAGTTTTTATCGAATTGATGGTAGTTGCAACACGTGGTGTTGAATTCAGCTTCAATAATAAAATGTACCGACAACGGAACGGGGTAAGCATGGGAAGACCCTTAGGTTCAGCATTGGCTAATATCTTTGTTGGCTTTCATGAGCTACAAATGTTTGAATCCTGCCAAAAGCCCATTGTTTATTTCCGTTATGTTGATGACACAACTGCAATATTTGAAAGGGAGTCCGAATGTGACGACTTCCTCAAAAACCTAAACAGTTTACACGAACCTCTATAACATACTTTTGAGAAGGAACACAACAACTCACTACCGTTCCTTGATGTTTTAATTGGGAAAGCCTACATTTTCCGGCCAATACATCTCCTGGAATTCGTTCTGCCCCAAAACCTCAAAACTTTAGTTCACCTGGCTCTCATGATTTGCTCCGATATAAAATTAGAATCGAAACTCCATTTCCTAAAGCAAACTTTTCTTTCTAATGGCTATCCCAAAGACATCGTTGACAGCACTATTAGATTTAAACTTTCACAGTATTTCAAAGAAAAACGCTTCGGACCTCAAAAATGTCCTGTATACTTAAAACTACCGTGGCATGAAAATGTTTCATTTCGTTTCGAAAATCAGATCAAAAATGCTGTAGGGAAGTGTTTTGACGCTGTCGCTTCACGCGTAGTTTACACAACCCAACAAGCATTGTCAATCAACCACAAAGATCGTGTGCCTACCAAAAATTCTACCTCTGTAGTTTATCAATTTTTATGCAAGTGTGAGACTGGCTATGTTGGCCGCACGACTTTGAGGTTGGTTGACTGAACTAAGCAGCATGTACCATCGTTTATTCGCCAAACATTGACTCCTAAAAGGAAGCAACCACCTCGGGTTTCAAAGACCAAAAACACCACTAAGCAATGTGAATCTGCCATAGGGCAGCACTTGCTTGAGAACCCAGACTGTGCTATATCTGCAGAAGTATTACGCCTGTGACATGGACATGCTCCAATATTCAGAATCTGCATGAGTATGGAGATACCGTTGTTAATTACAACGATATCTTATAAAAAGTCAAGTTATTAAAACCCGAACAGCAGCAGCTCACGAGTGCCGTTATTCAAATCCGGAAGCTTGTTTTGGTGAATCCAGCAAGCAACTGCAACTGCTGAACGCACATTCTATTTGCCTTACCCCCATCGTACGTGTCTGAGGTCAATAATGAAGCAGACCAGGTTAAATAACTTAGCCATACTTCATTTCCACAAAACACGGACAGATGCTTATGATATCATTGCATTTTTCCACGAGTTTATTGAAAATGAAAGCAGATACTGGGAAATTCTGAACTGATGACCTGAAATTTTGAGCTTTGCAAGCATCTGCTAATGAAAGTTTCAAACTCTAGGAATAAACATAGCATCATTTGTTATTCTTTTGTGGATATTTGTTTTGTTACTTTGTGTACACAGTATGAGTATTAACACCTATGCCAACTGTACTAACTTTAAAATTTTGCAACACCAAGGATACACAACATTATTGTTTGTTCTATCCAGGAGCGTGGCTGCCTCCCCTTCATTATAATTGTGTTGACTTTTTTCACTGAAAATACAGGTTCTACATATATAAGTGTTTGTAACTTGTAGGAGATTCTTATTTGTGCCCAAAGTATTCCATCTCTGTAATTCGTGTTTTGTATTGATAAAATTAAGCGTTTACCAGGTCTCAGATCACAGGAAATAAAATTTTTTCTAGGCTCAGAACGCCCCCCTCAACCCCAGTTTTTTAAGTTTGACCCCACTACTTTCAAATCCGCACCGCAGTCCCTGAAAAGTCACATAATAAGAGAGTCGATTAAGCAAAGATACATCTGCTGTTAGGCATTGACATAACTTTGAGACAGGAGTTGATGCTCAATGAAACTTTTTTGTGTGTGCTACAATTCGCCAACTAGAGCTACGCAACTTTTGGTCGTAGCTTCGGTGAGAAAATCTATGTCACCCAATCTATAAACTCTGCCCTGATGTTAGGTTCTAAAGAAGAACAGCAAGTTACTTTCAGTTTATAGCCTTAGGTTCACCACGTCATTCTCAGGATTTGTATCTTTTCCTAAACTTGAATATTGTGATGTAACTAATAGAACATGTGTTTAATGTCTCTTGCTACTTTCAAATATTATCTAACGACATCGATATAAACATAGTACATATAACTTCTTTTAAAAACATATCTTTCTATCAAATTTGATCGTACCTATGGTATTACAAACATTCCAAGTCAAAAATTCAAGCAGGTACCATTATTTTTTCCATTTTAATTTATCCAAAAATCTGTGCTACAACCCCTACGTAGATGCTAGTGCAAATAGAGTAGCAATAAATAATTATCTTTCCAAGTCTCCCTCTAAAACGCTAATCACCGTTTGGGGTAATGAAAAACATAAACATGACAAGAGAGCAAGGAGTGATAAGCAGAGAAGGTGTTCTAATTGACCAATCGTCTCTTCGTCATGTTGCACGTGACTTTGTTCCGCAGTCGTAAACTTCTAAATCCGATCGAATGACAAATTGATGGATCTTTCTAACGAATTGTTTGTTTTATTTTACTTAAATACATCGCATAAAACTGGGACGTGTCTTAAAGATCAAGACAACCATAATCCAAATTCGAGTCACTGCCTAAATTGTTATCGCTCAGGTACTACAAAGTGCGGAAATGAAGAAACAGCAACCATTTTGACAAAACCTCCTTTACAATATTCTCTTCTTAATCTACATCTCTTTAGTTTCATTTGAAATTCTCTTATATATTCATAGTACAAACTATCACTTACCTGTAACGACCGGGAGTGCCCTTTGTGGTTTTGGTCTTACATTGACATCTCCTGTTAGTTAGGGAATAAAATATATAAACAAAAAAAATAATTTTTGTGAATCCCTCATAACATCTCTCCTTTGAATTTAAATGGGAGTAATAGAAATGTGGGGCCTACATGCCGTTTAAGTGTTACATGATATACACGGGACTGAAATAAAAAACATGGGGCGATTGGCATGTTTGCCTTGCTCAGGTTGTGGAAGACGGAAAGAAATGGGGCTAAAGTTAGTGAGGAACTCAGTAGCGAGTTTGCAGCCTCTGGCAGAAAGAAGAACAAATCCCCTTACATCAACTAAAAGTTATACAAAATTAATAATTCTTCAATTATTATTTGCTACTTCAATGACTTTGGCTCTGTTGCGTTCTTTCCTGTGAAGTGGAAGGAGACGTCTGTTCTTTTTCGCGGATGGTTTTGATAAGACGTTTACAACGACATTCACAAAGTTGGTATACATAAATGTATGCTGCCATTAATTTCTATTCGGTTTTAGGGTAATTATTCCTAAACCTGTTGCGTTTGTAATAAGACGTGAATTTGAGAAGAATTTTATCTACCTCTCGTACCTGGTACTTCAGGTCCCACTACCAAACTTGAAGGTCCGCCTGCACCAAGCGACAACGGAGCAGTTGTTGGGATTTGGACAACTTTGCATTGTACCATCCTTGGTGAAATAATCCATGACGTGTTTCCTATTGCTAGTTTCATATTTCCATCTAAATAGACTTTCGTCACTTTACCACTTATTCCCAAAATCTAAGTGATAAACGAGAATATAACGTTACAGTATCATAAATTGAACACATTAGACTTTCAGAGCTCAACAAGCGATATTTTTAAGTCTTAGGCATATATGTATCTTCCAGCCTCTCGTTATTGTCATGCGAAAACCTAATAAAGGAAGTTTGATTAGAAGCAGCAAACAACACACTTGGCTTTACAATAAACAGACCAATAAGGGCTACATTCCTGGTTGAAATTCTTATGTGAAACTGCAGTAAATGTCGAATCTTCATTACATAAGTTACTATATCACAGACTCTTTCACTGCTGTTACTACTTTGCAGTTGTCTCTTTCCTTGGGATATGATAGGGCTCTGGCAAAAGGCTCCACAATCTTACTCTTTTGAAAACAATAAGAGGGTACCACTAAAGAAAACCTAAATCCTTAAGTAAAATTATCCTCCTAAACGTTTTTTCCATACTCTGATCACAAAAATTGTATGGAATAAAGTGAGAAAGCTGTTACGATGAATTTATAGGAAACTAGAAGAACAAAACACGTCGTAGAAAATAACAGTCACGAGAGCGAAACTTTTCTGCCACTCGTGTTAATGAAAAAGGCGTAAATTGTAAACAAATTATTTTTGTCGACAGAGTACCAGATTCTTTGTCGTGACAAATGCGGCCTCTAAAGCGGATAGATGAAAAGGACATCGGGCTTTTGCTAATACCCTAAACGAATCCTCTTGATAGTTGTCAGCACATGGTGGGTGTTCAAGCAAATGCTGTCCTATTGCCGAGTCTGTTTTACGATCTGTTGACTTAGCTTTGTTTGCGCGATTCGGTAAAATTTTGGAAACTTTACTGCGTCTACTAATGAAGGCCATCACATGTTGTTGGCTGTAATGGCTGATGTATTAGAAACCCTTCTCAAGGCTTTCCTTGTAATAATCTGATTAAGTGGTGACATGATCCAAGATTACTTTGAGCAGTGGTCCTGGGATTACTTACAATCAATAGATATTGTTTAATTTTCCATGAATATGTAATAGAAAGTGCCCGTCCTTGTCTCCTGCTCCCGTAGCTAATTTAAGTACCAAAGCATTTCAAAGGTGGGATCGGTATTTATACATCATAAGGCTGTTTTCATCAGTCGTCCAGTTGCAAATGGACGACTGATGCTGTGAACTGGACCGGTATGAAGTATTCAATGTGCGCACGAGAAGCTTGGGCAGGAGGTACTGGCGACGAGTAACCACAAACCTACTGATTTAGATGCAAACAGCAGTGGACAGGTAAGGTAAGAATGTGATAGAAAATAGTCAAGACTATCCACGTGGCCTTTGATTTTA